>OX101790.1:12353555-12953555 GCA_944452715.1 Ophion slaviceki
ACACATTTTCTACACATGTTGTAGATGTGATTTATGAAAAAAATCGATTTTTTCGACCCGAGAAACTAGAGGGCCGCCTTAATGATCATAGCAGATGATACGAAGTAATATTATGACGGCGAACGACATTTTTTTCTTCAAAAAAATTATTTAAAAATTTGGACGTTTAAACATTTTTACTTCCGGCCCGATCGGGGCCGGACCAGGATGTCCGTAATAGGTGTTACCCGTATCGCACCCCGATCGGGGCTTGATCCTGATCAAGCTAACCTTAAGAAATTTCTACGCGGGGAGCAGTTACGTGGAGTTCCGAAGCTTCGAAAAGCTACAGGAGCGAGTACATCTCAAGTAATATCAGAGACACTGGGAGATTGGAATCTCACGGACGGGTAAATTTTTAAACAAATTCTGTAAATGGTTTCTCATCTATTTTTTAATTTGAATCCCCTGCTAAATTTTACTGGAATAAAATGCTCACTTTCCTAAAACTGAATGTTTTCATTCATCTTTATTCCATTCAATTTTATACTTTCCGAATTTCAATTATGCAGACAATTAAGAAACGTTTAAATTGTAAGCTGGTTTCTTTTTCAATAAAAACCGACTGAAGGGTTGTTAAGGGCAGGTGGACGAAGTATTATCCCGGTGGAATTGGCCCAGTGTGTCAAAGCCGCAGCCAAATATAAGTGTGTCAAGAAAGGGTTAAACGGAACCTGTACTCTGACCGAAAAGGATGTCAACAAGAATTTGCTGCACCTAACTTGCCGTCATCATATTTATGAACTCGCACTCCGAAACGTATTTAAAGTTTGTTGGCCTACAACCGTGTGTCCCAATGTCCTAATTTTCAACCGGTTCCAACAAGATAGGAATATTATCCACAAAAAAAATACCAAACGGGCTTGGATGACGCATTGGTGGCTACACAATTAACGAAAAACAAAAGACGATGTATTAGATGTTATGTCCGGTCAATGAAGGTATACAATGAATACATCAAAATTAATTTTTTGATTCAGTCACTAGAAAATATTAATAATCTATCGGAACTTTGTTCAATGTGACAGGAGTTTCAACCGCGAGACGACTAGAGAGAGTTTTCGCAGCTGGTATGCATTTATTTGGGCGATATTCCACCTGGAGGAATCAAATTGTGAGCCCCAGGAGCTTCTCATCATGCACGGTGATTTTCGAAAGCAGTATTCTCTTTGACAATGTAAATTTTTAGGCAACAATTTAAGCTGACAGCAAACGAAAAAAACGGGCTACGGCGAATTTGTTGTTTTATTTGGTACTTTCGTACGTTATAAGTGCAATTCTCCAAGTGCCGTGAAATCTCCGAATTAGGATTTACTATTTCTCAAGGACGTGGTTTCCTATAAATAAATTGATGCAGAAATGTCCACAGCAGCAGCTGCTGCTGTGGACATTTCACGGTCATCTGTGGTATTTATCCAAAGCGCTAGTTCTTTTGTCTCTCTCTCTCTTCGACGACACGATATCATTGAAAATTAAGTCTAGCATCGTAGAATCAGCGACGAATCAGCGAAGTAACTGCAAAAATACAAAACGAGTTACGGTTCGCAAAAATGCTTTGCATTTGTCGGCGTCAAAAAATCTTAATGATTTTACCACAAAAATGTAATTCTTTCTATTTGAACGATTTGACTTACCGCGTAACTTTCTTGATTTACACGTCAAGCAATGGGCCACCAACAAATTGTATAAAAGCCGCCAGATTATATTTCAAATGTCGCTCTTCGATGATTACATATGCAGCGCCTTCTGCTGCTGGTTGTTTTCACTCGCTTTAGAGTGCTTAGCAACAAAAAACAAGCTTAGGCTGCTGCTTGGTCCTAGTAACCGTCAGCTAAGCTTGTTATTCTTCATTGTTTTCTGGTGTGTTGGATCATTCACATCGTGTTACGAGTGCGCTATAAATCTCAGCGAAGATCATGGGAAAATCGAAGAAAAGGAAGCGTACGAGAGAAGAAGAACAGGAACATTGTCAACGGAAAATTAAGAAACTAATGGATAGATGGAAACGGGCTAAATTCATCGAAGATTCTTCACCAACCAATCTGAGCAACGTATCACCGTCCGTAGAGGCGTCACCTGAATATAACGAAGGTAAAGAGAGAGATATATATATTCAGAGGCGATGACTTTGGCTAGATGCAAAGCAGATCGTACTCACCTTTCTGGTAGAACTTATCCACAAGGACAGTCATCCAGATCGGTCGAATATATTTCTTAGTTTTCTCTTTCTTCGAGGCGATGACTTTGACTCGAGGCAAAGCAGATCGCACTCACCTTTCTGGTAGAACTTATCCTCAAGGACAGTCATCCAGATTGGTTATATACACCTCCTCCCCCCTGTTTCTTCTCGCTTTAGATAAAGACACGGATCAGGAAAAAGAGACCCGAAGCGACGCCAATATCGATTTGATCACCCAGTTACCGATGGAATCGATAACCAATGACTGTGTCACGGTAAATGAGAGAGATCCTCCAGAAAGCTTGGAAGAGGATGTACTCCAAGCTTTGGGATTACCAGCCAAAAACAAAATCGAAAAAATTAAAATACAATGTGATCTGAAAGATCTACTAATCGAATGGTTAACGATAGATCATGAAAAGGATATCAAGGATATTCTCTTACCCAAATATCCTCGCGAAATTGAGGATTGCTTCATCGAAGCCCCAAAGCTTAACCCTGAAATTAAAGCGTCTTCAGGAGTACAGACTGTCAAAAGAGATGAGCATTTTATTGCCAATCAGAACATTGCGGGCTCACTGATTGTGTCAATATCACTAATTCTTCAAACACTATTAATGAAGAATGATGACATTGACAAATACGAAATAATTGAAAAGTTGAGCGACTCTATAAAGATGGCAGCTCAACTCCATCGGAACTTCTCCACAGCGAGGAAAGCTTTTATTTCTCCTACAATCCAAGCAGAAATCAGGTCGGCGCTGGATGAATCAAAAACTGACACTTTCCTCTATGGCGAAAAATTGTCAGAAACTGTAAAATCGGTTAAGGCTATGGTCAAATTTGGAGAGGAATTAAAATCGAAACCACCACAGCCAAAGCCAGCGCCAAGAAAAACTTTAAACTGGAGAGCCATACCTGTACGTCAAGGGAAGCAGCATCAGGGGGGCGACAGGAGCTTCTCAAAAATGAATTTTCGAGCAAGATCGCAGAGCTCATCGACTCGAGGCCCGGGTCGGCACCAATCACGGACTCACATAAATCGCAAACCAACCTCTCACACAAGACAGTAAAGGTAAAGGCGGGAAACATAAAAAATTATTTGAAAACCTGGAAAGAGATCTCGACCGACCCATTCATAATACAATGTGTCAAAGGGTATAAAATACCAATCATGGGTCAGACAAGTCAACCTAAGTCACCTCGAGAACCAAAACGATCTATCAGGGAAATAAGCGAGATAAAACAGGCTATAAACAAGTTGATTAAGAAGGGGGCTGTTCGCCAATGTCAACCCAGCGAGGGACAGTTTCTCTCAATCTTTTTTCTCATACCAAAAACAGACGGTTTAAAAAGATTTATTCTAAATTTGAAAGGCCTTAATAAATGTATTTGCCAGGAGCACTTTAAGATGGAAGATATCAGGACTGCAACAAGACTTGTATCGGAGCAATTTTTTCTAGCGTCTATTGATTTAAAAGATGCCTATTTCCTTATTCCGATTCATCAATCTCATTGTAAATTTTTGCGATTCCAAGTTTTGAACCAGACTTATGAATTCACTTGTCTTCCATTTGGATTATCGACTGCCCCTTATGTTTTCACCAAATTGATGAAACCTATAATGCATCGACTTCGATCTGAAGGATTAATTTCGTGCATTTATTTGGACGATATTCTCTGTGTAGGTGATAACTATACAACATGCCTCGAGAACATCACTCGAACAATAAGTCTCCTACAAAGTTTGGGATTTATTATTAATTTTGAAAAAAGTACCTTAATACCGGCGAAACGATGCAAATATCTGGGTTTCAACATTGATACGAAAAAATTCACGATTGAATTAACGGACGAGAAGAGGACGAAATTAATTAAAATACTTGATTGATTCCTTTCTTAAAAAACAAAAATGTAAAATTAGGGAGTTCGCTCAGTTGATTGGCTCCTTAATTGCAGCCGGTCCAGGAGTATCATACAGTTTATTGTACTGTAGAGATTTAGAAAGAGCAAAGACGTTTGCATTAATCTTAAATGCTCATGATTATGATCGTATTATGCACATTCCCCATTATACACGGAAAGATCTTCTTTGGTGGAGGAGTAGGCTAACGGACGCTTGCAACACTATAAAAAAAGCCCAGTACAGCGCTGTGATTTTTACAGATGCCTCACTTACCGGATGGGGAGCATCCTGCAAGGGAGTATCTTCGGGAGGCTTATGGTCATTTAACGAAAGAAAAGAATCTATAAACTACTTAGAATTATTAGCTATTCTCTTCGCTCTAAAAATTTTCACGGCGAATCTGACGAATTGCGAAGTCCTCTTACAAGTTGACAATACCACAGCCATTCATTATGTGAATAAAATGGGGGGAACACGGTTCCAGAAATTTAATAAATTATCAAAAGAAATTTGGCAGTGGTGTGAAACACGAAATTTATGGATTGTTGCGACCTATATACCATCAAAGGAAAACATTGAAGCAGATCACGAATCGAGAATTAATAACGTGGACACAGAGTGGGAATTGTCTTGTTCAGCCTTTCAAAAAATAGTAAAAAACTTCGGAATACCAGAAATAGACCTCTTTGCTTCCAGAATAAATACCAAATGCAAGAGATACTGCTCCTGGCATAGAGATCCTGATTCGTTCGCGGTAGATGCCCTTACTATATCGTGGAAACCCTGGTTCTTTTACAGTTTTCCGCCATTTTCTCTAATTTTGCACGTCCTTCAAAAAATCAGACGCGACCAGGCAGAGGGTATTTTAGTCATGCCATGGTGGCCTACCCAACCATGGTATCTGATCTTCCATTCTATGGTAAGAGGAAATATCTTACAGTTCAGACCGTCATTGGATCTTTTGTGTTCTCCGTGTAGATCAATACGCCATCCACTAGCTACCAAACTTACCCTGGTGGCAGCGCGTGTATCAGGGAAGGTTTCTTAAGACAAAATATCTCGGAGGAGGCTTCAAGGATTCTCCTAGCATAAATCGCCGAATCTACTTTAAAACAATATAATTCACACCTTAAGGAATGGTGGAAATTCTGTATGAATAAGTCCCTCGACGTATATGCTGCCTCAAACAGTGACATTTTGGATTTCCTCACAAAAAGGTTCCACGAGGGAGCTTCTTATATTACACTCAATTGTGCAAGATCAGCAATTAATATTTTGTATAAGAAAGCGACCACCGAGGACTCACTCATTAGCCGGTTTTTGAAAGGGATATTCAACATAAAACCGCCTAAACCAAAATATGACGAAACCTGGGATACGGAAAAGATTTTGAATTTTATCGAGAATTTGGAGGCGAATAATGATTTATCTTTGACATGTTTAACGGAAAAGTGCGTAGTATTACTTGCCTTATGCACTGGTCATAGAATACAGACCCTAGCAAGCCTAGACATAAGTAATATTTCGCGTCAAGAATCAGAAATAAGAATAAAAGTTCCTGCTAAATTAAAAACCTCTCGCCCGGGTACGGTACAACGCTTGCTAACGTTACCTTTTTTGCCGGACCGACCAAAACTGTGCGTCGCCACAGCATTATTGAATTATTTAGACCGTACAAAAGAATTGAGAGGTGATGTATCAAGCTTATTTATTGCAACAAAGAGACCGTATAAAAAGGTCTCAGCTCAAACGATCAGCAGATGGATAAATCTTGTTTTGAAAAGGGCAGGAATCAACACTGATATTTTTTCGGCATATAGTATAAGACATGCATCTACCTCAGCAGCTCTGACTAAGGGAGTAGTTCTCGAAACAATAAAACGTACAGCAGGATGGTCTAACAGATCACTAATGTTTGCGAAATTCTACAATCGCCCCATTGTATCGGATAATAAGTTTTTTGCTGTTTCAATACTCACAAAGAAGTGATACAGTTCATAAGGGCCTGAGGCTACATGTTGTAAGACTGTGATATTTTAATAAATGTTTCGTTCTTACCCAAGAATTCGAATCATTTACTATAAGCAACGAGAAATTGTAAACTCTAAACTGCTGCATATGTAATCATCGAAGAGCGACATTTGAAATATAATATAACGATCAAACGAACTTACCTTTACGTGAAGTTCGATCGTTATTATATGAAAATGTCGCTCGAGATGATTACCTCCCTCCCTGCCCAATAAATAACCCATACAATTTCTCAACAAACAACTCTTAAAAATGAAGAATAACAAGCTTAGCTGACGGTTACTAGGACCAAGCAGCAGCCTAAGCTTGTTTTTTGTTGCTAAACACTCTAAAGCGTGTGAAAACAACCAGCAGCAGAAGGCGCTGCATATGTAATCATCTCGAGCGACATTTTCATATAATAACGATCGAACTTCACGTAAAGGTAAGTTCGTTTGATCGTTATATTATATAACAGTATCCATGTCGTCAACGATACAGCGGAGCGAGGAGTTGCGTTGATAGAAAAAATTCTGAATAACTTGACGTGAGACGAAATACAGATGCAATACCTCTTGCAACTGGTTCAAGACCACAGAAGACGACACCCGTCTTATGTCTAAAAAATATATTCGTCATTGATCCCCGAAAAAGAAATATCATCCATTGTTCTGTATCGATAATTATCGCATCCAAAAGAAATTGTTTGATGAATAAATTAAATTTTTATTTTCATTCGCGATGTCACTCTTTCTCTTTAATTTCAATTTTTTTAGTTACCCTAATATATATATATTATATATATATATATTTGTGTGTATGTATGTATGTATGTATGTATGTATGTATGTATGTATGTATGTATGTATGTATGTATGTATGTATATATATATCATGCAAAGTTTCATTATTCATAGAGGAGCGAGATAGTTCATTTCAAAGACACTCGATGTACCTATTGTTCCTATACTGAACATTATGTAAAACCCCTATATTTTTGGAATCTATTTATATAGACGTAAGCATATTTATATAAAGGACCTTCGGAGCAAGTAATTCGGTCAGGCCTCTTTGTATCTAAATAGTCAAGCAGCTGCATTGGGTATACTTTATATTTTCGCGGTAATTATTACTGTTTCCTTCGCGTTGCAGGAGTGAAGTACATTTTGACACCTGGGCAGCACCGAAATCGTCGTCAGGTACTCGAGGACTTTTAATGTACTCCATTACACACACGCGCGCGCACACACACACACACCCTATATTTCTTTCTTCTCGACGCGTTGACCTCGGTATAAAAAAGCTACAATACGAAGAGAAGTCAAGCCTTGAGCACAATGAATACAATTCTTGCAAGTTCCTAGTGGACGCTCCTCTCTCTCTCTCTCTCTCTCTCTCTCTCTCTCTCTCTCTCTCGTTCTCTCTTTCGTTCAGCACGCCGAGTGCAACCGTGACGAACACGAATGCAATTTCCAGCGTGGCTTTTCTTTGCGTTCTTTTCGATGACCCTCGCTGCGTGACCGAGCCTAACCAGGCACCACGACAAAGGTAATCTCGAGTGGCTCGAGTCCTCGATGCTCTCTTTGTCACGGATCTCCGTGGTTCCTCCAAGGTATCGCCTCCTCCCCCCTATATTTAACAAGAATACCCATCGCAATGTACAGTCGGGGGCTTTAACATGTTTTTTTTTTTTTTTACTAAAGTCGTGCGTTTCCGTAAGATACTGAAAGAAGAGGGGAAAAATTACTTGTTCATTGCTCGAGGCATAGTCGAATTATGTAGCAGATTTCCAGGTTATTTTATTTCACTCATTTAACCGTATAATTTCAACAAAATTATTTTCTTTCATTGGTTTTTTTCCTTAGGTACACGCTTTTCGCGTTTGTTACCTATTCTTCCCCTTATTACGACCGTTCTTCCCTCTACTGTTTACTCCTTTTTTCTCCATCTTTCTCCTTGTTCCCCTCTCTTGCGGCCGCAGCCAACTTCCTCCTCTGTATTATATTCATCATGACATTTCTGTCATGGGTATAGGGAAACTGCGGAAAACCTATACCAATACAGCCGGTCATCGAGTTCGCCCCCCAGTCGTGGAACTAGTCATATTTCGCCGCGAAACGCCGAAGAAAAACATTTCACGACGAAACGTACGCGACTGGGATTCGAACCCGGGACCTCCCGGTCCGCTGGTTTAGAGGCGAGCACGCTAATCACTAGACCATTGCACCGGTTTACAAAATTATTTTCTAAATACTGTAAAATTAAAATCAAATTATTTTTCGATGATTCTATGATAACCACGATCCTGCCGGTTTGTCACGTAATAAGTAAAAAACAAAAATAGGAAATTGTACGAGATCCAATTCGTCTTTATCTCTCGCTCAAAGAAAATGAAAATTCTTGCAATTCTGTTTACAGAGTCGTCGATAGTTGCGCCGAGCGTGAAATAACGGGTAAACCTTGTCTCGACTCATCTCGCTATGACTCATGTACCCCGTGCCCCCCAGCCTCCCTGCGAGCAAGCTTTATAGACACGTTAATACCGTCATGTAACTCGAACTCGCGGAAAATTTAATTTACATACATGTATGTACTTGCATATTACACATACTTCTACATGTATACGGGGAACGAACCGTTAGAACCCGTGCAACTGAATCTTGCATCATTCAATGCAACAGAGTTCTTTTTTTTATTCTTCTAACTCTCCAAAATGTGTTGACAAATTGAGGGTGGGTATCACCTATAAGGACCCTACAAAACGTTTGAGTAAATGCACTACTTTAGATCAGCAATTCAAAATTTGAGTAATTCAAATTAATTTTCAGTGCAATCGGATGCCGCAAACTTCGATGCCTTTATGACGGTCCTCGAAGTGGACGGTCTGCATAATCACCTACCCTATATATATATAGGGTAGGTGATATATATATATATATATGTGGGTCATTCCATGTCAAATCGACAAATTTTTTACCTGACCCCCTTTGATTTCGCTGAAAATTTTCTATCTTTTTCTACCCCCCGAAAGTTATTTTTCAGAATTTTTTCAAATTTTTTTTCCCGACTCAAAAAAAGTTATGAATTTTTGAAAAAAACCGCTCTTTTATTTTTAAATTGCCAGAACTTTTTCAAAAATTGACCGTTTGGGAACTTTTTTTTTTCAAAATTTTTGTTTTTAAATGTAGTTTTCGAAAAAAAATATGAAAAAATTTTCAGAATCCCAGATATATGAAATATTTTAGTTTTTTTGAAAAAACCGTAATTTTCTCAAAGTCCGACCGTTTTTTTTTTTTTGCTCTAAAAATACTTCAACTAATTCTGCAATGATCCCCGTTAATCAAAAGATGTGACGACAATCGCTTCTAATTTTTTTTCTTGATTATAAAAAAAATTTTGTTGAATTTTTGCTGATTTTATATAACTTTGTTATGAAATTTTTTTTATTTCCTCGTGAAACCTCAAAAGTTGAAAAATAAAATTTTATTGGAGAATTTCAAGTGATTATCGTCCAAGAAATTGTTATTTAAAAAAAAAAATAATTTTTTTCTCTCATTGACGTTATTTTGTCATGTTTCAGTACCAAAATGACGTTAAGTTGTCATATTTCAGTACCAAAAAAAAACGTCCATAAGAGTAAAAAAATAACGTCAATGAGAGAAAAAACTTATTTTTTTTTTAAATAACAATTTCTTGGACGATAATCACTTGAAATTCTCCAATAAAATTTTATTTTTTAACTTTTGAGGTTTCACGAGGAAATAAAAAAAATTTCATAACAAAGTTATATAAAATCAGCAAAAATTCACCAAAATTTTTTTTATAATCAAGAAAAAAAATTAGAAGCGGTTGTCGTCACATCTTTTGATTAACGGGGATCATTGCAGAATTAGTTGAAGTATTTTTAGAGCAAAAAAAAAAACGGTCGGACTTTGAGAAAATTACGGTTTTTTTCAAAAAAACTAAAATATTTCATATATCTGGGATTCTGAAAATTTTTTCATATTTTTTTTCGAAAACTACATTTAAAAACAAAAATTTTGAAAAAAAAAGTTCCCAAACGGTCAATTTTTGAAAAAGTTCTGGCAATTTAAAAATAAAAGAGCGGTTTTTTTCAAAAATTCATAACTTTTTTTGAGTCGGGAAAAAAAATTTGAAAAAATTCGGAAAAATAACTTTCGGGGGGTAGAAAAAGATAGAAAATTTTCAGCGAAATCAAAGGGGGTCAGGTAAAAAATTTGTCGATTTGACATGGAATGACCCATATATATATATATATATATATATATATATATATATATATATATATATATATATATATATATATATTGACGATGCGTTACGAATATTGAGACTATCCGAGAACCGCGAGGTAAGCGGGCTGGCGTAGCTCAGTGGTCAGAGCAGTCGACCAGCAATCAAAAGGTCCCGGGTTCGAATCCCGGCCCAGAAGCGCACTGCATTTTTTCTCGGATAGTTGTCTTGGCATTTTTTCGGGGGATTACAAATGGCGCCCAACAGCGGCCCACGGCCGAATCAAGAATATACGAAACCAGAATTATCCTTGATTGCCGTGGAAACGAATCCCATCCCTGAGATAAAAGTCTCATTGAGCTAGCCCCCTCCCTCCGCCTCGGGCCAGGATGGGCTGTAGTACCCCTCTCCCTTCCGCCCCCAGACAATCCCCGCGTCTGTAGTAGTATCCGTTGCGAATTGAGTTTAGTTTGGGCAAATTTCGAGTCGACCCTCCAGAGTCGGGTCTAGTAGAGCGAAATCTAGTATAGCCGTTAGTCAGCGCGAGCTTTTACGTAGTAAATATTTTTATGATTCTCAAATGCTAAAAAACTGACTAGCTTATTATCTGGTGCTTAAAATACCCGTCGGGAAAGATTTTTTTCCAGTTGAACTAATTTATTCATAATCTAGAGTCACTGTACTTCACAAACACTGTACAACGGGTATTTTGTCTTCAATGTTCTTATCATAACAAATAAACAAAATCTACATTCACTTATGGGCAGTTGACATATCAGATGTCACACTGTGTAACCTTACCCTGCTGCGTATAAAACCGAATGTAAAATCAGATTTTTTGGCATTGAAACTGTAAAAAAAAGAGAATGGGTAGGCTTTTAGTATCCAAAAATTTTCACGTGCCGATGACAACACTTCGTCTTTACTATAATAATGTTCCAGTAAATATCGGTTGCTATAAACCAGTGTTTGTCAACCTTTTTTATAAGGCGGCACACTTGAATCTCTGTAAAATTCTTACGGCGAGACTTCGTATTGGACTTCGCCCCGCGGCGACCGCCCCGCGAAACGACACTCGTCACGATCGGTGCCCGGGTATTATCACGTGATACATACATCCGCCTATTTTTTGGCGGCACACAAGAAATACACTCACGGCACACCAGTGTGCCGCGGCACACCGGTTGAAATTCACTGCTATAAACGAACCATTGATCCAGTAGTCAATGTATCCGAGCATAATTCGGTCGACGTGTGTAAGATGACAAACTTATGTCATCTTTGACTGAAGTATGTCGTCTTACACACGTCGATCTACATGTGGTTTTTTGTTTTTCTACTTTTTCTTAAAGTATCTAATGTCCTGAAACTGATTCTATTCCATCATAATAATAAACCTTTATGGAAATGCGCTTAGCATTGAATTTATACGACGTCATTTATTCGCATATTTATCGTAAAAGAAAAAGTATGTCATCTTACGCACAACTTCCCTACATACTGGTGCAATATTGTGTTTCTGTTGGATACTGTACTCGTTAAAAGTTGAACCGTTGCCTTTTTGGTCTACCTATCTAGCATGAACCGTCCTTGCCCTCTCTCTCTCTCTCTCTCTTTCTCTCCCTCTCTCTCGCGCTTAGAATTCCACGGAAAAGGAGATACAAAAATATTCGCTTGAAAAGAAGTAACAAAAGAAAAATAAAAGAAATGAAACCGATCTTGCATACGGTTTCATCGGAATTGGCAGTTGGCTCACGCGAGGGCCCACATTAGAGAATTCTTTCTCCATGTTATTTCGCAACTTTTACTCCCCAACTCCCTTTTTTCGTCTACCGCTTGCTCATTTCGTTTCTTTCTTCTCAGCCTCTTCTTCCTCTCGATCATCGCTTCTTTCTTACTTTCGAATATCCTCTTTTTCCACCCCTCCCTCCCTATGACTCCCTGTCTTGTTCTCGTTCTTCTTCTCGCTTCGTGGTTGCTGCGTGTCGAAGGACACGAATGGGAGCACGAAGAGAGAAAAATAGTCGAGCAAGTCGAAGAAACGCGAGTAAAAGAACCCAGAACTATGCGAAAAAAGAGTTCAACGGTGAGGAGGTTCCTCTTGGTGGGCTGCTGCTGCTGAAGATGATTATGGAGACGATGATTATGATGATGATGGTGATGCCGAACGTGTCTTTCGAAACTTGGTGAACGCGCGACCGATCAACGACATATATATATATATATACACATATATATAAACATACAACAAACTACGACCATGCCTTCTGGCATTCACTTGCTCCGACTCTCACACACGCATATTCCCAGCCATCACGCGATTATTCCGATCGTACCGTCTGCAATTGACTCTAGGAACGCAGTAATTATTCGCACATTTTCCCCTCGATATCGCCATATGAATCATTGGGTGTATACGTCCTTCGTACAAGATATCGAGGGAAATGTGTGCGAATAATTATTATGCGTTTCTAGAGTCAATTGCAGATAGTTCGATATATAATTATGCGTGTATATATATACCCTACTGTGGGAAAATATGAATACACTACGAATTTCCGATCGGGACGAAAAGTCACGGATCTCGGCGAAAAAAAAGCAATGCAATGTTCGCGGTACCAATTAAAGGAGTCTGCACACGCTTGGGGCCGGCAGCCTAAGTCCATTTTAAATATTTTTTCCGACGAGAGCGTTAAGATGACGGAGTTGGGATATTGCACGCAATAAATACACAGTCTTGCCAAGTTTGTGTTTTTTCTTAAACCAAAAATATGAATAAACCGTGTAGTTATTATCATTTAAACAAAATGCCATCATTGCAGCATGGCTAATCGTTGTACACCGCTTCTGACATTTATAGTTAGGGTGATGTGAAGTGAAAAATTGAAAAATTTCCTTCCGGTATAATAATAAAACTTTCGCATGACCATATACTGTTTAAAAATGGTTCAATCATGAAAATCGTAAGTTGTAGAAAAAATAGTGCGACTTGGGAAAAAAAAGTTTATTCATTTGTCGTTAACAAATAGATAAACATATTTTTCAAAGTTATCGGATCATACTATCGAAAATGTTATGAAGTATGTTCTTTTCGAATTTGTAGTGTATCGGACGCAAATATTTTGAGATACAACTTACACCGTTTCGTAAAGCATGATTTATATAAAAACGCAAACGAAAAAAGGCTAGATCACAGCGCAACGGTTCGCCATAGGGCAGTGGGCGAAACTTTTTGTTGCAAATCGTTAAAACCCTTAGGCAATAAAGAGGCCGTCCATATATTACGTTATCGATTTTTTTCTGATTTTTCACTCCCCCCCCCCCCCGAAATCATTCTATTATTTATATCGTCATCATCCCCCTTATTTTAAAATGCCATAATTTATGGACGGCCCCACAGCTGTGAAATAAAAAAACTCGTAATTTTAAAGCTGTAAGCTCATTTGAACCCCTTAACGTGTAAAGAAACAAGCTCCATTAGGCATTTTTCTTTTTTTTATTCTCCACTACTTTTTCGACTCATTAGGTGGTATTGAACAGGGTTTTTTCTCCTACTCTCACGAAATCGCGTGTCATTTTTGTGAAATGTCACTAGACATCTATTCTGGGAGGACATTGAAAGGGCCTTCGACTAACCTCCAATGTCACTCTAGAAGAATTTCTTCGATTGATCACTTGGCAAGAATATTTAGCTTTTCGTAAAGTAGTGCAGTTTTCTAAAATTTCTTGTAGACACGGAAACTTTGGGTTTTGAAATTAAATATTTAGAGGGGAAAGAAGTTCGATGTAAAAATTTACGAGTTATAGTTCGAACAAAAAACGTGTACATGGACGCGCATCTCGTACTATCGTGACTATCTCTCATGTATAAATTACGGCCTTTTGATACTTGGAAAAAAAAAAGTCGACGTATCGTTCAAACGATGATATCAGTCTTGGATTTTTCGTAGCTCCCATAGTTTCTCGCCTGCATTTTATTCTCCCGAAAATTATGCTTTTCGCTTTCGTCGCTTCGTGCACTGCGCGCTGCAGGCGGTCAATCTAATTGGAGGCGCGAGAAACGTACGGTGATTCTTTACACGTACGCATGAATATCGCGAAACGAGGAGCTGCCGGTGTAAGCATGAACGAGAATGCACGGCATACACAACAACCGAATTCTATGGGTTCCGGCTTGCACATTTACGAGGGTGTAAACAATCGAGTTGTTCCGTATGTGGTTCTCTTTTCCTCTCTCTCTCTCTCGCTTTCTCTCGCTCTCGCTCTCCCTCGCGCTCTCTGCCGACTACCTAGGTATATGTAACCGCCAACGGTGCAAATGCCCTCGATGTGCGGCTACGGCGTTTTCGCATGTGAAGCAGCTTTGGCCAGGAACAAAATCCGGATGGATGACCGCTTAAGGGGAGATATACACCTAGGAACCGGAAAAAGGTCATTTTTGTGAATTTTTTTCAAGGAAAACTATTTGAAATTTCGGATTGGGGTTTTAATTATCTTAAAGTATATACATTCAAAAATATGTTTGATTTTCTTTATTTAAAAATATCAAAAATATACAAGGATATTGTATGATCCTTGGAGCGTCGTCAAAAAATCTGCGTATACGGTACACACTGACGTTTCTTGAAAAATCATCTGAAAAAAAAAACCAAAAAGATTATTAAATTAGATACTATAATCTAGTACTTGTCATAGCTGATTTTGAAAATATCGATTTACGACAACATGGCGGACGTTTGAACATAAATAGTGATTTTTGGGCCAAAAATTAGTTATTATTTTGCCTATAAAACAAAAACTAAGTAACTGAAAAAAAATCCTATGACAAGTCCCGAGCAGAATTTTTTTCAGGGTGAAATCCGGACCGGATCAGGCTGCCACAATAGCGAATCCGGGCCGGGTCAGGCAAATTTATTCCGGCCCTGATCAGGGATGTAACGCTTTTGCAAATTCAGGTCCGGATCAGGCGCTTCATCAGGCCCGGATCAAGCAACTTATCTTGTTGCGGATTACGAAATCTATGTATACTTATCCATGCGAGTCGGCAACGTTCAACATGTGGCAAGTAAAAAAACGGAAACAATTAAAACGTGCTCATTGGTATCTGTCGATCGGAAAATGGCGTGTTTGGCTACGAGCAACAACGACACGGAAGAAAAGATCTGGGTGATGTCTCTTCTCCACTGATAACAGAAAAAAATACGAGGTTCGTTTCGCATTAAATATATTACAAAATATAAAATTTAAGAGAATAAAAATATGTATATATTTAAAAAATGCATTTCTAGACTGACGGTATGGTTGTGCATTACAATCAATCGTTAAAATCTGATTCAATTGTTCTTCAAACTAATAGTAATCTCTATTTTATCATTTTATTGCCAATATTTTAGCTTGTCCGGCGCAAATCAGGGGTGCCTGATCAGGGCGCCTTATTAATGCCTGATAAGGCTCCTATCCGACGCAAATCAGGCGTGCCTGATCAGGGCGCCTCGGTTCATTGGTTTTCGAGAAATTTTGGGTACCGATTTGAAAAACGTGGTTTTAAGAAAAACGCGTTTGAAAATTTGGGAATGAATAAATCACGAAATTTGTCAACTTACATGGAATCATCGATACCAGGCCCATAGTGTAGGTCTTCTACGGTCGACGGAATGTTCGTAGCTTCTAAATCCTCGATCTCGACCATCTAGGTGTATATCTCCCCTTAAGCACCCACCGCCTCGCGCGCTCACTACTCAGCGGGAGGCTCTTTCACTAAGTTTCCAATTGGAAATAATAGTCATAATAATTAGAGTGATGATAACAACAGGCTTTGTGTTATATATTTCAGACTGAAGTATATCTTCAGGACGGCGATTTTCATCAATTGAAATCATTTTCGCTTTTAACACCTGGAAATCGCCGAAGTTGTACACCGGACGCGCGTTCAGTAGCGTCGGATTATTATTATAATTTTTCTCAGTTCATTAAATTTTATTGCTCTGGGCAACATGCTTCCTCAGTTTATGGGGTTAAAGTTTGTTAATCTAAAAAAAATTATAGATTTTAGTGAAAATGAAAAAAAAATGAAAAGAACTTTCGTTGCATTCCAACTCTGACTTCAACGCCATCTTAGTTTGCACTGGGAAACGTTCACCTACCCCGATGGGTTGGGTTCGATCTACTTTAAGGGGCTATACCAGTGTGAACGCTGGAAATTTGGGTGATTTTCGGGAATTTTTTTGAAGAAAAGTACTCAATTAAATGTTTCGGAAAATTAAGAATATATTTGGCTATATTTGACCTATAGTACAGAATTTTTTCATAGAAAAATATTGAGATCCAAGCGACTTAGCGCTGCCTTCGGAGGCACCAAAAAAAAAAGTTTTCCACGTAGGATTTTCGAAAAATATAAAAATCTAACAAAATGGTGTAGTTATGAAAAAAGTCTGTTTTCTTGCCTATAAAATGGTCGTTTTTTTTCAATGCCTAATCGTCAATTTTTATCCAACCAAAAATATCCTACGTCATTGTAGAGTAAATATATTCAAGAGTACTCAGTTCAAATTTCAAGTCAATCGGATAGTTGCTCTTTGAGTTACAATGTCTACAAATTTTAACAATCTCATTTCGAGAAAAACGCGTTTCAAGATTTAACTATCGATTTTTGCAAGATAAAATGAATAAAATGCGTCCTTGAAATGTTTACAGGATATTCTTAAAAGTATAAACTGTCGAAAGAGGTAACAAAGAAAATCGATTTTTTGAAAATGTACCACTGGCATAGCCCCTTAAGACCGGAACCATAGGGAACGTGCAACTCGACTGCCGCGTCTCTAGTGGTCAAAATTGAAAACTTTTGTAGGTGGTGTAAAGTAATCGAAGTATTGAAAGTGCGTGTTATTTTCGAATAATAGACCAATCAAATTATAATTTCGTTGTATTTTGGAATTGTTCATCAAATTGAAAGACATTCCCGCGTAGAAATTTCTTAGGGTTGGCCTGACCAAGATCAGGCCCCGATATGGGTAACACTTATTACGGACATCCTGATGCGGCCCCGATCGCGCCGTAAGCATTTAGACCCGAAATCAGCCAATACTGAAATGGCCCTACTAAGGCCGTCCCTGATAAGATCCTACTAAATGCCTTATCTACGACCATGATGTTACAAGCACTCGGTAGCATAGGGGCAGCGTGCGTAGCTATAGGTAGGCAGGTACTAGGTTCAATTCCATATACGCGAAATATTTTCTCCGAAAAAAAATCATTGCAGAAGGCCAGGGAATGACGAATTATGATACAAAATCATTGCAGTACAACTCTAAATTAAGTGTTTCATTTTATATTGTATTTTTAAATATTTTATGCATATAGCATACTCGGATTTACAGTCATATTGTAAGTAAATAAAGATTTATTCGCATCGAATATTTATTTATTCAATTTGAATATATTTAATCTTCAAAAAAAAAAGCTGACACAAATAAGATCGTAGTAGGCTGCGATACAAGGAAAAAACCTATTTGATTTAAAAAGGTCCTATCCAAATTACATATATTTTTTTGGCAGTGCAGGAAAACCGATAGGGGTCTAACCAAGAACCCCAACAAGGGCCCGAACAGGCAACCTGATAAGGGCATGTTCGGGCCTTTATAAGGGCACAACGTTACTCTTTCTAGCAGGGCTCTTCCAGGCTGCCTTATAAGTGCCCTACCAGGGCAGTCAGGCAACCTGAACGCACCCTGAATCGAGCCCTTCCAAAATTTCTACGCGGGATTGTTGTACAGCTATTGAAAAAACGTTTATGCGAAGTTATTTAGACTTATCGTTCAGAAAAGCAATAACCCGAATAGAAATATCTTAGGGTTAGCCTGACCAGGATCAGGCCCCGATCGGGGTGTAATACGGGTAATACCTATTACGGACATCCTGGTCCGGCCCCGATCGGGCCGGAAGTATTTAGGCCCTAAATCAGGCTATACTAAAATGGCCCTACTAAGGCCGTCCCTGATAAGATCCTACTACGGCTTTCCCCGACAGGGCCCTACCAAGGTTGCCCTGATAGGCCCTACTAAGGCTTTCCATGATAGGGCCCTACCAAGGCTTGCCCTGATAGGCCCTACTATGGCTTTCCCTGATCAGGCCATAAATAGGCTTGCCCTATAACTGTCTCAGCAGTCAATAGATGCACATAACCTCTTATTTTCCACATGGAAACTTCGATTTTACAGCATCGTAGCTTCGGAGTTTCGATGCATTCCTGAATTCTATTTAAAAAAAAGGTGCTATGGACTGTCACGACAAAAAACGTTGTGCAACTCGGATGCGTGTTAGAAGATTTCGGCAGCTTTGTAAGGCGAAGAGAGAGAGGAATTATATATATATATATATATATATATATATATATATATATATATATATATATATATATATATATATATATATATATATATATATACATACATACATACATATATATATATATATATATACATACATACATACATATACAAGGTAAAGTTTCAAAAATCTATAGCATATTATTCGATACACCTCTTTAATTGTCACAATGATATTAACTAATTGATATATTTTATGCGATACAACAAATAATTATAGGAATTTATTTGGTGTCTTATGCCATATCCGGGACCGAGATGTTACAAGCACTCGGTAGCATAGGGGCAGCGTGCCTAGTTTTGAGTAGGGAGGTACGAGGTTCGATTCCCATATAGGCGAAATATTTTCTTCGAACAAAAACATTTCAGCAGGCCAGGGAATGACGAATTATCATACAAATTCATTGTAGTAGAACTCTAAATTAAGTGGTTCATTCCATTTTGGATTTTTGAAATATTAAATGCATTTCTTTCTGATCAGGCAACCTTATAGGGGCCTGATCAGGCAAACAGGTCAGGCCCATATGTGACACAACGTTACATTTCCTAGTAGGGCCCTTTCAGGCTGCCTTATTAGTGCCCTACCAGGGCAGTCAGGCAACCTGATCGGGCCCTGATTTAGGCCCCGTCAGAACTTCTACGCGGGAACCATTTATTAAGATGAGAATTCCTTGAATTAATTTTCACCATTTAGGTTATACATATACAATAGCAGATAAGCAAGTCGAAAATAACTCATTGCATCAAAGGATGCAAAAATAATGCAAAAATGTCGGAGCTGGTGAAACACAAATACATGTTTTATTATTTTCCGTCGGAGAACCCCCATGCTCTTTGGAAGCAGAAAAACGTCATCAGTGGGCAGTTGAAACAATAAAAAAAATACGTAAGCAGACAAAATGTTTTGCAAAACAACATAATATCTTGACAACATCATATTTTGGCTTACTCCATTTGAATACATATCCTACGATAACGGGATTGTCTATTTCGAAATTCAACTGATATAAAATTCTCTTAGCGTGCACAACAAAAATTGGCAACCATCAGTATGTAGCCGAATATATAGTACAAATTTTTCCGGGTCTGGAGCTTGCGGCGGAATTAATGTAACAAATCAATGCTGCAGTGAAATGCTTACAGCTTTTACTCAATCCTGCAACACATTGACACCACGCATCAACAATATTCCTATTGTCATCCAGCTGAAAAATATATTCGAAAGTTGTCACTAAAAGCCTCATACACATAATTTTTCCTAATAATAAAAAATGACACGAACTGATAACGAAACATTGTATTTATCAATTTATTTTTGTTTGTGCCACAACTTCAGAGGTTATGTTAACTTTTTTTGGCGCTATATCTTTTGTCTCCTCAGCAACGGTGACATGTCCAGCTATGCACAATTGCTTGCTATGTTCTTCTGTGCTTTTACGGAACGTTTGAGCGGATATGGATGAAAAACCAAATGTAATTATATGCATTATTCTATAAATGTCTTATATTTAAACACTAAATTACCTACAAAAGCTTTGGATTGAAAACAGTAAAGTCACCACGTTTACTTTCGACCTGCCCTCTATCAAATTTACACGTTCCCTATAGTACTGAACGGCCCTTGAGGGCCCCCGACACCACGACAGGTGTCGCCCAGTAATGGAAGTGGTGGAGAAATTTAAAAAATTATTATTACTATTATTATTATACCCGTAACGAAGTGGACTGCCATGATTATGGCAGCTCTGAGAAGGGCACTGTATTTCATAATTTAATTCAGTAGATATATAACACTCTGGAACATATATATCGTGTGTATAATAATGTGCGTGCACCCACCTTGCGGGACGAATGTACATCGAACGTGAGACGATTACCCAAGTACTCTGTATGACGATGTGTAGCGTTGGGGCAGGGGGGGGGGTAGTGTTGGACACGGACGAACCCGAGCTTGGGTTACATACGAGGTCTACGCAAAAAGTCAGACCGGAATACCGTTTCCTGTTTGCAACTCTCACGGAGAGGACGTTCCCTTCGCTAGATAGTCCGTAATCTCTCTCGCGTTTAAGGTCCGTTCAGATATATACACCGGGAGCTATTACATATAGAGAATAATAATGGTTGTATCCTATCGCGCGACGTATTTCACCGTATTATTTTACAACCGTATCATATTGCTTTGATTCGTGCAAACACTGTGGACGAAAACAAGCGAGAAGTTTGAATCGCGATATCCAATGTTGTAGGTCGACATTTGCATAGCTAGAATGTGACTACACGCAATTCCGCCAGTAAAGCATCCCCAGGAAATTCAAAACATTTGGTTGATTTCACGTAGCCGAAATGTGGCAAAATGATTGGGCAATATAAAAGCTCATTTCCATTGCATTCGATGAGGTTGAAGTTTGCATCGGTGGAATGTAACGAAAATTAATATTTCTGAATTCCTTTAATTCCTCTTGGCAAGTTTTGCTTACAAATATCCTTCAACCTTTTTTCAAGATATTTACTGAGCAATCTACATTATAAATCTATAAAAAAAGATCTTCTCTAAAAATAAAAATATGGAAAACAAAATGTATAAAGACCTTTTGTTGCGTTCCAACGATCCAAACTTCAACACCGTTGCATTCGAAACGCGTGCGAACTTCCGCATTCCGGAATCCAATGTGAAAACTCATCATCAGCTGCTTCGTGCCATTGAATCGTGACAGTAAGATGCCTGGCTAGGATATGTTCGTTTTTATTCCCCCTTTTCGTTGTTTTACAAATAAAATGGAAAATACGAGACCAACGTATAATAGTACTAAATAGTAGTAAATGGTAATAAATAGTAGCATATAGATAGGTGCTGTGTCCTATATTTGCGTAAATGTAAGTACGCAGCGTCATATCTAAGCGTGCAAATAGCGCGAGGTGAGAAAGCAGGTGTATTCTTTCGTCGTTGCATACCGTTTCGGCTATAATCGATTATTCCACTTTTAAGTAACACTAGCTATTGCAGTAGCCATAAATAAGAATCTAGGTGAAACGTACATGTATATTGCGTGTGGGGCAAAAATGTGTACAGTGTAATTACGCAATAGTGCAATTAGATACGTGTTTGCAGGTGCTTTCGTTTTAGCACGTACTCCCGCTCATGCTTATCCCCTTGTTTGTACCTTCGTTCCACGTATCTATGCATGCGTGTACAAACACGCGCGCGGGCACACACAGAGTGGCCCGAAAAGTGACGTTCTCATTAAAATCCAGATCGTATAATTACCTATCCGCATAACCCCCATGGATGTTCTACGATCCTTCTTTTTTTTTATATAAGCGTATTGCAACATTTTTGAGTTTTTGTTGTTGAAGTATTCGTTTTATTCTCCTTTGTGTCTGCACTTTCCTCGTGTTTTTTTTACTTGTGTTATCATTATAAACTGCACTGTTTAGCGATAAATAAATGACCAATTGAACACTAACGTAAATGCCGTAGATTTTTATCGAAACTAAAAACAAATAGATTTGAGAAGATTGGTCATTAAAGTTCAGATGATAAAAAAATACTTATTCTAGCCTTAATGAATCCCAATTGCAAACACAAAAGAGACCAAAGAATAAGAAGCTGTGCTATAGAGAAACTCGACAGAAAAATTAAACAATGTTTTTTCCTCGAAAACAATAAAAGATCTCTGTGTGTGTGTGCGCGCACGCGTGCGTGCGGGCGTGTGCGTGCGTGCGTGTGTGTGTGTGCATGTAGAGTGACCCGAAAGGCGGGTCTCTCTCCGAAGTTTTTAAAAGCAGTTGGGATTCATTTAGTATGTTTTTTATAATATTTTTCATAAGTATGTTTTTTATAATCTGAGCCTAAAGGTGGAGTCCCACGGCCCGTCATATCGCAGGCCGTGCCAGATCTTGGCACACCTGTCGAGGCCTGAGCGAACGATCGCGCCCCGTGCCGAGTAATTTCCACGGCGTGTGTCGGCCCGAATCGGCCTGTTGTTTTGGCCATTCCAACACGCCAAGTGATACGGAGCGCATAGCGGTGTGTGCAGCCGCCATGATTTTACAAGGGGACAGTACGGCAGTCGGATTTTTGTAATTTTTCGTACTCATGGTACGTGAAGTTCAGAGCTCGAATATTAATATCCCAAAGCAGTTCGACGCCATATTCAGAAATTTTCGAGAAAATTGACTTTGAAGTTTTCGAGCGCACTCTTATCCCACAAAGATGCAACGATATTCGAACCGGGCTCGTGGCGTACCCGGTAGCGCTCGAGTCTAGTAATCGCGGGGTTGCTGGTTCGAGTCTCACTTCGAATTTTTTTTTTTTTTTTTTTTTTTTTTTTCATTTTTTTTAATTCGCATACCTCCGTCATTTAAATATCCCGATAAATTTTTGTTGTATATAATCACATTATTATATATAATTAATATAATATATCTATATATGTTTATATATGGACAAAATCCATATATAGTTATTTATGTACAAAATTCATTATAGTTATACATAATTATATATTTTCTCATATATGATCATATATTATTTATATATAACAATAGGTGATTATTTATAAAAAAATAAATAAATAATCCCGGGATAAAAATCGTAAAATCTATGCTAATTCACATATATGTAATTATAATTGTCAATGATAAATGCAAGTCTTATTTTTGATTATCTCTTGCTTGAAATTGCGAATAGGCGACGTAAAAATATCCAGTAATAATATTTACATAAACTCCCTTGTAGATTAATAGGAATATAAATAGAAGAATAAATGTTGAAATATGTGAGTTATATTCACATAATTCAACATTTATTCTTCTATTTATATTCCTATTAATCTACAAGGGAGTTTATGTAAATATTATTGCTGGATATTTTTACGTCGCCTATTCGCAATTTCAAGCAAGAGATAATCAAAAATAAGACGCATTTATCATTGACAATTATAATTACATATATGTGAATTAGCATAGATTTTATGATTTTTATCCCGGGATTATTTATTTATTTTTTTATAAATAATCACCTATTGTTATATGTAAATAATATATGATCATATATGAGAAAATATATAATTATCTATAACTATAATGAATTTTGTACATAAATAACTATATATGGATTTTGTCCATATATAAACATATATAGATATATTATATTAATTATATATAATAATATGTGATTATATACAACAAAAATTTATCGGGATATTTAAATGACGGAGGTATGCGAATTAAAAAAAAATGAAAAAAAAAAAAAAAAAAAAAAAAAAATTCGAAGTGAGACTCGAACCAGCGACCCCGCGATTACTAGACTCGAGCGCTACCGGGTACGCCACGAGCCCGGTTCAAATATCGTTGCATCTTTGGGAATAAGAGTGCGCTCGAAAACTTCAAAGTCAATTTTCTCGAAAATTTCTGAATATGGCGTCGAACTGCTTTGGGATATTAATATTCGAGCTCTGAACTTCACGTACCATGAGTACGAAAAATTACAAAAATCCGACTGCCGTACTGTCCCCTTGTTAGTAGTTCTTGGTCTATCTACGTCATCCAAAAATGTTGCCATAATGTTGTAGAATGACCATTCCGATTTATTAATATCATCGGTGCCACTATTTTCACTTTTAATTTCCAGTATGTCGACGCCAAGTTCTCTTTTTTCTTTTTCAATTCCGTGATGGGTATTGTTCCATCTTTTTAATTACTTTTCATCCGCAACCTCGCATCATGGACATGGTTCTTGTTTTTATTTTGGCGCAACAAGCTATTCCAGAGCGCTTGTTCATTTTCGTAAAGATGAAAAAACTCGAATATTAGTTCGTTCGCCCACTCTATCGTACAACCGCAAACGAAATGAACGAGAACCAATGCGTCCGTGCAGGCCACAATGGCCCCTCGCGCCGCGCCCCACCGCGCCGCACCGCGCCGGACCGTGCCTCACCGCGCATTTGAACTCACCGACTCCCGATGGATCGGACGGGCGACCGCAGTCCGCCACAGGCCACAACGGGCACGACAGTTCCTACGGCCTGTCAGGGTGTCCTTGTGCGGCCTGGCCTGTCAGAACACGGGCCGTGGGACCCTAGCTTCAGATGGTGCTTTAGAAAGGTGCTGTCATTTGCAACGTTACATCTCAATAATGTCCCCACACAATTTCAATTATACATTTATATATTTGTATATATGAAATTGATATGTAACATTATAAGAGGTATAGCATTATTGAGGTATAACGTTGCAAATGACAGCACCTTTCAATGAAGCTCTCTTCCTAGACAGAGACCGAGGACCTACGTTGATGCGTAGGGCTACACGAAGCATTGTTGGAAACAGGCAGAGGAGCCGTGGGGAGGTGAGTGGAAAGCTACGCCGAAAGTGGGGACGGCGACGCAGGGGGGTATCGATCGATATAAATGGAAATTCAACGAACAGGTTCGTCATATACGCACGACGAGTGGGTGATGAAATCGTCGACCACAGGCGCACAGTGTATGTCGCTTGTGCACACACGGCAATGGAAGTATATCAGCGGAGCGAACGAGAGAGAGGGAGAGAGAAAGAGAGAGAGAGAGAGAGAGAGAGAGAGAGAGAGAGAGAGAGAGAGAGAGAGAGAGAAAGAGAGAGAGCACGACCCTACACTGGGATATGCGAACTCGGATTCGCCGAAGTCTCATTACCCTTCACTCACCAGGATTCCCCGACTCGTCCGCGCTTCAGATCCACGTGACTCATCTGTATCAAGGCAAATCTCCTACCGCTTATTCTATCCTTCCTGCTTTTCCTACTGCTTCCCTTTTACCACTCCCGTCATTTAAACGAAATCAGTAATAAGTACGCCATTAATTATGTCGACCGGTAACACGAACGTGTTAACACTCTTGCATTTTCGACGTTGGGGATATAGACACGATTAAGCAAATTTGGGATGATGGTTTAGGTGATCCTTTTTTAAATGATTTTTTTCGGCATTTCTAGAAGCTCTTGTCTACGAAGATTGATGACAGTTGAACAGCCGATTTGGTGCCGCAAAACTGTATATTTTCTCTAAATCTCATCCTATTTTAACACTTAATATTGATATTCCCCGTAGGAACATGGAAATATACAATTTTTTAAAAATAAAATATAATTTCATTGCAAAATTTAACTTACATTAAATATTTTTACATTGAGTAAGCTTCTTTCTCGTTTTTTTTTTCCTGAGTGGGACTTGTCGAGGCCGTCGCGCATCGAACTCCAAACGTAATCAGTCATCATGTGCGAGTCTCGTTTTCCCTGATACCAATCTTCCATGATTTGTATGTCTTGGTGGGCGCGTACTCCTTGCTCTCATCTGAAGGAGCCAACATTTTCTACGATTTTATCTTCATACTTTGTTTCTATTCCGGAACAAGAAGAAAGAAAACACTTTTCACGAAATCTATAACCGTTTGCCTACATTTTTTAACACCATGCTCTCCGTATATATAATAAAATGTATTAAAGCAGTTCGAACGAGCTCGTCCGTGTTTTTAAACTGCATATTATTGATAATGATCCGTATACTATTTTTAATTAATCTCATTATAACTTTTTTTTATAACTATTCAATAAAGGATATATTGACAAATACATGATAGGCTTTGAATCCATATATTGTAGGGAGTGTATCCACAATATATACAATGTACGAGCATGTGTGTGTTCTGGCTACCTAAGGCAGTAACGATATGCATGTGATGTCAGGCAACATTATAATGACCTGATCAGCCAAAATTATCAACGCCTGATTGGGAAACCAGATTACAGCCTGAGCAGACAACCGGATGAGGCCCATATGTGACAGAACGTTATACTTTCTAGCAGGGCGCCATCGGATTGCCTTATAAGAGCCCAATCGGGCAGTCAGGCAGCCTGAAAGCGTCCTGAATCGGACCCCATCAACATTTCTGAGCGGGGTGTTGAAGTTCGCCTCGTTGGAATGCTACGAAAGTTCTTTTTTTAAACGTATTTCTTCATTTCTTTCATCGTCCGAATTCTTATCCTCCAAACTTAGTCTGTAGATTTTTCATGAGGATCCCAAAGAACAATTGAGCGATTTTTGTAGTCTAAATTCGTCAAAAAAAACTTGGGTCTACTAAACTTTTGTTGCGTTCCAACTATGCAAACTTTAAATAGGTACTTAACTACACTTTATTGGCAGTGCAATCGTAATAAATGTGTATCAGCCATATTAGGCTTGTACTGTCAATAAACTATAATTACTTTTCCTACACTATCTTTTTGTCATGAGAATTCGATGTAAATACTGGGGTCTTTTCTTTCTGTGCAAATGAGTCGAGGTGTTTCAGATGCCACGTTGGTTTCTTCTGACTTTGCTCACTATACGTTTGCTCACGCTTTGCTCACTATACGTTCTTCCTGTTATGTTGCCCCTTCGGCGACCCTCGCGGTCTTCTGCCTCCCTGTATTTTGCTTCTTCGTTATCTGTCTGTGTTTTTTCGGACTTTGCGTCTCGTTTTGTCTCTTTCGTTGGATACTCTCGGCCTCCCACGATTCAGCCTCGATCTTTTCCCTGCTTTCATTTTTCCTACGCATCCTCGCGCTTTCTGTGTTTCTCTTTCGGGCTTTCGTTGCTTACTCCGATCTTTAGCGTTCCGGATTTTTCGCTTTTTCTCTCGTTCTCTCGTGCTTTGCGGCCTTGTCCGCGATATGCGTCTTCTCCCCCCACCCCCTCTCTCTCTCGCTCTCTCGTGCCGCTATTTTAAAAGATAGGGGATTGGACGTCGGATAACTGCATACGTATTTTATTATTCCAAACAACTTTTGTTTGAAACATTTTTTGATCTGGCTATCAATTATCGAGACACGGCGATTTTTAAGTTTTCAACCCCTATTTCTTAGGGTTGGGGCGAGTTGAGGGGCAAAATTTGATTGGGATTACTTTCAATATTCACCCATCTAGGTTCAGTCAAAAATTCTAATTCTACACTAAAAGTGCTGGATTTGTAGTCTCTTATACCAGACTATTTTGCTCCCATCCACTTTGTCGCCCTCGTCGTTTTCTCTCACTCACTTTCTCCTTCATCGGTGCCCATGGATCGCAGAAAGAGAAAAGATACCTCGAGGATGAGAAAGTAACAGAAGGGTTTCTTATGTGTATACGTATGTACGTGTATGCAGCGTGTGTTCTCATTCTCTCTCGCTCCCTTTTCTACTCTGCGGTCGAAAAAGAGGAGGACAACGTGCCGCCGTTATAACTCCCTTTGTTCCGAAACGACGAGGACAACAACGACGACAGTGCCTGTGAAAGGATTCTCTATCCCCTTCACAGGGCGTGTTCGAGTCCTTTCGTTGCTTTATCCGACACTCGTACGCACGTACTTACAATTTGACGAGAGAAAGAGAGAGGAAGAAAGAAAGCAAAACGAGTTACTCCTCGAAGACTATCTGTTTTAACTCTCTCTCTCTCTCTCTCTCTCTCTCTCTCTCTCTCTCTCTCTCTCTCTCTCTCCCCCCCTCTCTCTTTCTCTTAAGAGAGAAAAGGGAGAGAGAGAAAAACAGCGTCCGCCCCTCGACGGGCCTCTTACAATGGATTTTCGGAACAAAGCCCTGGACCCTCCGTAATATCATGCACATATTATGAAGTTCTCTTTCTTTCGCAATTTTCACTGTCGACCACGCGTTCACTACAAAAATGCGGTCATTATATTTTAAATCTAAAAATACATTTATACAGACCGAATGCGCTTTCCGTAAATCTATACCACACGATTTTTTGGAATTCTTCTTGTCAATTTTACATTTTTTCATATCTCTTTTGCCACCCGATTCTGATATCTCGTAATATGAGGCGACTTCATTACTTGCGGATTTAGCATGTTTTCCACCCGGATATGTCACATCGGAGATGGCCGATTCGAACAAGGGTAATTAGTCCAGTAAAAGAGGCGAAAACCCAGCCCTTTTTAGCGTAGAATATGAATTTTTGACTGAAGGTAGATGGGTGCATACTGAAAGTAACTCCAATAAAATGTTGCCCCTCAACTCGCCCCAACACTAAGAAATAGGGGTTGAAAACTTAACAATCGCCATATCTCGATAATTAATAGCTCGATCAAAAAATTTTTCAAACAAAAGTTGTCCGGAATAATAAAATACATATAAAGTTATCTGACTTCCAATCCCCTATCTTTCAAAATAGAGGCACAAAAACACGAGAGCGCCACTGGCCCAGACAAGGACGCAGCGACATGTCTACTTCGCTCGCACACACATCAACCCCAAATTTGTGAATCGTTTTTGTGCCGTTATTTTCAAAGATAGGGGTTGGGCCTCATCAATGGGGGTGGACGTCAGATAACTTTACACGAATTTTATAATTCCAAACAACTTTTGTTTGAAACCTTTTTTGATCGGGCTATTAATTATCGAGATACGACAATTTTTAAGTTTTCAACCCCTATTTCTTAGGGTTGGGGCGAGTTAAGGGGCAACATTTGATTGGGTTACTTTCAGTATGCAACCATCTACCTCCAGTCAAAAATATAAATTCTACGCTGAAAAGTGCTGGGTTTTCGTTTCTTTTACTGGACTAATATCCGTTGTGCACAAATAGGACGAGGTGCATATCCTTCCTTTCGCCCTCTTCCGAAGAGTATCTTCGACGTCAGAGACGTGATATCCGTTTTGCACTCACAGTATAGAACACCGGATGCCCATGCGGTTGTAGCACACACTTGACAGCTGTCACTTAATTGCGGTCAAATCGCAACGCGTTTTTTCTCGCTTCAACTTCAAATTCGAAAGTTTCGTTTATATTGAGTACTTGCGCGCGCGACCGTATCCTATTGTTCGAACCCGCGAAGATGACAACGAAGGCAATAAATAATTCGTAACAGTGGCGAAGCAGAAGGCAGGTAACGGATATTTCTCTTTTTTCTCTTTCTTCTACCGCGTTTGAACATGAAAGAATGTTACATATTTAGGCTACAAAACGGTTATGAGCATTCACTTTTTGCATACTTTTCCATAGATTATTTAGTGTCTTGGAGCAACTTACTTTTGCGGGATGAGTATCGCTACAAACGCCAACCATTCGGTGCCACAGCGTTTTTCTATCGCTTGAGTCGTCATCGAGACCATGCAAAAATTGTTAGCCGCACACTGAGCGTGTCGCTGATCGCAAGTAAGAGGTGGTGTGATTGGCAGATTAACAAAGCACACGGCGATTATGAGCACTCACTTTTCGACGACTTTTCGATCAATCACCGAGTACATTGAGGCAATTATCTTCCGTGGGTTTGGTATCGATAGAAAAGTAATGATTAATTAATGATTATCCAAAGTATTTTTTTGAAAATTGAGGTAAGTCATCTCGGACACCACTGACGCGACGTCAGGACTTACAGACGCTCTCCAGAGGACTTGGACCAAGTCGTCTGTCCTCGGAGAGCACTTTGTGACAGTAACTCTCCGGCTACTGTCTAAACTGCTCGCAAGAGTGGAACTCACGGAAAAATACTCTCACGTGGAAACAGTCGCGAGAGTACTCTCGAGAGCAACTCTCAGAATTTACTCTTGCGTGGACAGCCACCTTAAGATGGAATGACACCTCATCGCGGTCGGTATGGTAGAAGAATTATAGATATCCGAAAATCTCGGAAACGGCTCTTCAGATCCCGTCGAAACTTTTCCAAACGGCGTCAAATAGATAGGCGAACAGCTGTCTGCCCCTCAAATTCAGAAAATTTGAGGGGCAGACAGCTGTTTGTCCATACCGACCATACCGACCGCGATGAGGTGTCATTCCTTCTTAATGTTGCCTGGTCAGGTTATTATAATATTACCTTACCTAGCCAGTACACATACATGCTCGTACATATCCACACTCTACAATACATTCAAAGCCTAAAATATATTTGCCGACATATATTATTTTTATTAAACACCGTTAGATGTTTTCAAATGTTCAATTAAAAACAGTTTATTTTACTTCAGAATAATTCTGTCATGTTCAGAAAAAGTTTTGAAAGAAAATAGGTGAAAATTGACATTCGTTTAAATTATTCTTCTCATTGGTGCACCACGTTATCAATCAGCCCGTGTTTTTCGGACATGAAATTTGTGAAAAACAAATTTTATTCCTCAAATAGAGTATTTATACAATATACAGGTTGTCTCATTTTATTAAAAAACATTAAAATAAATCGAAGAGGTTGTCCAAAAAAGTGTTTCCTACAAAAGTTTTATGGCTTTGAGGGGGGCATCGATGGCAATTGAAAATATTTCCTTTGTCAATATGTCTACGATATACCGATTGAACTTAAAAAAAATTAATTGCAAGCAATTGTTTTTATTTTTAGGAAAATAGCTGATTTAGAGACAAATACGACGGAAAAAATCTCGTCGAGCTAAAAAAAGAAGAAAGCTATGGCAGTTTAAAGTTTTTGAAAATATCATACACCATTTCCGTATTTTCGGTGTTTCCTTTTTGTGCGATGCTTCGTACGCTCCCCACTCCTTCGTTACTAGTAACCCGCTATATCCATGCGGAGGTCACGCTCACGGTACACACCGGGCACATGCCATTTTTGCAACTCGTAGTTATCGATATAATCACGTTGCTCTGAAATTGTTGTGATCCAGTCTGTCTGATTGAAGAAGAGTTCAAGTTGGACCGTTCAGAACGGCCCATTGGAGAACAGACCTTTGCCTGGACGATGCCCGATTACGGTCCTAATGAAATAGACGATGTTCTCTTGACACTCTGAGCATATCGATAAAACTACAGGCGCCCGGCAATCAGCTATCGCTTAAAAATAAGTTACCCAGAACGACAGCATCCCAATGCTATCACCATTTCGACTATCGAACAAAGAGCTTGCGTGGCCAATTGGCTCGCCAAAGCTAGCGCCGGGAACTCGTCAATATCCACGAAGTTGATGCTCGTAACATCGCTGTGTTGGCGGCAATGGTACACAATGATCCACGTATCATTGTGCACCATTGTCGATCAGCCTCTGTCAGATCGAACGTGAGCTCAGCCGGGGGTATACCGATCGATGGTCTCACGAATTCTGCGGGCTTCTCGGCACCACCCATATCACATGCTCGTCCAGGACCTATTCGAGCAGGATATGGTAAATCGGGTCATGTTTGGTCATTGGGCGCTCCGACGTATTTGAGATCAACCTTTTTTTTTGTTGTTAGATCCTCTTTAGCGATGAGGCCATATTTCATAGCTATGCGGCTGGGATCTGTCGCAACTGCCACTACTGGGCTGCACAGAATCCACATTGGACGCGTCAATTCGACAACCAACATTGGTGGAAGTTGAATGTGTGGTGTGGAATTGTCAACGGGTATCTGATTGGGTCTTTTTTCCCTGGGTGGATCGGTCAATGGTCAGCGGTATTTGGAGCTTCTCCAAAATTACCTGCCGCGCCTTCTGGAAGAAGTCGATTTGTATACCAGGTGGAAGATGTGGTTCCGGCAAGAAAGTGCGTCTCCACATTCTGCACATGCTGTGAAGGTTCGCTTGAATGGAACATTCAAAGATCAGTGGATCGGATCGGAGATCCGTTCTTCTGACCCCTAGGGCACGCGATTTGAAATCCTCGGACTTTATTTTTCTGTGGGGGCTCCTCGAAGACGAAAGACGTCATCAACTGCGAACGACCAACCACAATACTCGACATAATGAATCGCATTGAGACTGCCTGCCAAAGAAGTTCGGCACACATTCTGCGAAATACAGTGGCAAATTTTGAAAGACGTATTCGACTTTGTATCGAGGAAAGTGGCAACAATTTCGAACGATTGCTGTGAGGTATGCGGTTGGAAAGCGCTTTGGAATCACAAAGTACCGCAGAAATGACGAGCCGGGGGGTCCACGTTTCGATCTGTACACACACACACGCACGCACCTTGGGCAATGCTAATGCAGGCAGCAGCATTTCGGTGGCACATTTTCTGTTTGAATAACAGAAAATGTTATTCCCTAAACTGCAACTTACCAGCCATAACTGATCATATTGCTCGAAACAAATTCGAATACGCCTTTTGAAATTCGATATTGTGATGTGTGTAGCGGGGAATATTTCCAAAAACTTTGAATCGCCATAACTTTCTTGATTTTCAAGCCACATCATTTTTTCCCATTAGATACGTCTCAAAAAAAGCGACTGCTCTTAAAAAACTTGCTCTTAAGCGCTTTTGAGTACGACGTTATCTTCACGATTTATTTTATAGCCCTGTATATATGTACATTGGGAACTAATGAATTAGTACCGTGTTAAGCATCCGTATACGTTTTTATATTTTACATACCTTATTCGCATGACGATGACACATTTTGAGTTGTCTTTTGGGATTTAGAAATACAACAAAATCTTTTAAGGGGCTATACCAGTGTGAAAAGCTTCAGCCTCTCAGCAGGCATTATTCGAGGTAGAGGAGGGTCCATTGTATGGGCCAGGTATAGCTGATTAGCAGTTTTTATGGTAAATATCATTTTATCTTGCAAAAATCGAAGCTAATCTTTAAACGCGTTTTTCTCGAAATGAGGTTTTTCAAATTTGGTGACATTGTAACTCAAAGAGCAATTATCCGATTGACTTGAAATTTGAACTGAGTACTCTTGAATATATTTACTCTACAATGACGTAGGATATTTTTCATTGGCTGAAAATTGACAATTTGGCATTTTAAAAAACGACCATTTTATAGGCAAGAAAACAGACTTTTTTCATAACTACGCCATTTTGTTAGATTTTGATATTTTTCGAAAATCCTACGTCATTGTACAGGAAATACCTTCCAGTTTAACATTTTTTTCCTTTTTCGGTTTCAGCTACTCAATCGCCGGAATCATGTCAGCAGTGAAGAAACTTTTTTTTGGCACGTCCGAAGGCAGCGCATAAGTCGCTTGGAACTCAATATTTTTTTATGAGAAAATTATGTAATATAGGTCAAATAGCTAAATATATTCTTAATTTTCCGAAAAATTTAATTGAGTACTTTTCTTCCAAAAAATTCCCGAAATCACCCAAATGTTCAGCGTTCACACTGGTATAGCTCCTTAACACGCGTCCTCAAGGGAAACGTTAAGGGATTTCTTTGCGTGTTGTGACACTTTTGCCTCTTTCGTAAAAACGCTCATTGGTGCGATGACTTCGTTACTTATGTCCCAAAGGATTGCTCCGTTGTTACATAGAATTGTTCTTTATGAAGGCTGATTATGCAGCGTAAGTTATAAAGCAAAAGGCAAGGAAATATTCTCACTTGTAGGTTGTAACGTACAAATAGGCGTAAAACAAGGCCAGGAAACTAGCTTGTTTCCATTTATTTGGTAGGACAAGCCGAATATCCGAAAAAGTTACCGGCAAAAACGTAACGATGTAGTAGATAATTGGCAGCTCATTCGTATCCAACTAAAACGTGGTGGTCCCCCAGCTCACCTTTCATCTCATGTATTAGCTTCGCTTTTTCACTCGCCTCGTTGCTTCTGATGCTATAGCTGAATTTACATGTTATATTTCGTCGTACATTATGTTTTCATGGCGCATTATTTTTCCGGGGCTGCATTTTGCCGAGATGTTTCGTTGCGGGATTAATTGTTATCGGCGGTTGTAATAGAACGCACGATCGTAAAGACGTAGTACCGTTAAATCGCCATCTCTCACTCTTTTCTTCATCTCTTGCCGTCTCGCACGGCGCTACTTTTTCCTACTTGAGTACACGCAATCGCGCGGGACAAGCTCACAAGAACAGAGAGCCGGGTGTCCTTACGGTAAAGAATATCTTTCCTAAACAGGGAAAAACCAGCTAGCAGACAGCTCAGGGACAAAATCCACCGTTTCAGCAATCTATGCTGCTTCGAACGGATCGATCGTCGATTGAAGCGAGCGCGCACTTGCCTCCCTCTTTTCTATTTGAAATTTCAATGTGTTCTTTTTTCTCCGTGAACACGCGTCAAACCGAACTAAATTCATTTTTTCTTTTTGCAAATTCAGGTTGTAGATCTCTGAAAACAATTTGCTTAAGCGTTTAATCGATTTTCATAATCCAAAAGGGCCACAAATTAAAATTAAAATAATTTAAATTTCTAACCATGCAAATTTCAACATCAGCTATTCAGTATAGTATGGAACATTTCGTTAGCAATTTAACTAATTATCGTTGTTATTATCATTATAAAGTTTTCTATTTAGCTTGCTCTCCTTCGGCTCCGTTCTTGTTGATCTTCATTTTCTCTTGATGATGGCGATCACGGATGACGGGGAATGCAAAAGAATAGAAGCACAGGGGGGATGATTCGGCTCTCGAAACGGGCGCCCGTTTGTGAGAGCACCCACGAGGAATTTCTCGAGCCGCACACGCGCAGGAGAAAGGGCGTCTAGAGCGTCGTGCTGCTAGAGGGAGGGAGGGAGGGGGAGAGAGAGAGAGAGAGAGAGAGAGAGAGAGAGAGAGAGAGAGAGAGAGAGAGAGAGAGAGAGAGAGAGAGAGAGAAATTTCTAGTCTAGACTCTTCGGAATTACTCCTTTTCTTTTTTCCAATTATTTTTACTCGCTCGTCTTCCAACTTCTTCTCCCTTCACATTCGCTTCACGAAATACCTGACGGTCTACTTTTTATTCTTGTTTCCTTATTCGCTAATTCGTGACATCGTTACTGTGCGATAAAAGATGCCTTTAATAATTTCGTTATTACAAATTATGGAGATTTGTTGAGCGCGAAGTCCTTGACTGAGCGCACAGCTAGCGGGATTTCAATAATATCGGGTGAGGGCAAAAAAGTCTACAGTGCAAATTGCGATGCAACGAAAAAGAGTGTCAATTTTTGTTCGCCCTTTTTCAATTCGACTCGTGCAATGTTTGTTTATTGTTGCTTCAGTCTGTCGATTTGTAATGAGGATCCTAAGAAACGTTTCAATCATTTTCGTTGCTTTTATCTGTCCTAAAATTGAGTAATGGGAAAATATAATTTTTTCATTGCCCTCCCACGATGGAGACGTCGGTGTCTTCATAAAATGCACGACCTCTCCAGAAAAGAGGGAGATGGACGATGACGGCCACGTGAAGGAAACGAGCAATAAATGCTCACGCAATATTAGGTTTTACGGGGTGAGATGCAGTCAGAATTTAAAAAAAAAGCGATTTTTTAAAACATTTTCTTGAAGTATGATGTCTCGAAAATATTCCCTGAAAATTTCAAGTCAATCCGATGAATAGTTTCCGGAATATTCCACAATTAGTGAAGGGGCGTCGGGAGGCAGAATGCTTCGAAGACAACAACAAATTGATATTTTGGAAGCTTCCACATCGGCAGGAGCCCTATTGTATGGGCCAGGAATTTATGATTCGATGTAAGTAATTTTTTTAATTAGTATTTCTATACATAAATCAAGTGTATAATTGGAAAACTCTTTCAGAAATAAAAAAAATGTATTACTCAAAAACTATGAACTTTAGCAAAATTTTATAAAGAATACTTTCGTTTTAAAATTGTCCAAAATGTTTAAAAAAGAAAAACTCATCCCGAAAAACTTAAATTTTTTGAAAAATTGTTTTAACAATTGGCTATAAACAATTGAATGCTCGACTTTTCGGCAAAAATTGTGATATTCGGATTCAGCGGATCAAAATACATAAAAAAAGTTTAGCTTCATCCATCGAGTTCAAAATTTTACGAACATATAATACCGTATCCACACCGAAAAACTTTAAACGCGTTTTTCTCGAAACTATGTTGTTCAAGTCTGTGATCACTATAATTCAAAAACCACTCGATGGATTTTGATGAAATTTGGTGTGCTTATTTATAGCATTAAAAACTAGTCCTCAATCGAAGGATTTTCATTTTTGTTGAAAATCTCTATTTTTTTAAACAATAAACAAACGATTTTTTGGTCGAAAATCGAAAGTTATCTGTCGAAAGCCGCCATTTTGTTAATTTTTGAAAAAAAAGCTTCGATCACGGACTAGATTTATTATCAAACTAATGATTTTTTTTTTTTGGTTTTTTGATTTTAGATAATCCAGTAAAATTTTATGATGGTCACCGCAAAGCACTACATGCCGAAGGGGTCCGACAAAGATGGCGATATTTTTTACAGATAATCAATATTTTTCTTTGAAAATTTGTATAAGTCAGGTTGAAATATTACATAAAAAGTCTGTGTAACCACTTTTGTAAAACAAACGTCCCGAGCAGAAATTTGTTCAGGGTGAAATTCGGACCGGATCAGGCTGCCACAATAGCAAATCCGAGCCAGGTCAGGCAAATTTAGTCCGGCCCTGATCAGGGATGTAACGCTTTTGCAAATTCAGGTCCGGATCAGGCACCTTATCAGGCTCTGATCAGGCGCTTCATCACCCGAGTATAAATCTTGCTCCAGCTACAATAAACACCTGATCAGGCATCCTGACTTCTTTTTCCAGCCTTGATCAGAATTTTTTATCAAGCCCTGATCATTTTTGAAACACAATCCCTGACTTCCGTCTGATCAGGGTAAAAAATCAAGGCCTGATCAGGGTAAACTATCAAGGCCTGATCAAGGTAAAAAATCAAGGCCTGGTCAGTGTAAAAGATCAAGGCCTGATCAGCGTGAAAAATTAAGGCCTGATAAGAGCTTAATTTTTCACGGCTTGATCAAAATGAAAAATCATATGATTTTTCACGGCTCAGGATGACCGATTTTTTTCCTGAAATAAAAAATACAACGCATACACAAAAGAGAAAAAGGTACCACTTTATAAATAACGCTGATCGTTTATTTTTTAATCTTAATATAAAATTTATCACATATATTTTTCACATATATCTATGTGGAAAACAAACATCATTTTTCTTGTATTTGTAATAGAACAAAAACTCGAAATAAACTAAGATATATCACTGTATTATATTCCACCAATCATCCCGAAAGAAACTAATAAATTTTTTAAACAAAAACTTAAGAAACTTCGTGAATAAAGTAAACAGAGCTTAACGTTTTTATGACCAGACATTTCTAGGAAACGTTACATAGGGCGTTCTGTTCGTTTTTTTACGCGACGCTCGAAACTTGTCCCAGTCTTTTGCTGAATTAATCAGGCCTTGATACCGCTCCAACAGTTTGTCCAATTTGCTTCGAAAGAACTTCTATTCCGTGTTCCCTATATTTCGAAATGACAGCCACTGAAAAATACGAAAATGTGTGTCCCACTTAGAATTCAATGTCTACATATATATCTATATAAGGTATGCACATTATTTTATTAGGGTGGCACAAATTTGAGCTCTATTTTTTTTCCTTTTTCTCACCATTCAATTATCTACTTTAAAGAAGAAAAAAAAATTGTTGCAAAAGCTGCGAGCGGTCGGTGAGTTGTCAGCGTAGTGCAGTTCAGTGAATGTAATGTCCACCCGAAGTGCATTTCTTATGGGCTAACTTGCACCGATGAACTTACTTTCACTTAACTGAACTACGCAGTCAACTTGTCATTATTCGGTTAGCCTACGCTGTCCGGGCCCGTACAGCGAAGGCCAACCAAATAATGGTAAGTTCACAGCGTAGTCAGTTCAGTGAATGTAATGTCCATCCGAAGTGCATTTCTTATGGGCTAACTTGCACCGATTGGCATTACTTTCACTTAACTGAACTGCGCAGTTAACTTATCATTATTCGGTTAGCTTACGCTGTCCGGGCCAATCAGCACCGATGGCAAAACATTTACCAAATTGAACTACGCTGTCAGCTTACCATTATTTGGTTGGCCTACGCTGTCTCTTTTTCTCCTCTGACAAAGGAGACGGACCAAGTAAAGAAAAATAAAAGCGATACACAAAACAAATATAAATCTACTTACATAGTGGTAGCGCCAACACATGCCAATCCTCAGGAATTTCGAGTTGTTCCTCGCTGAGAGGATCTGTTCCGGATCTGTCAAATGTATCATAATAAATATTTCAACCAATGCATATATAATTTGGCGTATGGTTAATTTACAGTCAGACTTAATCCAATTTATATTTATAGATTTAAGAATTGTAAGTCTTTGAAAAAAATTAATTGTTATACTAACCTGCTGCTGTATTATTTCTTCGTTTTTTCCCTTATTTAGAGCCCGCTATTCACACAGACACAGTCGTTGCGCAATCTTCTTCCGATTGTGTTTGTCCATCTTATTCACAACGTACCCGTTATATGTAAAAAATGTATAAAGTGATTAATAATATGTCTCGTGCTTCTCTCGTGTCTGTGTATCATTTGACAAGATGAGGTTAGGCACGTTTTTAGCGCCAAACTGTAGAAGTCCAGTTACATGATGATTGTTTGAAGTTAGCTGGATCAGGCGAATTGAAGTAAGCCGTAAGTCCAGTTGCTTGACATCGCCTGAAGCTAGCCGGGTCAGGCGAATTGAAGTAAGCCGTAAGTCCGGTTGCTCGACCACCGCCTGACCCCAGCTTGATCAGGCAAATTAAGGCAAACTTAAGTAAGGCCTTCGTACTACAAGCTGATCAGGCGCAGATCAAATATCAGGCCAGCCTGACAATATTTCTACTCGGGCAGGCCTGGATCAAGCAACTTATCTTGTTGCGGATTACGAAATCTATGTATACTTATCCATGCGAGTCGGCGACGTTCAACATGTGGCAAGTAAAAAAACGGAAACAATTAAAACATGCTCATTGGTATCTGTCGATCGGAAAATGGTGTGTTTGGATACGAGCAACAACGACACGGAAGAAAAGATCTGGGTGATGTCTCTTCTCCACTGATAACAGAAAAAAATACGAGCTTCGTTTCGCATTAAATATATTACAAAATATAAAATTTAAGAGAATAAAAATACGTATATATTTAAAAAAATGCATTTCTAGACTGACTGTATGGTTGTGCATTACAATCAATCGTAAAAAATTGATTAAATTGTTGTTCAAACTAATAGTAATCTCTATTTTATCATTTTATTGTCAATATTTTAGCTTGTCCGGCGCAAATCAGGGGTGCCTGATCAGGGCGCCTTATTAATGCCTGATAAGGCTCCTATTCGGCGCAAATCAGGCGTGCTTGATCAGGGCGCCTTATTAATGGCTGATAAGGCTCCTATCCGGCGCAAATCAGGCGTGCCTGATCAGGGCGTTTTATTGATCCCTGCTCAGGCCCCTGTCTGGCTCAAAGAAGGCGTGCCTGATCAGGGCGCCTTATTGATCCCTGATCCGGCCCTGATGGATCCTCAGGCAGCCTGATTAGATTTCTGCTCGGGGTAGTTCCTATAAAAAAAAATGCTCGTTTTTTCACGCCTCTGACTGCATCTCATCCCTTAACGCCGAAGTTTGGTATATATACGCATGTATATACGCATACAATGAATACTTTCTATGCAGTCACAAGTTCCGTGTCACTTGATGCTCGTCCCGGAACGGATACTCTTTCGCTCACGAAATTTTATCACGCATATCCGAACTCTCGTATTTATATGCCGAAATGTACGACGGAGGTGGCAACGTCCGCACACACCGCGAGGCCAGGTGTCCACCTAACGTAACGTGCACGCGATTACGGCATCGTTCTATTTGGACTAATTGAAAAGCTTCGTTGGGTCAACTGTGCTCTGTCTGATTAAAACTTTCCGATGATGATCCAATGGAACGCACTGAAGTATTTGAGGACTTGCAGGATATAGTGCGAATAGCGCAATTCGACTTGATCCAATTGCTTTTTGGAACACGGGAGTTAAAAAAAGTCATTATCATTTTTTTTATCATAGAAAACAATTTGAAAGCTTCGGTGTAGCCAACATGATAAAAACAAACCATTTGTACTCGGTGCGGAGCAGAACATTTGACAACGCCACAAGGATAAAATTTCAGACGCTCGTCAATGCGAATTTTCTCGTATGTACGTTGAAAGTTCTACATGTGTTGTCATTAACGCTTCTCGCAAACTGCAAGTTCGGAGACGCAAAACAAGCTGAGGGAGGAGGAAGAGCGAGAGAGAGAACGGCGAAATCCTAAATTTATAAATGCGTCAATATTCCATCCCTTCACCACACACGCCTACGAACTACATATGCAAATATCTGTTTATCATTAGCTTATAATGCACCGTACGCCCTTAACCGTGGCGACGCTACACCTCATTGTGCAGACGTAAATCATGCACGGATCGAGTCCTCCAGTACTCCGCCATAACTTCGTGCGCAGAAGTTCAAGTAGAAGTTCTCGGGATTAGAGGGCAGACTTTCGAGTACACGCGATCTCTCGCGACATTACGTGGATACCACGTATATAACGTTTCGAAATTTATCTAAGCCCGAACTTTGTGGTGACTCGGCGGGCATTCACTTCCATAATACTCTATACTCAAACTTTATATTTACCTGGGTGCATATTACCGCGGAGCTTCGCAGCTTGAGAATAAATTATACTAGATGAAATTAGAGTAATCTCATCTATCATTTAACCTCCCCACTAAACTCATATTGGATACTCTCTAAGGAGATATTTTCATGAAGGGGTCGGAAGTGGCTTTATCGGAAGATTTACGCTCACCTTGGTAGAACAGGCTATTTTCGTTCGGTTTTTTTGCTGTAGGATAAGTCCGAGGTAGCTGGCCATAGTTTTTTCAAGGATCCGTCAAAATAAGGGTACATACGTTTCTTAACTTATCTTTACTTGTAATTAAACTTTGACCATTTAACTTGAACACAATTTACGCAATTGAAACAAACTCCGATCAGATCAACCTTACGACTATTTTTTTAAAATCACAATTGGCTATCTTTCCGGAGTATCCGGGTGAGATGGCCAGTTACCCAGCATTATGCTCTCGGTTTTCTCCTTGTTTTTATGTTTTGATTCTTAATTTTGTTTTCTTTTGGTCACATCTAGAACACATGTAATCGAAATCAGTATAATTTTTGGGTACCCAAAGTTCGCATACTATCCGCTGAAGCCAGTCTTCGATGGGACGAGTTTCATAATAATTTTCTCCGCAACATTTTTTGTCTTTGTTCTTATATCGTCTTTCTAAGGTATTCCTAGGTATTTTGTACGTCCTAGCAGTCGCACGGACCGATTTAAAGCACTAATAGCTGCTTTTAATGATTCTTGAGGCCAGTACCCTCGTAGAGTAATTGCTTTTCTCTTCTACTCATTAGGCATCTAAAACAAATGTAGAATAAATGAATTACTTGACCACATTACAACTAATACTATGGCCATCATACACCGACTGTACGTGGCCATCTCTTCTAACCTCCCTGGAGAGATAACCACATTTAAAATGTAAAAGAGTAGAAACAATACATGCGAAATCTTGACGTTATAACAAATCACTGTTCGTGACTATTCAAGAAATACAAAAGTACCCATTTCTTTTAGAAACTAACATCACCACAACGTAAAATATGAAACCTTAAAAAAATAGCATTAGGCGGAACAATTAAAAAGGATTTTACTTACTTAACATTTTTTTCCAAACCTTTGCCCGTACACTGACATCTGCGCACGACGCGAAGCGAATTAAGTAGTAACAGGTGAAATCTATCGCGCGGTTCTATGAAACATTTCTATTGGTAACCTCTCTCTTATGGACGACGCCCCCCGGAAGTACCCTATGCCCGTTTACGGGTAAAATGAACGAGGACAGACGTCACATTTGTGCGTTGCAATCTACAAATGAGGAAATTCCTTTTTCGTTTACTTTCTGACATACCCTTCATGACCAGCCTCCGTGAAGGCTGCACATTTTTTATGTACCAAATTCTGTGTACCAAGCAGTAATCCTACGTAACAAAGTTATCACACCGACGAGTGTTTCTGTGCAAGGGGTAAAGATTTCACAAGAAACCCTTTTAAGTTCGCTTAGGCTGTCATCGCATGGACTAATCCCTGCAGACATTGATCATGCAGCATAAAAAGTTAAACTAGTTTTACTTTTAACGTTCGTTTCGGACCAGCAGCCTCTGGCCCTAGTGCAATCAGGCTTCACGAGGAATGATCTTGGCGGACAATGATTGTTCAGGGTAAAAAGTGGCTCGCCAATATTTCCAGTTACGCCAATCCAGATGATAAGTTGCAACAAATCCAGTCCAGAGAGTTGAACGCTGCTACATTGAATGGTTTTCGCTCTAATGCACTGAGTGATTGATGAAAAAAATGTCGAAAAGCGAGTGTTTATAATCGTTATGGGATCTGTCAATCAACCCACCTTTTTTCGTCGTTTAGCCACATGCTTGGTGGGCGGCAAACAATTTTCGTATAATTTTGCGACTGCTCGAGAGAGAAAGAAAAATAATTTTCACATTTCAAGGATGTAAACCGCAGTCGTTGGCTGTCGTTGAATTCTCATTTTTTCCTGCCTGTCTTTTTTTCCTTTGTCCTCGTGTTTCTCCTCGACAGAAAATTTCCTTAACGATAGACACGATGCAAGGTCTCAATAGCGCATACCTATTCAGCATCGTCTTCATTCTCGGCTTAGGAATTCGATTGCCGATTAGTTCAGCTGTCCGATTTTTTCTCCATCACCTCATCGCATACTCCGCGTCTGCACATGAACACAAATGCACGTAGCGATTTCCATTGACGCATCGTTTGCTTTCCTCGAATCTCTGGCCTTTGTAGTCTCGAAAAATTGACACCGACGCGATCGTCAAATGAAATTTTCGTCTCGTCCAACAGTGCGATAAAAAGAAGAAAAGAAAAAAGAACACTGATACGTTGAGACGCAGACGAATTCAGTCGCGGCACGATTCATCTTTATCATCATTATCATCGTGCGCAGTCGTTGCTCTTTTTTTTTATTCGCATCATGCAATTCTCGCACGCACAACGCGATAGACAATCATTGTCGTCTCGAACTCGTCTTTTCGCTCTTTCTTTCTCTCTCTCTCTCTCCCTCTCTCTCTCTCTCTCTCTCTCTCTCTCTCTCTCTCTCTCTCTCTCTCTCTCTCTCTCTCTCTCTTTCTCTTTCTCTGTCTTTTGCCCTCCGTTTTGTTCTCCACTCCACCCACGTTACTCTTTATGAATACCAATCATTAGATTCTTCTGTTCTGAATGTTCAGCGTATACGTGATAACTCTCCGCCGTCTGCGGAAAATTTATTTTCTCCTGCACTCCCGCAACTCCGGTCAGCCTTCTGCTATCGCGCGTGAAAATATACGTTTCGTTTGACGTTTTATCAAATTTACCATTTGCATATATCAAAATGATGCGGTGGTGATTAAATAACTTCACCAGGTTAGAATACGAAGGGCTCTGTTTAAGGGGGTCAAGTTTTTCAGCCATGAACGTTAGCACAGTTCTCGCGCTATAACAGTGAGAAAAACTTCGCGCACCATATGGTAAAATATGTGAAGAGTTCACTTTTGTGTTCGTTGAACTTTTGATGAACTCTGTACTCAGTTATGGCGTTAAAATTTGCATCCTTGGAATGTACGGAGAATTCTTTCCAATTTCTCATTTCTCTATCCAAAATCATATTTCCCCGATTTAGGTTGTAAATGACTGAATTAGAATCCCGAAAAATGCTTGCGTGATTTTCGTAACTCATATCTACCGAAGGAAATTTGGGAAATAAAAAAAATATTCATTTTCGTTGCACTCCACCGATGCAAGCCTCAACGCCATACTCAGTTCGCTGTTACACATAAAAAGAATTGCTCATATTAAGAAGAGCTACGGTGGCACGTGCAGAAAAAACATTCTAAATAATAACAAAATTAAAGAAATAATAAAATGATAATTCGCTGCATTCCAATTGTGCAAATTACAACGCTATTTTTAACTCGTACATTCCTGCCCAAAATGCGTTTGGCGATGAAGAAAAATTACGCGTTTATACACAATCGGAAAATTAGTGACAAATGTGGTCCATAATAGTCCGTGCGAGAAATTACGTGCATTATTCTTCTTCAACGCGACGATAAATAAGAAAGGGAAGAGCTCGCCAATTCCTATCCGGTAAAATATTTGGACCCAGGCGAGAAAGGTTCATTTTGTAGGGAGCTCCTCTGAATACCAAATATATATTCGCCGCATTCGAGTATCGTAAAAATAGGTGATGCACACACATGTGTGTTACATAGCTTAGAATTTCATGTCTCACGTGCATATTCAACGTTCCAGCGCGTTCGTGGCTGCTGCCACTGATGGTTACACTGTAAAAAAAGTCATTAAATTTACTATACTTTTATGATTGAAAATTTCTAAACTCGGAATATGAAACGCAAATTCGCACTTCAGTAATGGAAACTTCAGTAATGGAAATGAATTTTCATAGATGCGTATGCATTTCAATATATGGGCCATTGAATATTAGTATGCTGCGTATGAGTTTTTCAACGCGCATCATAATCATACAAATATTTGTTTGATTAATGCAACAAACGTATTTGATTTCAATATTTACACAAAAAGTTTAAAAATCGCAATATGACTATTATTTTTAACTTCATTCTGTTGAAAAGTATAATACCTTGTACATTGAATATTGCAAAACGCTGTTTAAAGAAATATGAAATTTAAAATACTTTTACAATACTATGGCAAATGAAATTTCAAAACTTAGTATATGAATGAATATTTAGGCTTTAGTGTTGTAAAATTCAATACCGGACCTACATTTCATACGGTTTTACATTTCGTAATACGTACGAATTGAATATTAATACAATATCTACAATTTTTCAAGGCGTCTAATAGAAAAATGAATATTCTTAGTTGAAAAATACAACAAGCGTTTTGAATATATACAATGTAGACGAAGTAAGAAAATTACAAAGTGACTCTTAATTTTTACAATACTTGGTTCAGGAGTATACAATTTTTTGTGCACTGAATTTTCTGATAGACTGGAGAATATTTAGAAATGAATAGGACATTTACAATACGAAGGCACGTACATTTTCTGATTTACAACGAGACTGCTGAGCCTGGATGTCGCGAATCGGGTTCTCCTTTCGCGGGGTGAAAGTTGAAGACCTCCGAATTAACGTCGTTTTTTATTTTTGTTCCAATAGGCCTTAGTTGCTGTGATATCGCGACTTGAAAATTTGGGAATTTCAGACGGAGCCAAGCCGGTTTCGGCTCGCGCGTAGAGTACGTTGACCGTTGATACTTGAGACAAGAGCGGCGGTAGCTAGTACGGTAATACGACGGACTCGCACTGAAAGTTCATGGTTCGCGTCCCCGTGTTTTTTTTTTTAATTCAATTTTTTTTTTCTAATCACTTTTAAGACTTTGCATGTGCAGATAAATAAGAAAATTCGAAAATATGTATTACTAGTTTTATTTACTTATTATATTAAAATAATTAATCCAATAATGAAGTGACAATTACATAGCAAAATAATATGGTATAAAAAATAAATAATTAATCTAATTCACACTTGCAAATTTCGGGGCAGGTAATTATTCTGATTCTTCTTCTATCAGATCGGTATGCTGACAAATTGGAGGGAGGAAACCATCGTAAAAGCAAGGGAAGCACAAAGGCTTACGACACCACGAACATAAGATGAACGCAATACCACCGCAACCACATTAATTATTTTAATATAATAGATAAATAAAACTAGTAATACATATTTTCGAATTTTCTTATTTACCTGCACATGCAGTCATGAGAGATTATAAAATAAAATAAAAATTGAATTAAAAAAAACCACGGGGACGCGAACCGTGACTTTTCAAGTGCCAATCCGTCGTCTTACCGTATTAGCTACGGCCGCTCTTGTCTCAAGTATTAACGCTCAACGTACTCTACGCGCCAGCCGAAACCTGCTTGGCTCCATCCGACACTCCCAAATTTTTAAATCGCGATATATCTGCAACTAAGGCCTATTGGAACAAAAATAAAAAACGACGTTAATTCAGAGGTCTTCAACTTTCACCACGCGAAAGGAGAAACCGATTCGCGACATCCAGGCTCTGCCTTCTCCTTGTTAGTATGTGTTTATTCGGATAGTCTGATTTAATATATAATTCAGTGCAGAAAACTTCAAATTGGTCCTTTGGTCAGCATGTTAAATCGAATCATAAAAAAACGTATCGAGTAACACCAAATCTAAAGTAAGTGATGAATACCCGGTGTGATGGTCTAGTGGTTAGCGTGCTCGCCACTGAACCAGCGGACGGAAGATCTCGGGTTCGAATCCTAGTCGCGTACATTTCGTCGTGAAATGTTTTTCTTCGGCATTTTACGGCGAAATAAAACTAAGTTAGAAATACGATTGTAGTCATGATGAATAATAATACAGAGGGGCGGAGGGGAGTCGCTGCGGCCGCAAGGAGAACAGGGAGAAAGAGAGGGGAGTATAACGGTCACAATGAAGGGGTAGGATAAGAATAAACGCGAGAAGCTAAGAAAAAATAAATAAGTGGTGAATTAACACCGAACAAAGCAGCAAGTCTAATTAAAAACCCAAATCGATTCGCATTAATTTTTATATATCAACAACTGATACTTTTGAATAGGTATATGATTTTTCCAGGACTGGTATTACAGTATTACTACACATTACTTAGCCATTCAAAACGTAGTGTATTAATTTAAAAATAACGATTATTAGCTTTCACAGACTGCATCAGTAAAAGAATTCCGGAATTGGTATATTAAAATCCATACAGAGTTTATTAACGACGCAGAAAGTAAATAATAACAATTACACTAACCTAACACCGTAAAATTAATACACTTTTCTATGCCAATTTTACTTTTTTTAAATTTAAAAATACAATCTGTGCGTATTAATTTTAATACGCTCACAATAGATACCTCGCGATACGTATATGATTTTTCCAGTACTTAAGTGTTGCGATATTACTGAACGATTATTAGACATTCGAAAAGCAGCCCATTGATTTTCAAATGACAATATTAAAATTTATAAACGGTATCTGTAAAAAGACTTCCTACACTTTTATATTAATTTTAATACAGATTTTTTTTACAGTGTATGGCCAAGTCCGCTATCCATATATGACAATATCTATACATTTATATGTGTATATATGTATATATGTAGGGGGAAGTTGGATTTTGCGGCCACTCGACGTCGACTACCGTCCTCACAGTCACCCATATTTCCATATTCAACGTACATATTACGTAAATGCCGATGTCTTTAAAATCACCTTTAGGGGAATGTGAGCATATTTATACGAAGGTCATTTGCAGGACCGTTCTGTGCCCAAAATCAACGATACGTTAATATAAAAATTGCGGAGCGTCCTTAAGGTAGTACAAGCGCGCAATCTTGATTTCTGTAGATTTTGTTCAAATTTTAACCAGGCATTGTTCATATCATTATGCATGTTTGAGTGAAATTTCAGAACAGTCGACTATTTAGATTGGGAGATAATGGGTTTTAAAATTGCAACTTTTAACACTGCAGGTCTGCATTGAAATTTATACAGAATAATTTTCCGTAAAAAATATTTGTCCCCTATAATAAGAAGACATATGGCAACACCGCATAGCTCAACGTATCCAATGACGTGAGTTAGCGCGGCATATTTAAAATAATACTGCAACACAAATTTTTATTTGGAAGTAATTTTTAATCGGACAAAGTTTTTAATTAGTTATGAATGAACCGACACTTTTATTTGTTAATGAAGATAACATAAACAATATAAAATATTAATATTTATAATGCAAATATTTTTTTATGACAACATTTTTAACTTTAGGAACACGATCATTTTTTTTCTCGAAATATCGAACAATACTGTTCTGTGGCGTTGGCAAATGTCTTCTTATTATAGGGGACGAATATTTTTTTACGGAAAATTATTCTGTCTAAATTTCAATGCAGACCCTGCAGTGTAAAAAGTTGCAATTTAAAAACCCATTATCTCCCAATCTAAATAGCCGACTGTTCTGAAATTTCACTCAAACATGCATAATGATATGAACAATGTCGGGTTTAAATTTGAACAAAATCTATAGAAATCAAGATTGCGCGCTCGTACTACCTTAAAACAGCCAGATCTGCTGATAGCCTACGATACATAGATATAGCAGTTTTGAAATATCCTTTTGTTATCATGTACACGTATATATACACATCTATGTGGTTATGTGTATAAATTGGCTCGGCACCACACGCTTCTCGTCGTAACACTCGTAATATCCGTCCGAGCTGCTGTTTTGTGCCTACAAGCACTCCAGGTGTTACCGGATGCTGGGCTTCGCTCTCCTGACTCTTGGTGCTCGTATCGCCTTTATGAGCCACGGTGCTGTGCTGGCTTAGGGCAAGCTGCTCCGGCCGACTTTAAATTGCCTACATCGATCGGTTCTCATCGAAACTCCATTGTTATTTATGTATATTAAGGTGTATACCCACGATGTGGATACGTGAAATAAAAATAACGAATCCGTACTCTCGTACATGCGTAAACCACACGTGTGCTTTTCGAGTCGCACTCGAAATAAGATTTCGCCTTTAGGAGGAATATGAGAAATCTGATCGGTGCCGGGGCATGCGAGTCAAACGAGGACCGCCATGATAGTTGGACTTGTGCTTTTGGTAGACAATTTGGTAGATTCGTGGAAGAAAATGTTGATTTTGGGGCTGGGTGGTTCGCGATAAATTGTTGAAATATATCTCATTTCCGTCTAGTCTTTCTTTGTTTGGGGGGTCTGCGTAACCTTGGGGCCTACAAAACGTCGGTATTAGGATAACGAAGTTGGCATATTACAGACAATTAAGGGGTTACCCCCCACTTGCGATTTTGAAAAAATCGATTTTTTTTATTGCATTTTTTTGAAGTATAAGTATCCGGGCCCATACTTCTGTATGGGCCCGGAATAGATGACTCTATGTAAGTTTACAAAAAAAATATTTTCTTCGTGTAAACTGAAAATTGAAACTTTAAACGCGTTTTTCTGAAAATGGCATTTCTGAAGTCGGTGACCAAGATTACTCGAACACTAATGAACCGATCTTCTTGAAATTTTGCAGGCTTATTTAATACATAAAAATGTAGCCTTTAACCGTTCGATTTTTTTTTTTCGAAAAAAAAATGGCTGTTTTATAGCCAAAAAACGGCCGTTTTTTTTCGTTAAAATCGAACCATTAACTTTGACTGTCCGCCATTTTGTGAAAAATGAATATTTTTTAAAATCCTTCGATTAAAGACTAGTTTATACTTATATTTGACTAAATCCATCCGCATTTTTTTTTTCATATGATCCACTTCGCCGCAATGTTGGTCACCGCAAACCGTGTATATAAAAACATTATTTCATTGACGGCCATTTGCCACTAAACAATATAATATTTTTCAATAAAAAAAATTACTGAAAGTTCTTCAAGATGTGTTCTTTAAGATGGTATATTGATCAATTAAAAAAGTTTTGTAGTTTTCTTTTAAAAAATTCATGAAAAAGGCCTTTTTTTTGCGCTACAAGTGGGGGTAACGCCTTAATACATAGTCTTACCAAGTTTTTTTTTATTGGATAATATTAATAGACATTGGAGTTGGCATTATTTAAACAAAGCACCGCCGCTGCATGGCAAATCGGCTGAGGTGGTGCTGGCAACTAGGGTGATCTGAAATGAAGAATAAATATGTATTATGAAGAATAAGTATGATAATACAATTTTCGTATGGCCAGATACTTCTTTGAAATTGCGAAAATCACGAAAGTGGCAAACTGTAGAAAACACGGTTTGATTTTCGACAAAAAAAAACTTCAATCATTCGTTAGTAACAAATGGATAAACACATACAAAAACTATCCGGCCTTAGTATAGAAAATGTTATAACCTACGCTGTGCCAAAATTTTAGGTAAAACCGTTTCATAAAACATAGTTACGAGAAAAACTGAAGGGAAAAAAAGGATGGCATTGAAGTTAGCATCGTTGGAATGCAACGAAAATTATGTTTCCTTTTATTCTCATTATTTTCGAAAACAATTTCTTGCCAATGTATGTTGTTAGTTTTATGAGGATCCTGAAAAACGTTTGAGTAACTTTTGCAGCCCAATTCCGCCAAAGACATGCTTTGCCAATATGATGAAAAAAATTAATTTTCGTTGCATTCCAACGATGCAAACTTCAACACGATAAAAAAGGGTAGATCGCAGCTGGGCGGTTCGCCGTAGCCCAGTGTGCGATCTGACCTTTCACAAAAATCTTCATAACTCGGTCGATTTTCGGATGTTTAAAAAATGTTTCATGCTAATTGAAATTCACATCCTAGGCTTTTAAGGAGGTACACCAGCTTCATACAATGTCGCCATGCTAAACCATGGTAAAATTTCAAAATGGTGATAGATCAATAAAATTTGGTGAATATATTCTTTAGTATTATATATGTCAATACAATTTTTTTCAGATTTTTTCATTGTGCCGTTATCGAGTAATTGAACATTGAAGTTCACGTGTATAAGCATAGCGTTTTTATAGATATAGGTATATATTCCGGGTATAAGAATAAACGCTTGTGAATTATTTGTAAGAAAACGGCACAACCAAAAAATCTAAAAAAATTTGTATCTACATGAATAATACTAAAGAATATATTCACCAAATTTTATTGATCTATCACCATTTTGCTAAAGCTGGTGTACCTCCTTAAACTATGCGAGAGAAAAAAATCGTATTTTTGAAATTCCAATTTTATACAGACTTAATTTTCGTGGAATGGTCAGTGGCAGTACAAAGTTTCCGTCCATTCCGTTCATAAGAAAGCTCAATCCTCTCCAAAATAAAATCGTCTGGGTGTATGGAAGCTTTTAACGCATCTTGCGAAGCGGAGTATACATGCTTGCAGGGGGTGCGTGAGCTGCGTGCGACTTTTGTCTAGCGCATATCGATCCTTTCCATACGCCCTCACGGCCCCTCGACATTTCCCGCGATGCTTCATCTCTCGCACGTTTTATTCTGCGTTTCCGCGGCTCATTTCCCATCACGCAATTTTCCTCACTGTATACTCGTGCAGTCACGAGCAAATCCTCTCGTATGTAATGATATAGCTTTAAAAGAAGTCTCAAACTAAGGAGCTTAGAAATTACAAAAAGTAGCTCACGTTTAGGTGTTTATAACATGGCCGCGAACAGGTATAGAACTTTTTAGCGGTTTCTTTTTTACGTGTATTTATTATCAAATACAAAAAAAGATCGAGATTTATTTCCAAGTAAAAAATATGAGATATTTCGTCCCTGGCTTGCTTCTATTAATTTTAACGGAAAAATTACAAATCAAATGAGGGAGACTGCCCATGGCGCTTACAGCAAACCAATGTTGGAATTTGTACTTGGAATTGAATGAAATTTGTTCCTTTTAAAGAATTTTCATCATTTTATTCGTTCGCATAGATTAAAGCAACTAAAGTCATTCAGACGTGTTCTTTAGAATACTGCATGGTTAGAGACCTACAACTTAATAATAATAAAAACGAAGACACAAAAGTGAAAGAGTATTTCCGTTGCTTCCGTACGATGCGAGCTTCAACACGGTACACTATGAGTTATATTTTTACTATACTATACTTTAGTATGGGCGTTTGTTGTAAATATGATGAAATTCGTTCTCAGTGCCCCGGATTCCTCGTGCTTTTCTCACTGTGGCCTGTCGTTCGTCAATTATAATACGACGTAAGATTTTTAGGCTGAATAGTGTAAACTCTTCTCGTTACAATGTGTCTATAGCTCTCGAGTAAATTGGCACACAAATTCAACATAGTACTGCCCTTGTATTTTCTTCCCGCCGCCTAGTGAGAAAGACTGACAAAAATGAGTATTTCTCGTTCGCGATGTTGTAATATAATCGCGGCTATATAAATATATATCGAACTTCCGGTCCATATTCTGAAATCTCTTATACGGTATATTTTATGTACATGATACAAAATGTTACAGAAAATGTTTTTGTTTAGTCTCCCAATTTTTTCCGCTGATTCCGGATGAGATCACTCCCCGTGCAGAAATCTGACCGGGCATTCCCTACTTTGTGTTCGGCCCTAACCAGACTTGCCCTGTCTGATTTACCTGACTGGGCCGTCCTATGGAACAAACCGCGAAGATCGCAAAATCGTTTTTTACGGCTTACCCTCTATATTTGGAAATTACATCCTTCTGGCCGGAATACATTGCAAGCAAGTACATCTTCACGTAATGTCTACCCGGCCGGAACATTGACATGTCCTGAAAAGTGGAGCCTGTCTTCAAGAACTAAAGAAAAGCTACTTTGCGTGTCACCTCATCAAAGATATTTATAATTGATTAGCATGAAACTAATACATCTGTTGGAATTCTATTCATCATTAAAAGCATTCACTTCATCAATGATAATCGACGAGGATACCAATGCTTATCATAAATACCGGGATTACGATAACTAATTATTTGCGCATAAAGAATAGCCAAATTATTTTACGAGGCAAAAAAGTAAAGCAGGTCATTCGTGGTTTTTGAACGCCTTGTCGCTATGTTAGGAAATATCAATGTTCTGGCCAGAAAGACATTACCTGAATGTATTTTGGTAACAATCCGCGGGGTGGCCACAAGCGAAGCGCTTGGCGTAAGCAAGGTACCGTCGTACGAGGATAAAATTCGTCCTGTGAGTTTTACCACGTACACAAGTGCTATGCTTACTTCGTGCACTTACGCTCATGAATTTGCGATACTTGTGAAATAACCCTTTGCACTGTAGGCTTTTTTCACTCAGATAGTGATCTGTGTACGTTTTTCTGTCCTTTGCCTCATATACAACCTTAGCAGGTAGATAACCAACAAACAACATGTTGTCGAAATACTAAATTGAATACACTCCCGATTTTACGTCCTCAAGGATTCCAAAGACGTTGGAACGTCATTTTTAATTTTCTCGTTTGTTCCTGGTTATTTCCCGATCTATTCCTTACAACTTTCCTGGTCATTTACCGTTTGTTTTCCGACCCGTTCCTGATCAGTTCCCCAGAAAGGGAACGGCGGATCGGAACCTAGCATTAGACACATTACATTGCGAACCTTTTCCAGGGTGGAAGGCCCGACCAGAGCCTGATATTATGTAGGGAAGGCAGATCACGGGCAGTACTTTTCCCGCCGCAAATTTCTACACGGGTCGAACGTTTTTCAGGATTCTCATCAGAGATGTACAGCCCAAAACTTTCCATAGAATAGCCCTATTTGGAAAGTCTTCGAAGATTTTGTACTCAAATCGAATCGAAAGACGAAAGCTGTTTATAGTGATTTGTACCACATTATAAGATACGACATGCTATATGCGTATTTGGTGTGTTGGTTCAGAGCATCAATGCCCGTCTACTAAATGCATAGACTATTCCATAAATCCAAAATGAAGATATGGCACAACAAACAAAAGCAATTCGGGCTGTACTTCCAAACAGCTGGTACCGCCGGTTTAGGTCAAATTTGGCATAGATCTTTTGGCGCATCGCAATAGTTGTGTACCGTATGATAGTGATTTGTACCATATTACATGACACGACTTTTCATATGCATACTAACGTGTGCCCTACAAAAACAGAAAGTGAACTACAAGAAGAAGTGTTGAACTGATATCCTATTTTTCCAATGCAACAATCATACTATGGAACAGTTTGTGAGACACGCGTTCTCAAAACTACTAAGCCGTGGTTGCTCCAACTACAAGCGATTCACGTCTTTGCTATATGCATATATTACCATAATTTTTTCTCGAATAGCCGCTGTTCATAAGGTCTTCTAAGAAATTATATACGACAACCATCGATATTAACCATATCAATAGTACAAACAAATAGAATACTAGAAGTTTGACTGAACAAGACCTAACGTACAGTATACAATATTAGTATTTGTGCGCCGTTTTTGTGATAGCACTGAATGAACCCTCTATATTGTCAGGCATTTTATAATAGTTAATAATTATTTCGGGGATAATGGATAGTCAAACACGCCACGCAAATCGCATATTTGAATATACTTTTCACTTATACTTGTGTTAACCATATTATGATTGCGGGGTCAATAAACTATAGGGAATTTTACTATCCTCTATTTACCATGGGCGTTTTTTGTAAATACCATGGACTTTTCTCTCTGCGTACGAGAAAATGCATTTTTCACGATAATAAAAACTTGAAAGACAACGAATTCTCGTTGCGTTTGGAAGGTGCAAACTTGCAACACGATAGTTCGATGACCGTATGCGATCACGTACCGTTTCCGTGTAGCTGCGTAGGCGGATCAAGCAATCCGACTCCTTATTGTCCCCGGGGAGACCACCATCGGAAAGTGCAATTCATCATCATATACGATCACTTACGTATCTCGGATTCGTGTTCCGTGCGGATACCTACCTCTCTTATCGGGAACACCGCGGAGAGCTTTTACATTTTATATACTACGTGCGTTCGATTGACTACGATTTCGTTGTAATTTCAAAGATTAAACTACGTCGATGGCAACATTTTCATGGAAATTTCGTTTCGAGGATAAAACGCGGTGCGAGAATAGCTTTTTGAATTTTCTCGCTGCAATATTAGAGCCGGGGGTAGAGAGAGTGAGAGTGAGAGAGAGAGACTGTCTTAAGGTAGTAGTCTCGCCAAAGCGTTTTTCTATAGATTTTTTATTTTATTTTGAGGACACATTCAAGACACTATTAAGTGATTACCTGCAAAATTGGAAAAGGATTCACCGTTCTGTATTCGAGATATTGGCAATCAAAGATTGCACGGTTTTACATGAGTTCTTATGAAGAACGGTGGAAAATGTCACATTTCATGTAATAACGTCGAAACTTGTTTACAGATTATTCTTTGAAAATTCTTAATTACAGAGGAACATACGACGAAGTGAGTAAAAAAAATCATGAATTTTGATCGTCAAATTATAAAGATATAGCGATGTAAATTAAGCAATGTCTAGCGACGCTAGCGCCACGAAACGACTGGAGCCGACTAGAGCCGGCGATCTGGCAGCGCTGCAAGCGTTCGGCGCTTCATCGGTAGAAAATGTATCTAGAGACGCGGCAGATTTTTCATATTTACTTTTTTATATTACTATATATATATATATATATATTGCTAGGTCAAAAATAGTAAATTAATAAAATTAAAAAATCGTTGAAACAATAAAAAAACTTTTATTATCAATTCATCGAAGTGAATTTCATCAATTCAACGATTCACGATACGATGTCCCACATTTTCGTTGTTCATAACCTCTACATTCCTGAGTAGAAATTGTGCTAGCCTATCTGAGTTACGACCTAGTAACTGGCTCACCCAATAGAGCTCATACGAACTGACCAATGGTTGGCTCGCTATAAGCTAGTAATATTGTGAATGTTTTGTTATCCAGCCGTTGTCTAGTCACTGCCCAACTGATCTTGGTCACAAATGACAAAGTGCGGTTATGTGACTACGTGTAGTTCCATCGAGCGAATGACTCATGGCTTGCTAGCCAACTTGAGTTTCAGATGGCTTTACATAAGAAAAAAAATTCTCAAGTGGGCATGACGCCATGACCTAGCTATCACTAGCTAATTGCAGCTATGCACCCCTTGGCTAGTCGCTGCCCAGTCGATCTTGATCACAAATTACAAAGTGTGGTTATGTGACTACATGTAGTTCCATCGAGCGATTAGCTCATGGCTGGCTAAGCAACTTGAGTTACAGATGGCGTTGTGAATGCAAGCATTCCCAAGTAGGTATCTCGCCATGATCTAGCCAGCTATGCGGCTGTACGCCCCTTGGCTAGTCACTGCCCAGCCGAGCTTGCATGGTCACGAATGATAAAGTTTGGTTATGTGACTACGTGTAGTTCCATCGAGCGACTGACTCATGGTTGGTTAAGCAACTTGAGTTACAGATGACGTTGCGAATGAATAAAATTCTCAAGTCGGTATCTCGCGATGACCTAGCCAACAGTTCCCAACTGCGGCCGCCCGCATTAGCCGGAATAAATGATCGGACAAATACAATTTAAGGTTATGTAATTCGATGCAATTATCGCTCGCAATGCGAACGCAGTTGAATCGTTGATCGGATAATATTATTTACATTTTTTAATACACCCATTTTTCAATAATCTGGCATTGTGTAGTGTAACACATGTAGACGATATGAAAATTCAGAAATTAAACAAGTAGAACTGGCTCAGTGGACAACGTCACAACCCATCACCCAGAGGTCCCGAGATCAAAACCGCGTTACGGCGTAAGCGTTTGTCTGAGATAATTCAAAATTGAACCATTAATATATTTACAGCGCAAATATTTTAACTCTAATTAACGAACGACGAAGACTATCGTAAAAAGGTCCAATGGTGTAAATAATGTGCAAAAAAAATCATGAACATATAAATATAGCCGCAATTTTTTTTTATCTAATTGCCACCTAATTTTATGTTCCCAGTTGTTAGCTGAAAAAAAAACAAAGTCATAGCTAGGTCAGAAATATAATACAGCCGTGAGATATTCCTTTCTATCTAGTCACCATCTAATTTTTTGTATTCAGTCACTAGAGGACCAATGCGTTACAAGGCTGGGTACTCAATAGCTAAGACGGTTAGCTAATGGCGATTCGAAACATCACTTTACTAGCTTATGGCTAGGCGGTGATGACCCGCGTAGAAATTTTGATGGGGCCCAAATCAGGGCCCGATCAGGTTACCTGACTGCCCTGGTAGGGCACTAATAAGGCAGCCTGAAAGGGCCCTACTAGGAAATGTAACGTTGTGTCACATATGGGCCTGACCTGGTTGCCTGATCAGAAAGAAATGCATATAATATTTCAAAAATCCAAAATGGAATGAACCACTTAATTTAGAGTTCCACTACAATGATTTTGTATCATAATTCGTCATTCCCTGGCCTGCTGAAATGTTTTTGTTCGAAGAAAATATTTCACCTACATGGGAATCGAACCTCGTACCTACGTACCCAACGCTAGGCACGCTGCCACTATGCTACCGAGTGCTTGTAACATCTTGGTCCCAGATATGACATAAGAGACCAAATTAATTCCTATAATCATTTGTTGTATCACATAAAGTATATTATCTAGTTAATATCATTGTGACAATTAAAGAGGTTTATCGAATAACATGCTATAGATTTTTGAAACTTAACCTTGTGTGTGTGTGTGTGTGTGTGTGTGTGTGTGTGTGCGTGCGTGCGTGCGTGCGTGCGTGCGTGCGTGCGTGCGTGCGTGCGTGCGTGCGTGCGTGCGTGCGAGCGTGCGTGCGTGCGTGCGTGCGAGCGTGCGTGTGTGTGTGTGTGTGTGTGTGTGTGTGTGTGTGTGTGTGTGTGTGTGTGTGTGTGTGTGTGTGTGTGTGTGTGTGTGTGTGTGTGTGTAACTCCTCTCTCTCTCTTCGCCTTACAAAGCTGCGGAAATCTTCTAACACGCATCCGAGTTGCATAACTTTTTTTGTCGTGACAGTCCATAGCATCTTTTTTTTTTAATAGAATTTTATTAATGCATCGAAACTCCGAAGCTACGATGCTGTAAAATCGAAGTTTCCATGTGGAAAATAAGAGGTTATGTGCACCTATCGCCTGCTGAGGCAGTTATATAGGGCAAGCCTATTTATGGCCTCATCAAAGAAAGCCCTAGTAGGGCCTATCAGGACAAGCCTTGGTGCGGCCCTATCGGGGAAAGCCTTAGTAGGATCTTATCAGGGACGGCCTTAGTAGGGCCATTTTAGTATAGCCTGATTTAGGGGCTAAATACTTCCGGCCCGATCGGGGCCGGATCAGGATGTCCGTAATAGGTGTTACCCGTATCACACCTCGATCGGGGCCTGATCCTGGTCAGGCTAACCCTAGGAAATTTCTATTCGGGGAGTTACGTTTTCCTCTCGGGTGGTTCTTATTTTCGTTTTCTCTTTTTGCTTGGGTCATAATTTCGACCGCATTTCTGTTTTTGGCGATCGTTGTTCGTTTGGCAAATTTGCCTTTATGTTGTACGTGTTCTATTGTTCCGGCCACAGCTCAAATTTTGCATTTCCCTTTATACTAAATATCACGACAAAAATTCGCTGAGCTTGTGACATTTCCACGATCTCCACGCTCGCTAGACTACAGTAATGTTTCCAAATCCGTATACGCGAAGTGTCTACGTATTAGTAACCGGAATGGATAGTCTGATACAAAAGTGAGGATTAGGTTATGGAGGTAACGTTGTTATTTTTGGAACTCTATTGGGTTTGTTTGGGTTGTTCTAAGTTTGGGTGTTTTCTTTCTATTGGGTGTTTTCTTCATTACTTTGTATGTTTATACATCGTGATAAGATGTACAACCTACATTATAAAGATATTTCGCAATATTTCGAAGCTTTCATCGATTGAGCGGAAAATAAACTTTTCAACGTGACTGTGGCGAGATAACTACCTTGAAAGAGAATTTTCTTACACTTTGCTTGACATTCCATGCATACAGCAGTCTTCCGAAAATGCTGTCGGTAGTCGACACCTCATCCGTGGGGTATGTTAATGCGTAGAAGTTTGTCGTATTTGGGTAGGCGAAGATATGAGCTCGAGAGAGACAGCAGCAGTGGCGCTGACACGACGACACGGAAGGGACAGCAGACCACGAATATATCTTCGATCACGTTCCCGTCACAGGTGCAACACTTCCTTACACGCTCTCACTCCCACGTCGTCATGCAAATGTTAGATTCGAATATTCCCGAATGGGTATCGACTTTTGGAGTGAAAAGTTTCGCAGCATGACAAGTTCACTACTGGTCGGGGCTATCAGTGGTTTTCATGATTTTTACTGAGCCATAATATTTTTCGATATTACGTAATCCATTTACATTGCGCAATTTATTTATATTACGTAATTTATTTATATAACGTAATTTATTTAAATAACGTAATTTATTTATATAACGTATTACATTACGTGCTTTATTTATATTACGTATTATATTACGTAATGTAAAAAAATGTATCCCCATAGACGCTCGCTTTTCTGGGTTCCGCGCCCCGGCTTTCGGATCTCTAATATCGCAAAGCGAGTACTCTTGTAATATAATCTCGATCGTTCAATATCACGAGAATTTATCGGAGACACGAGGAGAGACGATATCCGCTCAAAGACTCATTTTATTGCTTCAGAAATACGGTTCACTCGCCTGTTCCGCACGGTATATTTCACTATTGCCTTCGGCTATAAGGAGCACGACCGTGTGATTGATCCGCCCGAGCTCGCTAAAGCTTCGTACATCGTGTAAACAGATATCAACAATTTTGAGTCCTTTGTAAAAGCACTACCTTCCCGTAACATATATATATATATATGCAGCGATGAAGGCAGGCTGGTAGCGATTGACGTATGGATCAATATTTCCTCGAACTTGCACAATAATGTCACTTCCATAATCACGCGAGCAAAGCCTCGCTCTTGCACATCCATGACGTCGAAGTTTCCATCCTTTGAACGAAGTGAATTGTTTTTTTTTCGGATCGTCCATGTTTTTCTTACCAGGTTGAAGGCAATCCTATCGTTTCACACTAGTCATACCACGGATCATACTTGAGACTTGTACAATTTATATTTTTAACATATGAGGCATTCCACGTCAATTCAGCCAGTAAAAAAAAATCCACAAGTAATTTTGAAAAATCGAGTTACTTTATTGAAAAAAAATTCACCGTGTCAGAAATTTTTTAAAAACTTCTGACGTTTTTTCTCGTTGATTACCATTTTTTAACATTTTTCCATTTAAATGGCTGTATCTTTGGCAGGATTTGACGTATTTACATTCGTAAGAAAACAAAAATGTGCGTCTTTTTATAGCCTTCCAGAAAAAAATTAATTAAGATTTTATTGAGCAAGTCGAACGTCCGTTTCAGGGCAAAATATGCAGAAATATTTTTTTTCTCAAGGAAAGACACGTTATTTTTTTTTAATTTCCCCGAATTGTGAATACGAAATACGGATTTTTGGTATTTTTATATTATGGGATTCCTAAACACCGTGAAGTAACAGCTATTTTTATTTTTTAAATTTATATCTGATTGAAGAGTGTGGAGCACTCCAAGGCTCCAATACATATGACATATATGTCATATGTATTTCAAAAGCCTGGTAAACATACTGCGAGTGCTCCACACTCTTCAATCGAATATTAATAAAAAAAAATTTTAAATAAAAATAGCTGTTACTTCACGGTGTTTAGGAATCTCATAATGTAAAAAATACAAAAAATCCGTTTTTCGTATTCACAATTCGGGGTAATTCTTAAAAATAAAATAACGAGTGTCTTTCCTTGAGAAAAAAATATTTTTGCATATTTTGCCCTGAAACGGACGTTCTACTTGCTCATTAAAATCTAAATTAATTTTTTTCTGGAAAGCCAGAAAAAGACGCGCCTTTGCGTTTTTTACGAATGTAAATACATCAAATCCTGCCAAAGATACAGCCATTTGAATGGAAAAATATTAGAAAATGGTAATCAACGAGAAAAGACGTCAGAAATTTAAAAAAATGTCGACACGGTGAATATTTTTCAATAAAGTAACTCGATTTTTCAAAATTATTTGTGGATTTTTTTTTACTGGCTGTAGTGACGTTAATGCTTCATATGCACATAAAATAATTTGTAATAACTAAAATTTTCCATGTGTAAACTGTTTAATGAATGTTCACATTTAATTAGAAGAATGAAAAAATAGTTATTCCAACGATTCACGCAGTGTTTCTAGGTTTGATATTTGGCAACATTGGTTCTATCTCCGTCTCTTTTTATTCAACCAGGCGAGTTTAAGGTAGTTCTATAGTTTTGGTCAAATCTGAGGAATTGTCTGAAATAAGTATGGTGTAGACATGACCTTCGTGTACTGATGCCCAAAAACTCAATTCGATTCACCGTTTAGTTCATGAGATAATTGTAATTGAATATGGGTATTTTGTACGCGATGCCTACACCTAACACGTAAACCGATAGGAGTTTGCTCGCATTTCTCGATATAGGTTCTAAACGGACCTTCAATTTTCAAAATAAAAACCTTCTAAACGGACCTTCAGGATTTCAAAATAAAAACACACGTGTACGCAGTACTATTGTGGGATTGATTTAAAAATAAATGACAAACTGACCGTTTAGTTTCGGAGATATCGTCTTATGAAAAGTGGTAATTTTATTCCACACCGAACTCGGGCCCAACTATCTGTAACTGAATGGCAACAGTTAGGCGCGTGATCTGGGAACTCGAAGTGTGTTTTTTTTCCCGAGTTCTAGTAATTCTGAGGCGGATGTGAAATGAATTTATTCTGCAACTAAATTTATTTGTTCAATTTATGCATGTATTTATTCGTGTTATATATATTTATATATAAGTGTGTGTGTGTGTGTGTGTTTTTAAGAGTTTTAGTGGGAAAATGCCTCCGCACCGTAGCAAATCATTGCCGTGTGTCGGGCTTGCATCGACTAAAAATCCCTGTACCTCTGCGGCCTTCCCCACTTCCCGTGAGACGACCGCTAGGTATTACATCGCGGGAGAGGCCTTAGCCATAGCTCTTCCTGCAGTATTGTCAGACGACCTTACATCCCCGTTCCACTCGAGATGGTATGAGTGGTTTAGGGGTTCGTGTCACTTATTTCATCTATGACTGCCTGTTCTTCCGGCGACATCTTCTTCCTCGCGCGTTCAGCATCAACTCCACCAGGTTGTTCGGGGTGATGCGTGTCTCCAGCTGATCCTCGACTATTGCGCAGGAGGCACTCAAACGTGGGCATTGGAACAATGCATGTTCAGCGTTCTCCTCGACTGCTACACATGCTGGGCAGTCCGGGGAATCTTCGTAATTAAACTTATAGAGATAAGCCCGGAAACAGCCGAGTCCTGAGATCACTTGAGTGAAATAATAGTTAAGTTCCCCGTGTGGATGGTTCACCCATATCTCCACCTTCGGGATTAGTCGGTGTGTCCTCCTTCCCTTGGTCGAGGCATCCCACATCGTCTGCCACTGGTTGAAACTGGTTGCTCTCGCTTCTGTCCTTGCATAACTGGGGCTTCTAGTTCCCTCCTGCTTGTACATCGACCTACGCTCCTCGGCGAGCACCTCAATGGGCAGTATTCCCGTGATAACGTTGATAGCGTCCTCGGAGACAGTGCGAAATGCACAGGCTACCCTCAAGGCGCTGACGCGATACGTTGGTGCAGCCTTCCTGTGGTACTCCTGGATTTTCAGTGCATCAGCCCATATGGATATTCCATAGGTGAGCACTGAGATCGTCACTGATGACAGCAGTTTCCTCCACTTCTGTCTCGGGCCACCGACTTTAGGCATGCGCCGCGCCAGTGTAGTAGCCACCACAGAGGCTTTTCTGCTGATCTACTCGGTTTGCTCTTCAAAGTTCAGCCTCGCGTCGAAAATCACACCCAGGTACCGAATGAAAGGTTGGGATGTGATTTCGGCGTTTCCAACCCTGATCGTCACCGTTTTCATCACCTTCCTGCTGGATACGAGGAGTACTTCTGTTTTGTGGGCTGCAAGCTGCAGTCAAACAGAAAACATCCATTCATTTATCTTGGCGAAAGCTACGCCAAAGAGTGCGGTGATTTGCTCCAGGAATTTGGCGATGACAATCAGCGCCGCGTCATCTGCGAACGCTACGATGGAAACTCCTTTCGGCAATTGTATTAGCAGCAGATCATTGTACATGATGATCCACAGAAGCGGTCCAAGTACAGAGCCCTGAGGAACTCCTCCGTCACCCTATACGTCTTCGGACCATCCTCTGTGTCGTACATGAGCCACCTATTACATCGGTAACTTGCCACTATTCTCCGTACGTACCATTGTACCCCTAATGTTTGTAGGGCATCCATGATACACTTCCAGATCGCCAAGTTGAAAGCATTTTTGACGTCGAGGGCGACAACTGCGCAGTACTTCTTGGACGCTCTTGTCCATCGTTTCCCCGCAACCGACTCCTGCGCCTGCTTCACCACTGCGTTAATGACATCCAGAGTAGAGCGCTCCTTTCTGAAGCCAAACTGGCACTCCGCCAGTAGAGGGTCCACGACCTTCTCAATCCTGTTATGAATGATGCGCTCGAAGATCTTTCCGGCGGTATCCAGCATACAGACCGGACGATAGGATGAAGGTTCGTCCGGTGGCTTCTTCCCTTTCAGGAGGAGCACTAGCTTCTGCCACTTCCACTTGTCCGGGACGATTTCTTCCTTAAGACACGCATTGTACATGCCCAGGAATATTGCCGGTGCCAACTTGATCGCTACCTTGAGTGCGATGTTCGGTATCCCATCCATGCCGGGGGCTTTATTGTTGCCCACCCTGGCAATCGCCGTAAGAAGCTCTTCTTCAGTAATGGGTGGGATGTCCTCATCGACGTCCTCCTCGAGCTGGTAGTCCTCCTCGGGTTGCTCAGGGAACAGATTTGTAACAATCTTTTCCAGCAGGGCTGCGTCAGCAGGCGACGGCATTGGCTGGCTTTTCAGCCGAGTCATTACCACTTTGTACGGCTTGCCCCAGGGAGCATCTTCCACCTCGCTGAACAGTTCGCCCTAGCTTTCAGCTTTACTCCACTTGATAGCCTTTTTAAGCTTCAAGCTCGCCTTCCTGTGCTGTTCTTCCAAATCGGGGAACGACGAGCGTTTGCCTCGAGATCGTTGAGCTAGGCGGCGAGTTCGATGACACTCCCTTCGGAGGCCGGCAATTTGTTCGCTCCACCAGTGTGCCACCGGTCGGAAGTCGACATCACGTTTCCGTGGCATTGTGGCATCGCATGGTTCGGTGACCCTCTGCATGACCACCTCGATCTTCTCGGTTGCACCTTCCGCTGCGAGGGGGCTGGTGTCAAAAGTTTCACGAAACAAATCCGCGCCAAACATTTTCGCTTTCCAGCCCTTCTCGTTTGTCTCCGGTGCCTTCGCTGTTCTGCTGAAGTCTCCGCGAATCTCCCAGAGAATCGCTTGATGACCACTGTGAGTGTACATGTTACTACCCAATGGCACTGGTTTCCTCCCGCCAGACTACTACTCACAAAAGTGAGGTCCACTATAGAGGAGGCTTCACATTTAACAAAAGTGGGCTTTGCACCTGCATTAAGTAGTACTACATCCAATAAGGACATATAGCCTCAAGCGCGGCTTGGCCCTTCCTGTTCGGCAGTTTACTACCCCATTCCGCAGCCCACGCTTTGTAATCTCCGGCTATGGCTACCGGGAAGCGTTGTTTAGCGTCTGCGACTAAGTTGTCGAGAAAATTCTCAAACTCATCAGTCGTCAGGCTAAGCAGTGCGTAAAAACTGTAGAAATAAACTCCTTTGGCTTTTATTCTCACGAAACCAGTTTCCATCCGACTCGCAAGATCCTGAAATGGAAGCTTTCCGCAGGTCCAAATTGCGGCCTTCCCACTTGCGTTAGATTCCCAGGGTTGCGTGTCTAGATGTCTATATGGTTCCGAGAGTATCGCCAAGTCAGGCTTCAGCTCGCGCACAGTCTGCAGGAGCAGGTCCTGTTCGGCTCACAATGGTTGAGGTTGAGCTGGAGTACTCTCATTTGCATCGTTTTTGGAGTACCTGGAGAGCCCGCGTATACGCTGAGCATCGGCTGCTACCTGCGATGTGGGCTGTGGGTGCCCCATCTCCCGCTTCTGCACATATGACACATTCGGCGACTTTGCGGCCAGTATTACCGCACTTGATGCAGTCTTTACCCCGGTCGACGCTGCTCTTGCAGTTCCGTGATAAGTGTCCAAATTTCCAGCACTTGAAACACTTTAGTGGTCTCACCATCTCTCGGATTCTGCAATTACACCAGCTGACTCGGATGGTTCCTGTATCCAGAAGTTCGGGTGTGCGTGTGCGTGCGTGCGTGCGTGCGTGCGTGCGTGTGTGTGTGTTTAGGTATAACTTGGGTTATTGCAGAGCACTCATCACAGGAAATATGTAAAATAGAATTCAATCCCGTTTAGGTTTCCTTCACTGTTTTTCTAAAAAAAATGTCGTTGTTACAGCAAATACAATTTAAACTGCCGGCAAGATGTAAATCCACGATCTGACGTCCTTCGACAGCGAATTTTTGTTGCTGATCGTTGAGGTTATGGTTATTCTCATCGCGTTTGGCCGCATTTCCTTGACACATGGCTACCACAGCTTTCAGTCTTTTAGCAAGCGCCTTTTTTCTTGTAAACTTTCCTTTGTATCGCATTTGGGTTGACATATTCACGCTTTTTTTATTTATATAAAATATTTCGCGAAAGACGGATCATAGAAAGCTCTACGTTATGACTGCAGGAAAATTAAATGATTAAGCAAACTTACCTGTAAGTGAAGTTCTATCATAATTGTATGAAGCGCCTCTTCCGAAGAGATCACCATGTAGTACCCCCACTCCGTGCAGATGTCGCCACAAATTCAAAGCAAAAATATCGATACCAGTGCTACACCGTCTCTGTAGGGTGGTACGCCTGCGTATCCTCTCATTTCTTTAAAGTACGGCCGTAACCGTTATTAAGGGTTTTATGATTTATTTAATCATGGGAAGTGCGAGGGAGGGACTGATCTCTTTGGAAGAGGCGCTTCATACAATTATGATAGAACTTCACTTACCGGTAAGTTCGTTTAATCATTTAATTGTATTTCGCGCATCTTGGGAGATCGCCATGTAGATGTTCAAAGAAGATCGGTTACGGCTCATATATATATTTTTCACAACTCAAGGAACAATAGGAAGAAAAATTACATGCCTTTTTAGACTTAACATCCAATAAAGTCTCCGGATTTTTTTTTAAATGTAACTTTAAGCTACTTATGCAACTAGAAAAGTATAAAACATACAAAACGAAACAAGGAATCAAACTTAATGTGTAAGTGCCGATTTCGCAAATATTCTCTTATCGGATGCTACTTGACGGTCGTAAAACCTTGTGAATGTCATGGATGTACCTGACCACCCGGCAGTCTTTCTCATCGTATCAATAGATACCCCGTTTCGTTTTGCTGCCGATGTAGACGCATGACGCGTGCTGTATGCAGTGAAAATCTCTGTATCTATACCACCTTTATACAGGATATCCTTTACCCAACGACTCAAGAATTGTGTACACACCTGTTTATGCGGTCTTTTGAAAGACAAAAATAGTGTCTCAACATCACCGCGAACCCGCGGGTTCGTTTTATGTGAGCCTCTAACATTGTCGCTGGGCAGATCTTAATGTTTTCTTAAAAAAATTGTAATATTAGTAATTGTGATATTATATCTGCTGGAGCTTGTTCGGTCTTGAAGTTTTGATTCTTGCGGGAATCTTGATTTCGATGACATCTCTAACTCTCTTAATATCCTTAACATAAGTGCTAGCGCCTGCATACGATGACCTGTCGATATCGCTAAAAGTGTTACTAGTTTTAGGGTTAAATCCTTCAACGACAGAGAATCGTTTACGTCCCATCTCGATAAAAATTCCAGAACTACACCAGGGTCCCAAGTTGTGTCGTACTTGGGCTGCGACGGTCGCATATTCGCGACTCCTTTGGTCACCCTCTTTATCTCTGGATCCTGGCCTACCTCCGATCCTAATGCATCGAAATTTCTACGCGGGATGCTGCAGACGAGGCGGGCCCCGCGCGTTTTTTGAAGGCCGATAAACTGATGATTTTGCAGCGGGTTTTAGGACCCTGTCCGTTCCATCGACTTGACCGTGTTTATCTGACCTTCGAGCTCTTTTCCGAATAACAACCCGCGTAGAAATTCTGATGGGGCCCACATCAGGGCCCGATCAGGTTGCCTGACTGCCCTGGTAGGGCACTAATAAGGCAGCCTGAAAGGGCCCTACTAGGAATTGTAACGTTGTGTCACATATGGGCCTGACCTGGTTGCCTGATTAGGCCCCTATCAGATTGCTTGATCAGAAAGAAATGCATATAATATTTCAAAAATTCAAAATGGAATGGACCACTTAATTTAGAATTCCACTACAATGAATGTGTATCATAATTCGTCATTCCCTGGCCTGCTGAAATGTTTTTGTTTGAAGAAAATATTTCGCCTATATGGGAATCGAACCTCGTACCTACCTACCCAAAGCTAGGCACGCTGCCCCTATGCTACCGAGTGCTTGTAACATCTTGGTCCCCGATATGGCACAAGAGACCAAAGGAATTCCTATCATTATTTGTTGTATCAGATAAAGTATATCAATTAGTTAATATCATTGTGACAATTAAAGAAGTTTATCGAATAACATGTTACAGATTTTTGAAACTTAACCTTAAATATATATATATATATATATATATATATATATATATATATATATATATATATATATATTATTCCTCTCTCTCTTCGCCTTACAAAGCTGCCGAAATCTTCTCACACGCATCCGAGATGCATAACGTTTTTTGTCGTGACAGTCCATAGCACCTTTTTTTAAATAGAATTCAGGAATGCATCGAAACTCCGAAGCTACGATGCTGTAAAATCGAAGTTTCCATGTGAAAAATGAGAAGTTATGTGCATCTAGCGACTGCTGAGGCAGGCATAGGGCAAGCCTATTTATGGCCTCATCAGTGAAAGCCATAGTAGGGCCTATCAGGGCAAGCCTTGAAAGGGCCCTATCGGGGAAAGCATTAGTAGGGCCACATTAGGGACAGCCTTAGTAAGGCCCTATCATGGAAAGCCTTAGTAGGGCCTATCAGGGCAAGCCTTGGTAGGGCCCTATCGGGGAAAGCCTTAGTAGGATCTTATCAGGGACGGCCTTAGTAGGGCCATTTTAGTATAGCCTGATGTAGGACCTAAATACTTCCGGTCCGATCGGGGCCGGATCAGGATGTCCGTAATAGGTGTTACCCCTATCACACCCCAATCGGGGCCTGATCCTGGTCAGGCTAACCCTAATAAATTTCTACTCGCGATGTCAAGCATGTGTTTGGTTACCGTATGTGTAATCGTGTGTTGTAGTGTATGTGTAATGTGCATATTGTAACAAGAGAGATGGCAAACGCGGCTAGCGAACGCAAAAATGAGTCGATTGAATCGATGATATCTGCTCGAATTGTCCCGTAGCCAATATTTTTTATGGAACATACGTGACCGCGACAGTTTTCTTGTTGTTTGTCGCTGTTCGCATAGCTCTTATCTAACCGGGAGGTATTATTATTTCCGTTCTAATGTTCGATCCGCACGGATTCCCTATGTGGTGCGGGTTAAATGCATTGATTTCGTGAATTAATTTCTATTGTATTTAGCCTGTAAGGCCTGCAGAGTTTTCGCGGACGTCATTTTTTATATCTCTACTACAGCATACAAAAAAATCAATTTTTTTTCTAATAAGCAGGTTCGTGCACGTACTACCTTAAGTATGTAAATCTGATTATTTTTAAGAATCTGACGGATTCCGACTATTATATAGACTTTTGTAGCGACCGGAGATTGGGCTTTTGTATGTTGTCTCGGAATTCCTTCACAAAATACGCAATTTTAATATTTTTTCTCTGTAATTAGGTCGATAACCGACCCTGAGAATTACATAAACAATTATTAATATATTTAGTGAAGCTCAAAAAACATTATGAAAATCCTATGGATTAAAGGCTGCCGATAGGATTGACTTAAGCTGTAAAAACCACGCGAACGTTTTTTTCACGACCTTAATTAAAGATATGCCAAAAACTTAAGTGATGATCAAAGTGTAAAAAGGACGAATCTACCTAAACTTTGGGCCCAAAAAAGGACGATATTCAATTAAATTTCTTGATGAGAGTATTGGGATGACGAGGTCGGGTTTTTACTCACGATTGATACATGGTCCCGCGGAGTTTGAGTTTACTTTTCAATTGTAAAATAGTGATCGACAATGGTGTTATTATTATTTAAACCAAGTGCTGCCGCTGCTGCAAGGCTTATCGATGTAGGTGCTTCTTGCAAGTAGGGTAATCTGGAATAAAAAATAAAAAAATGTACTATTAGTAAATTAAAAGAACTTTCATATGACCGGATACTGTTTTGAAGTTCTGAAAATTACCCAAGTAGCAAGCTGTAGAAACAACAGTTCAATTTTCGAGATAAAGAAACAACTTTAATCCTTTGTTATTAACAAATGGATGAACAATTTTTAAAAAATCATCCAGTAATACTATAGGAAATATTATAAACTATGCTCTGACCGAATTTAAGCGAATCGGACGAATAGATTTTTAGATACGACCTACACCATCCGAGAAAAACGCAAAAGAATAAAGAGTAAATCGGAGCAGGGCGATCTGATCTTTGTTCACAAGAATCGTCAAAACTCGATTGATTATATGACTTTTTCCCGAAATCTGTTGCAAGTCACAGTTAAGACCCTAGTCTAATAAAACTATGCAAGGAAAAAATTCGTATTTTCGAAAATTCAAGTTCACTCAGAACCTTTGAATAAAAATATCCTCGCGTCAAATATACGGAATGTATAGCACGTTTAGTTGATTGAAACAAATAAAGTCCCTCACAAGGAAAGGTCGCGAGGTTGAACTCTCTGATTTCGATGAAATTTGGCATGTTTATAGAATGGGTAAAAATCGGCGATACGTATTTTTTTATATCTGTGGAACCCGATTTTGAAGGGCTAAAACGCATCCTCGAAAATAGAGGTGTTTTTCGTTTGAAATTTGTTGTTATCTGCATCGTTCTCATCTCCAATGTATAGTACACGAAAAAATAAACGTTGTCGGAATTTGAATTTTTTAAATATCTCGCACCGTTAAAACGTTATCGACGAAAAACGAAAAACACCCCTATTATCGAGGGTGCGTTTCATCCCTTAAAAATCGGGTTCCGCATATATAAAAAAAACGTGTCGCCTATTTTTACACATTCAACAACCATGCCAAATTCCGTCGAAATCGGAGAGTTCGACATCGCGACCTTTCCTTGTCAGTGAATCCCGGCTTTCCTTAGCTCAAATATATGAGGAGCAGGCGAACAAAACCGGACTTCTCCACACCACGTCAATTTTTTTTCGTATCCAAGCACACTTTTATTAGGTGCCGAAATATTCTGAATCAAATCCGGCTCTAAATACCTCGAAATTGGTTAATAACTGCCTTTTCAAGCGGAGAGACAATTTTTTATGGGGCCGGTTGAAATTCCGAACTTTGAATGATCAGGACGCTCAAAACTCCGAAAGAATACTACCCCGAAAGATCAAAACTCCGGAAGAATTTTACCCGAAAGACCAAATTTCCGAAAACCTGAACGGGGCCGGGTTGAAATTCCAAACGTTGAATGCCCAGAACGCTCAAAATTCCGGCATAATTTTACACAAACCACCAAAACTCTGAAAATCTGAACACCGTCAAAATAATTCGGCTATGGAAGTTTTAAAAGTTTCAAAATTTTCAACAAATCGACGAATTATTTCAAGACTTTTTTTTATTAAGGCCTTAGGCCACAGTAACGGGTATAAAATCATGTGCGAATTTAACAATTTTTTTCGTATGAAAAAGTGATTCACTCATAAAAGTAATTACACATCTATTTAGTATGATCATCTAGCTGTTAGATAAAATATATATTTTTTTTCGATGTACAAAATGGCCGCCTACTCGAAATTTCTCGAAACAGCTTTTTTCCAATTGGCGTGACAAATAACTTCAACAATTTTCACTCGATTTACTTCAAATTTAAAAGTTATGTTCCTAATTGCATTTCGCAGAGAAGTAAGTACGGCATTTCTGATTAATCGAAAACTCTTCATTTTATGAGCAGTTTATGAGCAGTTATAACGAAATTTTTCACTGAAAATTAATTTCTTAAGTTCAAATACCTACAACTATTGAATAAAACAATACTTTTTAAATTCCATACGTACTTCTCTAGGTATGCTAATGTAGATTGAGGAGAATTTTTGTTTTTTGTTCTAGGTAAAAAATTGTGGATGCTAAATGTCACGTCGCGGTGCGCCTAAAAAATAGATAAAAAAAGAAAATATTAGTAGTCGCCCATTTTGTACATCGAAAAAAAAACATATTTTCGAACAGCTTGATATTCATACTAAATAGATGTGTAATTAATTTTATGAGTAAATTAGTTTTCCATAGAAATAAAAAATTGTTAAATTCGCACATGATTTCATACCCGTTATTGTGGCCTAAAGCCTTAAGAAGTGATTGTACGTCAATTTTGAAATTTGTCTACACAATGTTATACGTTCATCATTTACAGGCAACTGTGTAGACTTTCACTGCCATCATTTTGACGAACCTTATAATTTCGGAACATTAAAACTAGGAATTTTGAGGCCTTAGGCCACTCTAGAGGTCGAAAAAATAGGCTTTTTAAGGTATTTATCATATAGTCTATATAGTATATAAACTATATGATAATATAGTCTATATATATAGATATAGTATCAATAGGGTATTTATCATACTTATCAGTGACTGCGTACAATAATTTTTTTGAAGCGATTAATTTCAAAATGGCTGCTGTGCAGCCTTTATCTCAAAACTGCATTTTATAAGTTGGCCGGAAACATAACTCAGACAATTTTCAACCGATTCACTTGAAATGTTGAATATATCTTGAAAAATACATACATTATGGAAGTACGTAGAATTTTTTTTATATATTGCATAGTTCATTTGTTATTAACAATTATCTGACGATTTTTAGGCAAATTTTTGGAAAGTGAAAAACTTCGTCAGATAATTGTTAATAACAATGAACTATGCAATATAAAAAAATCCCACGTACTTCCATAGACAATGTATTTTTCAAGATATATTCAACATTTCAAGTGAATCGGTTGAAAATTGTCTGAGTTATGTTTCCGGCCAACTTAAAAAATGCAGTTTTGAGATAAACACTGCACAGCCGCCATTTTAAAATTAATCGCTTCAAAAGAATTATTGTATATAGTCACTGATATGTATGATAAACACCCTTTTTTGTAATCCCGATTTATTTTGTAGTTTTTCTGAAAAAAATCCCCCAAAAGCCTATTTTTTCGGCCTCTAGAGTGGCGTAACCCCTTAAACCGTCGGCGCATTCAAAGTTCGGAATTTCAACCCGGCCCTCATGTCAAGATCAAGCCAGCGAAAGTATACACAGTTGACTGTAAATGATGTAGAACGTACAACATTGTCTAGACAAATTGACGCAAAATCACTTCTTAATAAAACAAAATTCTTGGAATATATTGAAAATTTGAAAACTTCCATAGCAGAATTATTTTGACGGTGTTAAGATTTTCGGAGTTTTGATTCTTTCGGGGTACGGTTCTTTCGGAGTTTTGAGTATTTTGACCGTCCAAAGTTCGGAATTTCAACCCAGCCCCATCTTGAATTTCGGAACATTAAAATTTGGTATTTTAAATCGTCGAAGCATTCAAAGTTCGGAATTTCAACCCGGCCCCTTCTATATATATTATTTGGGCGTATACCTACTATTCGATAAATTTCAGAAAATCCCCTTGAATCCGCATAACATTTCCCATGTAGGGTGATCGGTAGTGGCCAACGATTGGCCGATGCTCGACGCCGAGCTTGCCAACATTGGCACTTGAGCTTGGCCCGATCATCGACCGAGCCTTGGATGATAAGAGCGGCCCGATATTCGCAATCAATATTGGCCCTAGAATGGCTTATGAGAATCGGCCGAGCATCGCGTAGGAGTTCATTCGAGAATCGGCCAACAATAAGTCCCCGCTAAGATTGCCATCATTGGCACTCGAGCTTGGCCCGATTATCGACCGAATCTTGGCGGATAATTGTGACCCGATATAGATCAACAAAATTGGTCCTGCATTAACAAAAAAAATTAATTATTTTTGTATTGTAATTCGTCATTACCTGGTCTTTCGAAACGATTAGTTCGAAGAAAATATTTCACCTATATGGGACTCGAACCTTGAACCTACCTACTCATAGCTAAGCATGCTGCCCCTATGCTACCGAGTACTTGTAACATCTGAATCGCAGATATGGCATGAGACACCAAATGGATTCTCAACATTAATTTTATCACATAAACTATATCAAATAGTTAACATCATTGTGATAATTAGAGTTTTATCGAATGACATGTTATAGAATTTTCAAACATAACCTATATATATATATATAATTCCTCTCTCTCCACCCTCTCCACCCCCACAACCCTTTAATATGTGTGTTGCAATAAAGACGGACCATTAGTTCATTAGTTCAAGTTCAATTTCAATAAATAAATATATTTAAAATGAATAATTCCAATAATTGAATGCAATAGAAAAAATATGATTTCACGAAATCTAGTTAATTCACATAAAAAATAAGTAAATAAACGCGGTTAGTTAATTTTTATAGAATTTTTCTGTCAGTGTAGGATGGTTCATAAAAATCGGCAGAGAATCGCGTATGAGCTCATTCGAGAATCGGCCAACAATGAGTGCATTGATTTGGTAGTATATTTGTTAAAAGTAATGTCCAATGGACTCGTGAAAAGTATTTATCTCGTCTCTCAATGACTTCAACGCGAAACAATGAATCGTCAATGTACGAATTGTGGTTCGATCATGCGTTACTCGGCTGAACATTGGCCTCGTATCGGCGAACCAACGTTGGCGAGTCTATACTTCACCATACATCGGCCTCGTGTCGACAAGCCAATCATTAGCGAGTCTGTATTTTGCCGAACATTGGGCTCGTATCGGCAAAAACATGATTGGCGAGTCTATACTTCGCCAAACATCGACCTCGTATCGATAAGCCAATGATTAGAGAGCCTATATTTGGCTGAACATTGGCCTCGTATCGGCAAACCTATGATTGGCGAGTCTATACTTCGACAAACATCGGCCTCATATCGATAAACCAATAATCAACGAGTCTATACTTGGCCGAACATTGGCCTCGTATTGGCAAACCAATGATTGGCCAGCCTATACTTCGCCAAACATCGGCCTCGTATCGACAAGCCAATGATTAGCGAGTCTATGTTTGGCCGAACATTGGCCGCGTATCGGCAAACCAATGATTGGCGAGTCTATACTTCGCCAAACATCGGCCTCGTATCGACAAGCCGATGATTAGCGAGTCTATATTTGGCCGAACATTGGCCTCGTATCGGCAAACCAATGTTGGCTAGTCAATACTCAGCCGAGCATTGGCGTACAATTGGGTAATCGATCATCGCCCCGCCAACATTGGCCCAAGTATTGGCCGTTACGGTTCGATTGGCGAAACCTACATGGGTTATCACCCGGATATCGCGAGTTTGCTCGCGAGGTCTTAAGAAATATGTCGTACCTTCCCTGATAATATCATTGTATTTTGGAACTTCTCTGGTCCGCTCGCCACGCTTAACCGTCTAATTACCTCATTATAACTCGCGTATAATCCCCTCCTCTACCGGAAGACTATCGTAGGTATAACGAGCACGGCGTGGCCGCTGACGCGCTCTCGGGTTAACCGAGCGCTGTTTTCGTAATTACAAAGTGGATAAAAAAATTGCCCAAAACATCCGGGGGTATTGGCCGGTTTTCGGAAAAAATGCTGACGCGCATATAAAAAAAGTAATTGTGGCTTTTCTCGATGAATTTTAAACGGACCCTGTTATACCAAAACGGCCAAAGAATGCCTGTTTTTTTGAGATTTTTTTTAAAATTATTCTTGATATCGGCAACAAAATATTTTTTGCTCGATTCATGTATATTCGCCAATATACGGACCCACTGATTGACATCGTGGCTTGCCATAGAATTGCCCGATTTGAAAAGTTCACGAAGATTATCTACTGAAGTCGAGTTGAAAGACGAATTTTGTGAATTTCCCCACGAGTTTCAACATAAAGTTTGAAAAAATGCCTTTTTGGCGCATAAATCTTTTTAAAAATACCAACAGCTGGCTGTACATCGACAATTTTAATATACGTGATAGCGACTATGATTACGAACAGAATGGGGAAAAGGTTCGGTCCATAAATGCGCCAATTATCGCGTCAATTATTTTGAAAGACGTAGTTTCGAGAAAAATGAGCTTGGATTCTTTTTTCGTAATTTCACATTGATAATATGCACTTATAAGTGCATATTGTCATATTTCAGATATCTAGTGCATATTATCATATTTCAGATATGTAGCTTTATAGGGCTACATATCTGAAAAATGTGGACTTTCGGCTTCAAATTCGGACTCAATGTTCTTGAGATACTGCAATATGGAAATATAAAGTAAAATCGATTTTTAATAACATTTTATTGCTCAATCAATACGCCGTGTTGAAGTTTTCATCTGCGGAATGCAACGAAACCGTTTTTTTTTTTCTTAAATTGTCCAAACTTCCGACAGATTCCTGCTCTAAGAATCGCTTGAATGGTTTTTTTCGATGCTTACCAAATATCTGCACTAAAAAATCTACAAAATAATATCGTGTCCAATGACAGCAGTGACAAAAAAATGTCCCCTCGCCTTTCAACGGCGCAAGCTTTTACATTGTTTCAATTCATGAAAAAAGAAATTGTTTTAACAATTCAAAACCCTGCTATATAACTGCGGAAAATTCTTGATTCGTAAACATTGGACATTGAATAATTGATAATTCTCATACCCGCCGATGATTGTGGGAAATGCGCGGGCCGCAAGAAAAAGCCGACAAAAACTTCGATTCCGCGAGAAAATCTCGTAATTGATCGATCGTTCTTTTCTCCCTTTGTCGGACTTGCGTATACGTCATTTCCGTGAAATTAAGTTGCCAGATGGTTCGAAGATCGGGGCGGTTGCACATATGGGAACATTGTAGCGGCAAAGTACAACTGCAGTATCGCCGTAAGAGGAATTGCACATGCTTACACAAGTACACATGTACTATATGCGTGTGTATATATGTGTGTGTGTGTGTGTGTGTGTGTGTGTGTGTGTGTGTGTGTGTGTGTGTGTGTGTGTGTGTGTGTGTGTGTGTGTGTGTGTGTATATATATATATATATATATATATATATATATATATATATATATATATATATATATGCATGTATGCGTGTATCATAATGTACGACGATATGTACGAGTATTACCGTCGCGATGTAGTGTATGGTACTTGAGCCTCGATGGACTTACCTGACCGGGCGGTAAATGCAGCCCAGGAGCGCGAATAAAAAGAAGAAACGCGATGAGAAAAGAGAAGGATGAGGTTGGGTGGACATCATCACGCACAGAGAGCTCAAAGCGGGACCATGAGAGACCCTTCTCTCTCTCTCTCTCTCTCTCTCTGTCTCTCTTTCCTTTGCTCATTCCCTCGGCTCTCTCGGCATTGCCGAGCGTTCTGCAACGTTTCTTAGAAACTTTATAGTATCGTGGTTACGTATATACGACGTGTGTGCATCACCAAAGCCCCTTAACTTTTACGCGCAGTTTCTGTCTCTTTCTCCCCTTCTCTCTTTCTCCTTCTCTCTCTTTCTTTCGGTGTTTGTAAATGTACGTGTGTGGTTTGCGTCCTCCGCGAGCTTTTCTTCTTCTCGTATAGTGGGCATCGCGGGCCCGCAAGATTCTTTCTTCTTCGTCGTCTTTGCTCGCCGTTCCGCGTACGCGTGCATGCGCCATTCGACGCCGAGTTGACCGACACGAATACTCTTTTCTCTCTTGAAAACGCACTTGCTCACCAATCCTTCGAAATTCAAAACGCAATGCGAGATTTTTCGTTCTGCGGACTGTTTCAGAGAGAACGGTTTTACTTTCCCCCTTTTTTATTTTTGTTTCTCACGCAGCACGAGTCGCGACGAATACATCACGCTCGCTCTCTTGCATTTTTTTTCTATACGTATAGGACCTACATATATATATTGAAATTTTTTGAAAACGCTCATGAAAATCTTTTTATTTATTTCTCTATTTTTGTTACTACGGGAAAATCGTTTTTTTTCTGCAGATTTGGGTCTCTCGGCAAGGATCCTGAAAAAATGTTTGAGCGTTTTTCGTGGGCGAAATCAGCGCTGAAAGATTTCGGCAATGGGAGGAAAAATGAATTGTCGTTTCAGTCGAACTTCGCAAATGTATCAACGTCGGTGCGTGTATATGTGTGGGTTTTACGTACGTATACGTGCGTGTGCATAGATACGAATGAGCGAGGTTTCCTGGGGTCTGTACACGTGAGAAATCTTTTCCATTCCAAGGCGTCTTTTGCGCTCGAGAACGCAGAAACTGCAGCGCGAGAGAAAACTCATCACATGAGTCCGTTCACCAAACGGCAAACGTTGTTGTACATATATGATGAAAGCTCCGTTCGCGGCGCGCTTCTATACGGCTCGTGAAAAGAAAATCCCGTCAGGCGGGGGGACAAGACGAGACGATAATTAGGTGTCGTGAAGTTGCGAGAAAGCTACTACACTCGATTCTCCCGACATATAAGACTCTCGCGGCAAATTGTATATTACGTACTCGCAATGTACGCTCTTATGTATATACACTCGCATGCCTAGATACATACGTACAAAGAAAGATGTATACATACGTACGGCGACACATATATACATACGTACATTGATACATAGATACATACAGAGATAGATACATATAGGTATACGTAGATACCGACGTTATAGATACATAAATACATAAATACATTCGTACATGCGTACTTCGATACTTAGATACATAGATACTCAGATAATAGATACATACGTACATAGATACATACATACAGACGGAGATATACATATATATATATATATATAATACACATAATACACATTTCCAAGGCGGCATTTTAAAGGGGACAAATGAAGCTTCACTCCGCATTTTGGAAAAAAAATTTCGATTTTTTTTAGACCCGGGGCGCCGTTTTGAAAATGGCCGTTTTTTCGCTTTTTTGGCTGTTTAAAATTTTGTTGGCTTTTTTTTCAAAGAACCTTAAAAGATAGAGCAATAGCTATAGTTTCCTTTCTTAGAAAGTTACGTACGATTTTTTTTCACCGAGTTATCGCATTTTTTTCTCAAAAAGACAATTTTGAAAAGATGCTGCTGAAATGAAAAACTTTGAGGTTTAGAGAAAATTGGCGAAAGGAAAAAAGGTTGCGTTACATCGTATTGAATCGAGCAGAATTTTTTCAAAATTTTTTTTTTTTTTTTTTTAATTTTTCTCCATCATTAAATAGATGTTTTTTTTTCAATTTTTTTTTCTCAATTTTAGCGGCACAAAACATCCACCTCTTACCTTTTACCTCATCTAAATACAAGGAGCGGAAATAAAGCTTCTTGTCTTTGTTTACATTTTATCTTTGTGGAGCGTAAACAAGATTCTATTTCTTGCGAGTCGATATTCTATTTCTCTCGTGTTCTTTTTCTCGCTCGTCGTTTTTGTTTACATTTTTGATTCTTTGGAATAATGTGACGAGTGTCGCGCTGACAAAGCCAGTTAGTTGTGCGAAAACTTCGAACGCTAACACGTGTGGTCTACAATCGACAAGTTTTTACGCAAATTTTTTTTCGTAACGGATTAAAATGGCACGGAAAAAAAATTCCACTGTATAAAAGAGGGGCTATTGTCGCGTTGCGCGATAAGGGATTGTCGTACACAGAAATTGCCAGACAAACTCGCGTGTCTTTGAAAGGAGTGCAGAAGACCATCGAGAGATTTAGGAAGTCCGAGACGTATTTTAATTGCAATCGTCCGGGTCGACCCAAAGTGACAACGTCCTCAGACGATAAAAATATCATCGTTACCAGCAGAAAAATCGTCGATTAACAGCAACGGAAATCTGTGCCAAATTTAACGAACAAAGGGAAACCTCGATATCACTGACGACAGTGAAACGTCGTCTTAACAGTGCTGGCCTCAGAGGCTGTGTCGCCGTGAGAAAACCTTTGTTGCGTCCGGCGAACAAAAAAAAACGATACGCATGGGCCCTGGAACACAAAAAGTGGACGATTAATCAGTGGAGAAATGTACTCTGGACGGAGGAGTGAAAATTTTTAATCTTCGGTAGTCCTCGACGCATTTTTGTTCGAAGAAATCCTTCGGAAAAAATAGCACCACAGTGTTTGATACCAACTGTCAAGCATGGCGGTGGCTCCGTTATGGTGTGGGGTTGCTTCTCCGGTCATGGTGTCGGAAACTTTGTGAAAATTGACGGCATAATGAGAAAAGAAGAATATAAAGAAATTCTCATTAATCATGCGATTCCATCGGGGCTAAGAATGATCGGGCGTGGGTTTACCATGCAACAAGACAATGATCCGAAACACAGTTCTCGTCTCTGTCGAGAATAGTTGGAGAACGACGCAAAGAAAAAAAATCGTGAATATGGTGTGGCCGCCACAATCATCCGACCTAAACCCCATCGAACTTCTCTGGGAAGAGCTGGATCGAAAGATACGAATGACCTGCCCTACATCGGCCGAATATCTGTGGCAGAAACTGCAAGCTGCGTGTAGATCCCTCACCTCAGCTCAGCTGGATTCATTAACCGATCGGATGCCACGAATCGTTGATGCAGTGCTGAAAGCCAGAGGTGGGTTTTTCGACGAAAAGGGCGTTTAGATGAGGTAAGAGGTAAGAGGTGGATGTTTTGTGCGGCTAAAAATTGAGAAAAGGAAATTGAAAAAAAAAAAATTTATTCAATGTTGGAGCAAGAAATTTTGAAAAAAAAAAATTTGAAAAAATTCTGCTCGATTCAATACGATGTCACGCAACTTTTTTTCCTTTTGGCAATTTTTATCTAAACCTCAAAGTTTCTCATTTCAGCAGCATCTTTTCAAAATTGTCTTTTTGAGAAAAAAATGCGATAACTCGGTGAAAAAAATCGTACGAAACTTTCGAAACAAGGAAACTATAGTTATTGCTCTATCTTTTAAGGTTCTTTGAAAAAAAAATGCCAAAAAAATGTCCTGAAGACGTGCAGCCGATTTTAAACAGCCAAAAAAACCAAAGAACGGCCATTTTCAAAATGGCGCCCCGGGTCTAAAAAAAATTTCGATTTTTTTTCCAGAACGCAAAGTGAAGCTTCATTTGTCCCTTTTAAAATGCCGCCTTGGAAATTCGAATATCTTTTTTTTTCACAGAGATATCAAACTTTTAGTGCGGCGCGAAATTTTTCTAGGTGTATCCATACTTTTGGCCGGCAGTGTACATATACACCCTGCGACATCAAGGCGATCGAGATATCCACGACTTCCTCGAAAGTCCCTTACCATTCACGAAAAGCTTTTCTCGTAGGGAAGTAAGTAGTACGATACACAAAGATCTGAACACGGAAAAATCTTCTGGAGACGATTTCATCACAGGCACCACTCCTAAGAAGCTGCCCAGAAAGGGTATTGTATACCTAATCAAGCTATTCACCGCCATCATTCGAATATCTTACATACTCAGCCAATGGAAAGTTGCACAATTTATTATGATATCAAAACCTGGCAAACCTCCAAATGTGGTTAACTCCCATCGACCCATAAGCCAGCTGCCCACAATATAAAAGCTATTTGAAACGTTACTCCTCAGAAGAATAAAAGATCCTATCAATAAGCGAGGTATCATTCCGGAGCATCAATTTTGATTTAGATCCAAGCATTCAACGATAGAACAATTTAAACGGGTCTTCAATGTAATAGCTAACTCACTGGAACAATAGGAATACTGTTCAGCGGCCTTTTTGGATATTCAACTAGCTTCCGATAAAGCGTGGCATGCCGGTCTACTTTACAAGATCAAAGTGCTCTTACCTCAGTGCTCCTTACTATTGAAATCTTACTTAAATAACCGCCAATCCCAGGTACGGCGAAGGACTGTTGCCTTTTTTCCAATACGATCAGTTCCTCAAGGAAGCGTCTTAGGCCCAGTCCTCTACACCAACCGATCTTCCAGAAGAACCCACAACACTATGGTGGCCACATTTGGTGACAATAAGCCATATAATCACCGCACGAAGACCCAGACATAGTCTCAAAAATACTACAAAGCGGACTGAACGAGGTCCAAAGCTGGTTGAACAAGTGGATCAAGGCTTGCGACACCAAATCCATCCACATCACCTTGACTATAAAGAAAAAGGACTGCATAAGCGTAAAACTAAATGATCAACCTCTTTCACGAGCTCAAGTACTTAGGCTGAAGTACCTGGATCGTAAGCTAACTTTCGCGAGCCACATCAAGCACAAAAGAAAATAACTAGATCTGCGGCTAAAGAAAATGTACTGGCTCATAGGAAGGAGATCGAAGCTATCCCTGAACAACAAAATCCTATTATACAAAACGACACTAATGCCAACCTGGATCTAAAGGATCCAACTTTGGGGAACGGCCAGCAACTCAAATGTGGAGACTTTGCACCGATTCCAATAAAAAACTCTGAGAGTCACAGCGAATGCCCCGTGGTATATCACTAACGTCAACTTACACAAAGATATTAGGATGACATGATTAAAAACACAGCCCAAAAACGATGCCCTATCTACGAGACGAGACTCGGAGACCATGAAAACGCGCTGGCATCCAGCTTATTAGTTCGACAAACCCTCTCGAGGAGATTAAGTCGGAAAAAAGTACTGCCCCTGATCTGCCTTCCCTAGATAATATCAGGCTCTGGTCCGGCCTTCCACCCTGGGATAGGTTCGCAATGTAACGGGTCTAAGGCTAGGTCCCGATCCGCCGTTCCTATTCTGAGGAACTGATCAGGAACGAGCCGGAGAACAAGCTGTAAATGACCAGGAAAATTGTAGGGAATAGAACGGGAAATAAGCAGAATCAAACGAGGAAATTAAAAATGACGTTTCAGCGTTTTTGGAATCCTTGAGGAGGTAAAATCGGGAGAGTATTCAATTTAATATTCCGACAATATATTGTTTGTTTGTTCTCTACTTGCTAAGGTAGTATACGCTTGCTCGCATTTTTTGGTAGGCAAAGGGACGGAAAAACGTACACAGAGTGAAAACGGCCTAGAGTGCGAAGGACTATTTCACAAGTATCGCAAAATCATAAGCGAAAGTGCACACTGTAAGCATAGCACTTCTGTACGTCTCACAGGACGTACAACTCACAGGACGAACTTTTATCCTCGTACGATGGTTCCTTACTTACGCGAAGCTCTTCGCTTGTAGCCACCTGGCGGATTGTTGACGAAATAAATTCAGGTAATGTCTTCCCGGCCAGAACATTGATATTTCCCAACATGGCGACATAGCGTTTAAAAACCACGAATAGCCTGCTCTACTGACACAAAGTAGGGAATGCCCGGTCACACTTCTGCACGGGAGTAGCTCTACAAGAACGATTTCGTGCTCTCTAAACACCTACGTGAAAACAACTATCATGGCGAAAAATAGACCAGCGCGCATCATCTAAGGCACCCTTTAGTCGCACGCTACAAGCCGTTCATCTAAATTATTTAATGCTGCATTACGCAACAGCTTATAGTTCCAATAACCGAAAGGAAAAAATATATATATACACCCTGTATCAAGCCTTGATGTTGTCAAAATTACATTTAGACAAATGTAAGCATATTTGTGTACTGGTCGATTCAAAGATCGACTTGTCTCTGAAAGCAACTATTCGTTTAAAAAAGCCGGTTGTGTTAATTAAGCAAACGTTACATAGATAGAACGGATATAAAGTGTCCATTCCACCCAACATGTGCACACACACACACACACACACACCCACCGTGTGTACGTATGTGGAAAGCACATTTTATATCCGTTCCATTTATGTAACGTTCGCTAATTAACACAACCGGCTGTTTTAAGGACGAACCTTACCTTATTTTTAAACGAATGGTTGCTTCCAGAGACAAGACGATCCTTGTAACGACCTTTACATAAATATGCTCACATTTATCAAATTGTGATTTTGAAGACATCGGGATTTTATACAGGGTGTATATATCCATATACATTTCCGTCGTAAGAAAATGATTAAATACACTCACTTCGAGATGAAACAACCGCGTATATACTCTATTGCCACCCCGACTCGGACTCTTTACGAGGTAGGTGTACATATCGGCTATTACACACAGGGAAGCCGGAGAGGAGGCGCATGTCGAACGACTCGACGCGCAAATTGTTGTGGATTAGGCCCTTTCACGAAATATGGCTTGACAAACAGGGATGTACATAAACACAATACATATCACACACGATTGAAGGGGGGTTCGGTTAATCGTAGTATGCCAGTATCTCAATTGTAGGTTTCACTTCCTTTTTTCCGGTTTTTTTTTCTTCTTTTTTCGGGATCGTAGTTCGTGCTCCTCCATAGCTCGTCCGCCCTTTACTTTTCTTGTCTCCCATTCTTTCTCTTTTTGCATCGAGCCATGAGAACCCCATAGGCCATCTCCCCCTCCCCCCTTCCATTATCTTTATCTCATTTTTTCCTGTTTTTTTTGCTCTTGCTGTATTCTCTCTACCGTTCGCACGGTGCTCGCAGAAATCTTCCAGCCAAGTCTCCTCTCGAAGATCTCTCTCTCCCTCTCTCTCTCTCTCTTTACTCTTGCGACCTCGCGGCTGTTGGGGACCAGACGCAAATTAGCGGAGCCGCCCGCGATACGATCGAGAAACTCGTCCTGAGCGAATCCCTCGTTCGTCTATATACGTTGTGCAAAGATTGTATGCGCGTGCGTAACACACACATGCACATACATACAGAACTGACCACATTGGATTCAGTCTTTGATTTTTTTCTTCCCATTTTTTTCGTCTCGGGTCGTCTCTTCATTCGCTTTTTTTTTAAATACAAATTCACCTCCCGGCGACGTTGTATTACAATTTAAGGCTGTCCCATTCCCTCAGGCCACTACTTTACACACCGACAGTCTTGGTGCTCATTCTTGGTTGCTTCTTATTTTCTTAATTCTACGTTACGAATGCACTGGTTCAACACCCAATTCCATGTCGGCGACTATCACGTGCCGCTTCCGTCTCTCCGTGGGTTCCCAATGCTACCTTTCATTCTGTCGGAGTGTATTCCTCTCGCGGATGACGAAAGCATCATCACCGCTGAATCACGAAAAAATAATGATCAAGTGACAGTAGTCTCCAACAGAAGGGCATGCGAAAGAAAATCGGGAAAAAAAAGAGCACGTGTAAGAGACTTTCTATTTTATTTTCCTTGGCAATCTCTTACTGAATTTCTGAAATTGTCCTCGCTCTCTTCTTATTTTGACGTGCCGTGAAAAAGATTCCCCGATTGCACAAAGTGACCAACGATATTAACGACGAATGCAAGCGGGTGCATCGTCCGTCCTCGTTGTTTCCCAGTATTTGGCCAAGTGCTCCGAGGTATAAGAAAGAGGCACGAGAATGACGAAGGTGATGGTGGTAGACGCAAGAGACGAGGACTACTGCGTCGGGAGTAGCAGAGCTGCGGTGAAAGAGTGTAGGAGCACGCGGAGGCCGAGCACAAGCTTCTCACGCAGCAACGACGAGTGCACAACGCGAGCGCAATTATCCCTTTCCAGAAAGACAATTACGCTCTTGAAGCGAGAGGCGCGGAATCGCGACCTCGTTTGTTTCTATCTTTCTTTTTTCCTCTCTTCTCTCTCCCTCTCTCTCTCTCTCTCTTGCTCACACACACACACACACACACACACACACACGCGCGCGCGCGCGCGCGCGCGCGACAAAAAGCACCTGGACATTCAGCTCGCACGAGGGCTAAAAGTCATCCCGGGGCTGATCGAGGTTCGCGCAATTGCGATCCAAGATCTCCGTCCCGATTACACGTGCACTTCGAAAAATACGAGACAATACACGAGGGTTTTTACGTGTTCTTTTTCTCACGAAATACCGACGGATAAAATTCGCGGCTACTCTGTCGCGATTGTGCAAATCAATTTAGGGAAGTTTTTCCATAGCGGTTTTAACGAGGGTCGAGCGTTTCTCCGATGAATGCTAAAGGATCCTTCATTTTTAACCCTTCGTTGACACTGTGGGTCTCAATGACCCACACTGAGAGAAAAGTCCATGGTATTTACAACAAACGCCTACAGTAAAAGATGGAATAGTAAAATTGGTTATAGTTTATTGACACCGCAATCATAGTATGGTTAACATGACTATAAGCAAAAAATATACCCGACATGCGGTTTGGGCGGCGTGTTTGACTATCCATTATCCCCAAAGTGATTATTCACTATTGTAAAAGGCTTGACAATAAAGATATGGTGAATTTAGTGCTATAGCAAAATCGCCGTACAGATACTAATGTTGTATACTGTACGTTAGGTGTTGTTCAGTCGAACCTCTGCTATTCTTTTCAAGTTTGTACAATTCATATGGTTAACATTAACGTTTTTCGACCATATTTTGTAAGAACACCTTGTGAAAAGTGACTATTCGGAAAAAATCTAGTAAAGTTTACTTACAGCGAAGACGTAAATTATTTGCAGTTCGAGCGACCGCAGCTTAATAGTTTTAAGAGCTACGCATGTCTCACAAACTGTTACAAAGTATGTTTGTTGCATTCTAAAAATAAAATATCAGTCAAGACTTCCCCTTGTAGAATACCTTCTGTTCTTGTAGGACACACATTACTATGCATTTAGCAGGTCGTATCATATAATATGGCACAAATCACGATTATATGGTTAAAAACTATTGCGATGCACCAAAAATCCATTTAAACAGTGACTTATATTATAAAAACAGAGATCTCTGCAAAATTTTACCTAAATCGCAGGTAACAGCTATTCAAAAGTACAGCCGGAATTTCTTTTGTCTCTTATGTCATATTAGTGCTGAAGATGCCACAAGTAGTCGATAGCGTAGTGGCAGCGTGTGTAGGGTAGGCAGCTAGGTTTTAGATTCGATTCCATGTGAAGGCGAAATATTTTCATCGAAATAAATCAATACAGGTCAGGGAATGGCGAATTATAATGAAAAATCATCGAGGTAGAACTCTCCGTGGCGTATTTTATTTTATTTTGGATTAATGAAATATTCTATGCATTTTGTAGACGGGGATTGATGCCCTGCACCAACGCTTGAGTAACACACCAAATACGCATATAGCAGGTCGTATCTTATAATATGGTACAAATCACTATAAACATCGTCGCAAATCACAGGCAACATTTTTAATTAATGCATATATATTTCAGTTCACTTATAGAATCCTGGGAACGTAAATTTTTGATAGTATCAGGGAATATCCGTTTTATGAAAACCTACTTTTTTATATAGCATTGAACAATAAACGTATGTTTGTAAGATTGCTGGTTGCGATTAACATATGTGCATGTCATGCAATTGCTAAAATATCAATAAGCAGTACAGGGAAATATCAAATATACATACACCATACATTTCCTCAGTGCAGCGTCGCCAAGTTTTTCTTTGCTACTTTTTCTCTTTACGATTTTTTTGCAGGTTGCCATCTGATTTCTTATATAATGATTTTTGGCACATATTATGCAATATTGAAATTTTTTTAATCGTAGATTCCACTGTACGAGATCTTCCCCCTTATTATATTCCTCACTACATTCCACTTCTCATCCCCACCTTGCGACCGTAGCCGATTTCACCCTCTGTATCGCATTCACCATGACATTTCTGCCATGGGTATAAGAAAACTGCGGAAAACCTATACCAATACAGTCGGTCCCAGGTTCGTTTCCCAGTTTCGGAACTAGTCGAGTTTCGTCGAGAAATAAATCACGGGCCACAGTCATACACATACGTATCGGTTCGTGTGCGTGACATCCGTGTAGAACTGGAGCTACGTCACGCCCGAATTTATTTTTCTCCGAGACTACGAGACTGGGATTCGAAACCGTGATCTCCCGATGTTCGGGTTAAGAGGCAAGCACGCTAACCACTAGGCCAACACACCGGTTATATTTAAAGTATGTTCATGAATTTTTTATGGTCTCGAAGTTTGCATCGGACTGCAACGATTTTGTCTGTACTTCCTTATTTTTATTAGTATAGAAAATCATATTGCGTAGTTCTGGGTTGTAGATCGCTAAATAAAGAGCTTCAAAAATGATCGCGGCATTTTCATAGTTTAATTCTGTTGCAGAACATTTGGGAAATTCAGGAACAAACATTTCGTTATGGTGTCGAAGTGTATCATTGGAACGCAATGAACGTTTTTTTTTTTACATCTTATTTTCCATATTTTTATTGCTGTAGGCCTTTTTTTAAATAGATTTAAATTGTAGATCGCTAAATAAATGTCTTGAAAATGATTGAAGGATTTTCGTAAGCAAAGTTTGCCAAAGGAAATCGAAGGAATTCATAAATATTAATTTTTGTTGCGTTCCAACGATGCAAACTTCGTCGTAATTTTTACATGGTCATCTGATAGATAGGCTCGTCACCCTGGGTTAAATTGACCCAGTGCGACAAGCATGTTTCTCTAGGTAAGTGTGACAACAAAGGGTTATAAGAAAATACGTCCAATAAAATAACGATTTGGAAGTATCAATAAGTTCCACTACATCGTTTTGGAGGAAGGAAAAATATAAAAACCTATGAAATGTAGCACCGTTTTGGCTTGTTTTGATTTGTTTTATTAGAATGCAATAAAGATTCACTTTTTATATTCAATAGCTCCATTTTTTCTTCGGCGACTATGAAAATCGACAAAACGTTTTTTTAAAGGATTTTAGGGTCTCTAAAGAGAGATAGATCAACCTAAAGAAATGAACAAAGTGGGAGAGAATTTTCGGTGAGTTCCAACAAAGCAAGCTTCACCACCACATGACATTCTCCGGGATGAGAAACGGAAGTTGCGAAAAGATAAGCGGGTATAGACAGCTTAGGCAACGCAAATTATTATTTCTGAAGCCCTTTAATTTCTTTCGGCAGTTTTTGCCTACAAAAATTCTTGATCATTTCTAAAGATATTTATTTGGCGATCTGCACTATGAATTTATGAAAAAAAATCTTGATAATAAAAATATGGAAAATGCAATGTCAAAAAAATTTCGTTGCATTCCGATGATAGAAACTTCAACACCATATGCTCGGAACTGCATAGCTGCATACAAATTTTAATGAAAACTTTCTCTGAATTCCTTTCCTATTATCAACGAAATATCACTGAATGCATTGCTGCAAGTATGTCCCGAGAGTTAATTGGTCTTCTTGTTTTTTTTTTCTTCAATCGTCGAAGCTCACTTCACTCGCGGGAAAGTTTTAAAATTGGACGAGCGTGACGGGACAAATCGATGTCCACTTTCTTATAGTTCAAGCTTCAACGTTCTTCCTTAATGTGTGTATGTGTGTATATACTTATATGCTTTTACGCGTATCTCCCATGTATATACTCCCATCTGTACATATGTACAAGGAGATTATATACGTGTGTGTATGTGTGAAGAGAGAGAGAGGCGATATATTGCCCATGTTGGTGGCACTCTCGCTTTTGATGCTCGAATTGCCACTTTTGAACAAGTCCAAAAGTACCTCTCTGTTTCTATCTTTGCCTCTCTCTCTCTCTCTCTCTCTCTCTCTCTCTCTCTCTCTCTCTCTCTCTCTCTCTCTCCGTCTCCCCTTCTGGAGACTTTTGGCATTGAGAGCTCGACGTTTCCACGAATTGCCGAAAATAATTGATGACCGGCGTCCAGGGCATTTGTATATAGTCTGAAAGATGCGCGAATCGCTCTCTCTCTCTCTCTCTCTCTCTCTCTCTCTCTCTCTCTCTCTCTCTCTCTCTCTCTCTCTCTCTCTCTCTCTCTCTCTCTCTCTCTCTCTCTCTCTCTCTCTCTCTCTCTCTCTCGTTGTCTCTCCCTCTCCCTCTCCCTTTTACTCTTGGACAAATTCATCTGGCTCACTCTTACTCTCTTTTGTCGTATACTTCACGTGCTCCCTCGAGCCCTGTGAGATCCATTTCGAACGAGGGCGAACAGGCAATCTTCCACTTTTCTCTTCGTAGAATCGTTTAGAAAAAAAAGAAAGAAAAAACCAAACACACACATATGCAATTTGAGAAGAGGACAGTAGGTACGGAAAAGAGGAGGAGGTGGATGAGGCACAGTGGGAATGAGACGATCCCAATGAGTTGCGCCATACGTGCACGCACGCTCTCACGCACGTCCGCACTCGAATGTAATATTGTATATGACATAATGCCATATATATATATATATATTAGGGTGGCAGTTATTTGGGCTTTGGCGAAAAAAATTCGATGCCACCCCAAAAACATAATTAAGGTGTATCAAAAAAAATCTGTGTAAAATTTGGAGGCGCTCGTAAAATTGGAACACGCGCCACCGAGCGATTGAAATTTTAAATGTAAAATACATGTATTTATCCCGTGCATCAATGATTTTTTTCCGAGTATAATATTAATGAGAAAAAATTGAAACTTGGTACATTTATTGTGCATAGTATGGTGTACGAAACCAATTTTATTCAATTTTTTTCATTCATAATTTTGTTAATAACAAGCTCTGTAGAGACGCCCACATTTCGTTTTTTTAAATATTTTTTTTAAATAAATTTCAAATTAAACAAAAAATAAATGTTCAGTTCGAAAATGTAATGTCTGCAGGGAAGAAGACATAGAAGAATATATTTTTTTTGTAATATATATTTACGAGCTATCGTTTTTTGCACCGTTACAAGAGCAGTGTTGTGTTCGCTGTAGTGTATATTATACACTTCTTCCCTGCAGACATTACATTTTCGAACTAAACATTTATTTTTTATTTTAATTGAAAACAAATATTTAAAAAAATGAAATATGGGCATCTCTACAGAGTTTGTCATTAACAAAATTATGAATGAAAAAAATTGAAAAAATTTGGTTTTGTTCACCATATTATGCACAATAAGTGTGCCAAGTTTCAAATTTTACTCATTAATATTATACTCGGAAAAAAAGATCATTGATGCGCGGGATAAATACATGTATCTTACATTTAAAATTCCAATCGCTCGGTGGCACGTGTTCCAATTTTCCGACCGCCTCCAAACTTTACAGCGATTTTTTTTTGATACACCTCGATATTGTTTTTGGGGTGGCATCGATTTTTTTTCGCTAAAGCTCAAATAACAACCACCTTAATATATGTATATAGATATATATATATATATATGATATGATATAGAAGAAGTCCCATTTTGATTGCACACCTCGAGTAAATCGCGAAAATAAAGCCAGATATAAATGTTTCCAACAAAAGACTTATGGATTCGACGAGTGCAATCGCTGGAGACGCTCACATTTTTTTGTCACCACGTTTACCAGGTGTCGCGGTAACCTTCGTTGTTTAAGGCCGAAGTCTGAATTAGAAGGTCCATGAAAAACGTTTTTCGGCAACTTTTTTAGACGGGAAAAAAGTGAGCCCTGTAAACATTGAGATACTTTTTATGTATATTTGAAATGTATAAAAAAAATGTTTCAACATGAAACAATAAATGACTGCAGATTTATCAGCCTATTCCATGTGTCCCTTGCCACTGTAGTCCCCAATCGGCGGAAAAGATGCAGCTCGTAATTGTTGACTGAAAAAAAAAACAATACAATTTTCAATTGTCATATATTTTTCTTCTGGGTGATGTAAGAAAAAATTGGAAAAATCGTGAAATTATAACTTTTCTCAAGATGGAAAAAAATATGTTGAAAAAAAAACACTTTTACGTGCCACAAAAATTATTCTGAAAGACTTTTTTAGTTCACTTAAACGAGATTTTCTTACTGACGAAAATAAACTTTGGTTTAAGGTTGTTTAGTTTTTTTGCTATCACGCCCGCCAATGCAGTGGCAAGAGGCCCATAGAATAGGCTGATAAATGTGCAGTGATTTATTGTTTTATGTTGAACATTTTTTTAACACATTTAAAAAATACCTCAATGTTTACTGGGTTCCCTTGGTTTTACCCTTCTAAAAAAATTCCCGAAAAAAATGCTTTTTTGAACCTTCTAATTCAGGCTCCGGCCTTAAGGGACGACACCACTGTAACTGCCCATTTACGACCGTTTTCTTTGGAATTTTTTTCAAAGAAAGGAATAAAATACATGTTCGAAAGAACTTTCAGGTTTCATTAGGTATATATTGAAAAATGTAAAAAAAAAATTATTTGTCAAAACAATACATAATGGCGGCGCACGAGTTGCTATAGCACTACTGGTTTTCAGTCAACCCTCTCCGCGGCACGCAATAGAACTGTCGTGACTTAATCCTGGGACTAACAGTGAAATATTTATGTTAATTATATTAGTTTTAGCAGTAAAGTACAGGGAAAATGAAAAAAAAAAAGATGAAAAAAATAGAGATGAGTTTTTACAAAGTTTGTTTTTTCGACAATAATTTTCACATAAAAAGTGATACATTTTTTTACAATTTTCGATTAATCGAAAACAGCGCTCGTAGTTGACTGGTGAAGCAATCTAAGAAGCTACAGTTAAAATTTCATGTCGATTGGACAAAAATTGTTCGAGTTTTGCTGCGTGCCGATTTCAAAATCATTGTTTAGAGCAAAACGTGTTTGAAGTTTTGGGTACCCTCTAAGAAACAAATGCACGAGTCAATTTGCAGAAACGTGGGAGCTTCTTGTGTCGTTCGGTTACGTGATCCTCGTTAGGAACGGGTTTTACCTCAGCATCAGATTTTTGGACGCTATTCTGTGTAGCTGGTACTGCGTCTACCGGAGTGGCATCGCCGAGAGCGCTTCTCAGCGCTCGGAGATTTCCCTAAAAAATGGCTCGAAAACCACTTTAAAACGGTTTTTTTTTCAGCTATAAACGAATATGCATCATATTTTTCAAGGCTCAGAGGATCTTTTAAAAGGGTTTAAAACAAACGATTTTTAGAAAATTTTACAGTGGTGTCTTCCCTTAAAATACCTTGAGGCAAGGAAAAAACGCTGATTTTCATTTCTTTTTTTTAACCCTTTAATCACACTGGGTTTTTTTAACCCTTTAGTCACACAACGCCCCTTTTTAGTCACACTGGGTCCACGGGACCCAGTATGACTAATACGGGCCTTTATTGGCATATTTGAAGTCTAGTTATATTAAACCAAACGAAAAAAAAAGAAGATAAATGTTACAACGATCGGTCATGTGGACGAATTTGCTCGAATTTCCAGATTCTTTTTAATACTGCACGTGCAAACATCAAATCTCATTTGTATACTTGTACGCTTAAAATTCCTATTTCCATAGCTTTTTTTCTCTAGATCAACAGTCCGTGTTTCGAGAGTTATGACATTGAAGTTTGCATCGTTGGAATGCAACGAAAATGATTTTTTTCCAATTAGTCGAACTTTCCTTTGTCCAGTGTAGGTTGCGAAAATCGCTCAAACGTTTCTACCTATTCTCATTAGAAATTTATAGTGTTATAGTCAGCATCGTTGGAATGCAACGAAATTTCATATTTTTATTTCCTCATTTTTAATGATACTAGATATTTTTTGCAAATGTCATTTGCGGATTTCCTAATGAGCATTGTCAAAAATGTTAAGGAATTTTCGTACCTAAAGTCTGCTTAAAGAAAATTGGGCAAGTCAAGGAATTTGATTTTCATTGCAATTCAAGGATGGAAACATCAATCCCATGGAAGTTTACGACCTGAATCAACATCATCAAGAGTTTATGTACTTTTTGTAATTTGTGTAATTTTTGTCGAGACTTGTTCCGATTTCCGTTGATCGCTGTTTTTAATATTCATTGGACTTTTTCATTGCAAGCGTGTATCAAATCATGCAAACTTATTATTTAATTTAAAGCTGAAAAAAAACGTTGGCTTTTGGATACAGAGAATCGCTTTTGCTTTTCCGGTACGGTCTAATGGAAAATTCAAATGAATGAGCCTGAAATACGTGTTTTATGCATTCGTTGCACTGTTCCCAGGAGTTTATAGTACGTGCGTATGGTATACAGGAAGCACGACGGCTCAGGCGGTAATATATATAGGGTGTCCTGGAACTGAATGCGTTCCCTGAAATAGGGGATTAGGGGTGAAATTCCGAGTCGATTGATATAAGCATGTGTGGGTCTCAGATCAACCCGTGAATTATTATTATTTTTTAAAAGCGGGCCAATCAGGTGCACCCGATGAGCCAGCGTACGTCGGTGAGCGATACGCGCGTGTAGTGGTGCCTGTCGGGAGCACCGCACTTACAGGCCGCCGCGCCCTATAGGCGCGCCGGCTCATTGGGCGCACCTGATTCGCCCGCCTTTAAAAATTAATAATAATTCAGGGTTTAATCTGAGAGCCACTCATGCTTATATCAATCGACTCAGAATTTCACCTCACCTCCCCCCCCCCCCCCCAACCCCCATTTTAGAGAACGCATTCAGTTCTGGGACACCCTGCATACAGCAGGGGATAAATACTTTCTCGATCCCGTGTAGGGTAAGCTGGTATAGGAGTACGCACCTAAGCTTCAAAGCGGTGAAAAAACAAACAAATACATTTTACGAATCAGTTTTTGTTTTAATTTAAAGAATATCTAGTATTCTATTTAAATTATGAGCGACGATTGGGAATTCCTAATTTTTTTTTAAGTAACTAACTAAAAACTACGAAACCGGATTTGCGAATTCTTAGACATACGGGCGTTTAAGAGTACGCACGTGTGTCGATAAGAGTACGCAAGCATCAACCGACACATAAATCGCAATTAAAGTTGTCCACATTTGTATGAGCGGTGCATTTCTCATGCCACCAAGCTTTACACTTCACTACACTCGATCCATTCCTCACATATTGATTCTTCGTATATGTTTTTGTATACTTTGCATACTTGTAAAAAATATATACAATATATAGACAAAATACTATATATACTATATCTAGAAGATATTATATATATATAGGCCATTCCGCGCCATTTCACCTAGCCCGTGAGCCTAACCATTTTTGGTTTTCCTGATTTTTTTTGTAAAATTGTACCCCATGAAAGCAATATCCAAACCAATTTTTAGATTGTTATCTCTCCTCTTTTAGGAGTTATAATTTTCCAAAAAATCTCGTTTTAGGAAGTTTTGGAAACGTTTAAACGCTGATAAATCATGAACTAATTGGATTATCGACAAATGTCACTATGTCATTTTTTTTATTTTGACGCATACGTTCGTTGAAAAATATGAACAAATGATCAATTATCGATGTCAATGTTTTTTTTGCTTCTAAAGTGAAAACTATTTTTATAAAAATGATTGCCTCTTTTTATTCATTTTTTTTTTCAATTCTCTAAAATAGAGTGACCCATTCTATGATTTTTAAGACTAGTCTCGTCGTGGGTCTATTTTTTCTTCAATTTTTTTTCGAATTTATTATTTTATTTTTTCAGAAGACTTTTATCATTTTAATCTCCATCAATGCTATTAATGATTTGTGATTTCCAATACGGCTTTGTCAGGCCTGAAACGGTTTGTTTTTTAATTTGTGCTGAAATTAACGAAAAAGGTTTTTTTTAATTTAAAATAATTTGTTTTCGTTAAATTCCGCACAAACTAAAAATAAACCGTTTCAGGCCTGACGAAGCCGAATTTGAAATCACAAGATCATTAATAACATTATTGGAGATTAAAATGATAAGTCTTCTGAAAAAAAAAAATATTTTTCTCAGAAAGAAGTCGCCACTTTTTGTAAAATTACAATTCCTAAAAGAGAAGAGATTACAACCGAAAAATTGGTGTGGATATTCCTTTCATGGGATACACTCTTACAAAAAAATCAGGAAAATCAAAAATGGTCAGGGTCACAGGCTAGGTGAAATGGCGTGAAATGTCCCATATATATAAAATGTATACTATATATATATAATACATATGTATGAATATATACTTTTTCTATACTTTGTATACTTGTAAAAAAATTAACAACAGTCGTGTAAGAGTACGCGCGTACTCCTACACACCCAAGCACTGCGTACTCTTGGACCACCTGCACATTTTAAACAAACATGACTGTTACTGCCATTCATTGATGAGATGCGAAATTACTTTCATTTTGAACAATAACCTTAGCAAACCGGCGTACGAAATGAATAGTTGTTTTTGAAGAAAGTAAATTGTGTATCGTACTTGTAATGCTTGGAAAATGTCAAAAATAAATAAGAAATTGCAACTATATCTTCAAACTTACTCAGCCTCTCCGTTTTATTTCACTTTGGATTTTTTTTGTGTCAGAAACCCTTACCCTGTGAGGCGGTCAAAACACAACAGAAGTTAGCTTTAATTAGCAAAGCGTTTCGTCATTAGCTTAACTGCGTACTCTTATCGCTTGCGTACTCCTATACCAGCTTACCCTACTCGTAGGTAGCCCCCGGTGGAAAGGCTATATACAAATCGTAACCGCCCGATTGAACTGATGCTGTACAATATACGTCTATATATAGTCATGCATGAATCTCTGCGTACAGAAGTATTGAAAAGAGAACGAGGGAGTTGTTCCTTTTTATCGCACTTCCTAATAGATCCATCACTCAAGTTCTGTAGAGGATTAATTATCGACAAACATATCTCAAGCGTCATTCTAAAGGAAATCAATCATGTACGCGTAGGTAAATATACTCACAGGTGCGACAGTGATATATATATATATATATATATATATATATATATATATATATAATTCTCTCTCCGCCGTACAAAGCTGCCGAAATCTTCTACCATGTATCCGAGTTGCATAACGCTTTTTGTCGTGCCAGTTCATAACACCTTTTTTATGGAAATCAGGAATACATCGAAACTCCGAAGCTACGATGCTGTCGAATCGAAGTTTCCATGTGCAAAATAAGAGGTTATGTGCATCTATCGACTGCTGAGGCAGTTATCGGGCAAGCCTATTCATGGCCTTATCAGGAAAAGCCTTAGTAGGGCCTCACCTGGAAACGCCCCCATAGGGCCTTATCAGGGAAAGCCTTAGTAAGGCCCTATCATGGAAAGCCTTAGTAGCTTCTTATTAAGGACGACCTTAGTTGAGCCATTTTAGTATCGCCTGATTTCGGGCCTAAATACTTCCGACCCGATCGGGGCAGAATCAGGCTGTCCGTAATATGTGTTACCCGTATCACACCCGGATCATAGCCTGATCCCGATCAGGCAACCCCTAAGAAATGTCTACGCGGTGTGCGAGGTTTTTTCCTCTCAGCGCGATCAATTATAAAAAATGAAAGTTAATTTCGATTTTCATGGTCCTTTTAGTGTCATTCAACAAATTCATTTCGATGTCAATTGTGCACGCATATTCCAATGCTCATCTAATCAAGCAGAGTGGACCACTTTCTTTTAATTGAAAGTTACAGCGAGAGTCGCTATCCTCCTTTCTGAGTTGCGGGATTCCGTCCCTCCACAGACTTCCGGCTGCGACCGTTTTTTTCTCGATAGGCTGAGTGTCGTTGCGCATCCTATATGGAACGTTTTCGCATCCGATTTTAGGTACGTGCCTCGTAGGTATTCCACACGGCTGCGTTGACGTACCTGCGCAGCGGGATGACTCCTCGCGAATTCTCTTCGATTAATTGGCACCCGCAAGGTTACTGCTCCCTCTGTAGCCTCGGCTCATGTTTGATCGTTACCGCGGTTGAAGTTTCCGGCCTGGAACGCTTTGCAACGCAGCATGGATACCCCCTTGAGCCAATAGGTACAGATTAACTCGAAGTGCGCTCGAAGGATTCTACGGAAAGTGCCTGAAATTGTTGCACACTGGATCGTACAGCAATTTCGCATCTCTGCATAATCCTAAATCAATCACGAGAATAGTAATCGGTCCATTAATTCGAGCAAAATTATTGCGGTTGTCGTAGGATAATCAATTTCGAAAGAAAAAACGGTTTCGAAGGGGAAGTGCTAGAATCTGCTAATTTTTGTTTCGGTTTGTTTGGGTGTGTTCGAGTGTGTTTGGGCTTGTTTGGATCTGTTTGATACCTGATAGAACCTGATTCTAGCAGGAGCCCCACTTCCAAATATTTACCAAAAATTCTATTGATATTAACGAACCGCGTCTATTTTATTTTAAAAAATTTGAATTAACTAGATTTTTCGTGGAATCAAATTTTTCCTATTGCATTCCATTATTGGAATTATTTATTTTAAATATATTTATTTATTCGAATCGAAATCTATTTAATATCGTCCAATAATTAAATATTTTATTGGATCCTAATAAATCTGCAATTCGGTTTCATCTGTTGAAAATGAATTCTGTGGAATTCACTAAATGGATCTATTTAATTTTAAAAATTTAACATAAATAGAATTTTCGTAGTCAACCATTTTTCTATTCGATTGAACTAATGGTCTGTCTTTATTGCAACACACATATCAAAGGGGTGTGGGGTTAGAGAGGGTGGAGAGAGAAGAATTTTATATATATATATGCTATGTTTGAAAAATCTATAACATGTTATTCGATAAAACTCTCTAAGTATCACAATGATCTTAACTAATTGTATATCAATTAGTTAATCCCTATCGAATAATATATGTTTCGGTGCGTTAGTAAAAATAATTTCATTAGAAAATTAGATAAGTATGCCCAATCAACCATTTTCATTAAAATCACGAACGATTGAGAAAAAAATAAATAAAAGTTCCGAGCGGGGTTCGAAACCCGTACTCTGGGTTGCCAACCGAGCGCCTTGCCGCTGCGCCACACTCATCCGCTTGGCGATATGCATAATTTACGGGGATAAGAGCGGCGCATGAACCTTTGGCGTTGTTTTTCTCATAAACCAGAGCGCATTAAAAAGAATCCCTTTAGCGTGGTACTCTGGGGGAGTGCCCTCACAATATGGCTAAGACCCATCAAAATCAGTTTGTATCATACTTGGCACTCCCCTTGTCAATTAGCACAAATTTTGCCTGGCTGGAGTTTTTTTAATTGAAAAATACCGATAAACAATGACGTTGTTATTATTTTAGGGGTTAGGTTACTATGACGACCCGAAAATTAGGGATCTTTAGAAAAATTTATGTTGAAGGAATAAGTAAGATGATTGAAAAATCGTTTGAACCTTTATTTGTATGTACATTAACAAAATTGTGTGCCGAATTTTATTTAAAAATATTAATAACTAGAGTAGCCACCCGATTGATATGAAACAAAAAAACGAGTTCTTTTTTCTTAAAATAGATAATATTGGCTGAGATTTAATCGAGATTTTTTTGTTAGCGTGTTGCAATCATAAAAATAGACAATCGACCAGCAATATTACTATCCACTTGCTGTTCTGCTCTTTTCCCAGAGTCCATGTGTCTCAGAAATATTTTTCAATGTAGATCACTTAGTAATCAAGCACGACTTTATGATTCGACCAGTGTACGATGTAATCAGCAAATAGTAGCATGTCATCTCATATAGCTGAAACTGTCAGATGTGTACTGTCATGTTGCACTACATGTCGCGCAATGTCGACACAAGGCAACCATTCAGGATTATATCCCCCTAGGCTTGGTGTGTTAATAACGTAATGTGAGATTCGGAGCTCGACTTCGCGGGTCTACCTGGAAAGCCGGCTTAAGCTTTCCCTACTTCGCTGAGTACTTGTGTTGGATACATATGCCACACGCATGCAAACACACACACACACGCGCGCGCGCGCGCGCACGCACACACACACACATATATATATGGGTCATTCCATGTCAAATCGACAAATTTTTTACCTGACCCCCTTTGATTTCGCTGAAAATTTTCTATCTTTTTCTACCCCCCGAAAGTTATTTTTCAGAATTTTTTCAAATTTTTTTTCCCGACTCAAAAAAAGTTATGAATTTTTGAAAAAAACCGCTCTTTTATTTTTAAATTGCCAGAACTTTTTCAAAAATTGACCGTTTGGGAACTTTTTTTTTTCAAAATTTTTGTTTTTAAATGTAGTTTTCGAAAAAAAATATGAAAAAATTTTCAGAATCCCAGATATATGAAATATTTTAGTTTTTTTGAAAAAACCGTAATTTTCTCAAAGTCCGACCGTTTTTTTTTTTTTTTATTTTGCTCTAAAAATACTTCAACTAATTCTGCAATGATCCCCGTTAATCAAAAGATGTGACGACAATCGCTTCTAATTTTTTTTCTTGATTATAAAAAAATTTTTGTTGAATTTTTGCTGATTTTATATAACTTTGTTATGAAATTTTTTTTATTTCCTCGTGAAACCTCAAAAGTTAAAAAATAAAATTTTATTGGAGAATTTCAAGTGATTATCGTCCAAGAAATTGTTATTTTAAAAAAAAAATAATTTTTTTCTCTCATTGACGTTATTTTTTTACTCTTATGGACGTTTTTTTTTGGTACTGAAATATGACAACTTAACGTCATTTTGGTACTGAAACATGACAAAATAACGTCAATGAGAGAAAATTTTTTTTTTTTTTTTAAATAACAATTTCTTGGACGATAATCACTTGAAATTCTCCAATAAAATTTTATTTTTCAACTTTTGAGGTTTCACGAGGAAATAAAAAAAATTTCATAACAAAGTTATATAAAATCAGCAAAAATTCAACAAAAATTTTTTTATAATCAAGAAAAAAAATTAGAAGCGATTGTCGTCACATCTTTTGATTAACGGGGATCATTGCAGAATTAGTTGAAGTATTTTTAGAGCAAAATAAAAAATAAAAAAAAACGGTCGGACTTTGAGAAAATTACGGTTTTTTCAAAAAAACTAAAATATTTCATATATCTGGGATTCTGAAAATTTTTTCATATTTTTTTTCGAAAACTACATTTAAAAACAAAAATTTTGAAAAAAAAAAGTTCCCAAACGGTCAATTTTTGAAAAAGTTCTGGCAATTTAAAAATAAAAGAGCGGTTTTTTTCAAAAATTCATAACTTTTTTTGAGTCGGGAAAAAAAATTTGAAAAAATTCTGAAAAATAACTTTCGGGGGGTAGAAAAAGATAGAAAATTTTCAGCGAAATCAAAGGGGGTCAGGTAAAAAATTTGTCGATTTGACATGGAATGACCCATATACATACATATTTGCATTTCTCGTGTAAATTCGTGCAAATAAAGGAAATGCAGAGGTCGAATGCATCACAGACCTTCGTTCTCCCACTCTTCCAGTTCCAAGCTTCCTAAAGCGAAATGCGAATTCCCCAACATACCTCTTATCATGCTGTTGTAGTTGACGATGATGATTGCTTATTCCAGTGTTTTTCAACCTGCTTGAATACGCAACCTCTTTACAAGTAAAAACATGCGGCCCGACCCCCCTGAGCTGGCAAGGGAAGCTTTGAAATTATTAGTGCCATTCGCCACGTCCTACCTATGTGAACTATTAGTCCAGTAGAAGAAAAGAAAACCCAGCACTTTTAGCTTAGAATTAGAATTTTTGATTAAAGCTAAATGTTTACATACTGAAAGTAATCCCAATGAAATTTTGCCCCTCAACTGGCCCCAACCCTAAGAAATGGGAGTTGAAAACTTAGAAATCGCCGAATCTCGATAATTAATAGCCCGATCAAAAAATGTTTAAAACAAAAGTTGTTAGGAATAATAAAATACATATAAAAGTTATCCAGCGTCTAATCCCCTATGTTTGAAAATAGCGGCTCAAAAACGATTAGAAAATTCGGGGTTGATGCGTCTGCGAGCGAAGTAGACATACCACTACGTCCTTGCATGGCTCAGTGTTGCTCTCGCATTTTTGTGCTGCTATTTTCAAAGATAGGGAAAATTGGACGTCAGATAACTTTATACGGTAATTATGCATAATCGGGGCACCATCCTAATTTCGATGGCAACATTTATGTTTTCGCCATGAAGTTGTTGATTCCATTATAGTAAGTGATATTACGTTGGGGGAAGCTGACATTTTCTATGAATTCCAAAAATTATGGAGAATTGAAGTTCCCGGAAAAACGTGATGAAATAGGGCATTTTGCAATATTTTAACGCCTATGTTGGGGGTAGGGGTTGGGGATTCATAGAAAAAGCCTTCCCGAATACCCAAACACACACACAGCACACATAACCCAAACCTACCCAAACAGACACACACACACACACACACACACACACACACACACACACACACACACACACACACACACACACACACACACACACACAGAATCCAAACGAACAAAAAAATGCTGTGTGTGTGTGTGTGTGCTCTATTCGTGGTCATACCCTCCGACACGTAATGGCAATCCGGACACCACGTGTTTCCGGAAATTTAAAAATCCCCATAACTTATGTAATTAATGAAAAATGTCAGCCTCCCCCGCCAAAATATCATTAACGGTGACCAATTACAGCAGGTTAGGCCAAAAAAATGTTGCCATTGAAATTAGGGTGGTGCCCCGATTATGCATAATTACCCTTTATACGTATTTTATTATTCCAAACAACTTTTGTTTAAAACAATTTTTGATCGGGGTATGAATTATCGAGATACGGCGATTTTCAAGTGTTCAACCCCCATTCCTTAGGGTCGGGGCGACTTGAGGGGCAACATTTTATTGGAATTACTTTCAGTATGCAATCATCTAGCTTTAGTCAACAATTCTAATTCTACGCTAAAAGTGCTGGGTTTTTGTCTCTTTCACTGAACTATAACGTTCTATTGAATGGTGAACATAAAAACTAAGAAGAGAAATAGGCTCCAATTAGAGAATGATTTGGTTATTTGCGTCTCAAAAATAGAACCACGACTCGATAACTTATTAAAAAATAAACAGGCACAGCCTTCCCACTGAAATTGTTGTATTTTTAATGTAGTGTAGGACCTACAACCCTTGCTTTTTACTTTTACCTGGCTTGCGACCGCGACTCCCGGAGCAGGACTTTGCGACCCCCTGGGGGTCGCGACCCACATGTTGAAAAACATTGATTTATTCTTATTCTTCAGTTGTGTGTATATCCAGTATGCCGCTATGGCTTTTATTGATCTAACATGTGTGATAGGATCCTAAGTGACTAATTATCATATATTTATTTTACGATTATTGTTGACTTACATTGTTTGTCGATCCTGACTAGCACGTGCTTTTATAGTTCGATGTTTTGCGACTGTAAGTGATGTAGGTATGGGATGAAACTTTATTTACAGATGGTATGGTGAGCAGGTGTATGCTAATGTATTTGCTCTATCAATGAGTGTTGGGGTCTCATCATTGATTCCGGTTAGGTTACCGTCCAACGTTGCTAGTTTTTGAGGTATGCTGTGGAATTATTTTTGGCTCTTTCGCCAAAGCTCACCTCACTTAGCATTTTATATAATGCTTGCGTTGAGATGCTGCTGTAGTTTGCATCGTTGAAACGCGACGAAAGGACGTTTTTACCTTTCATTTTCCATATTTTTATTATGATAGAAGATCTTTTTTTATAGATTTATACAAGGTGTCCCACAACTGAATACCGTCCCTGAAATGGGGGCTTGGGGGTGAAATTCTGAGTCGATTGATATAAGTACGTGTGGGTCTCAGATCAATCCCTGAATTATTATCAATTTTTAAAGGCGGGCCAATCAGGTGCGCCCGGTGAGCCGGCCTATGTCGGTGAGTGATACGCGCGTATAGTGATGCCTGTAGGTGCGGCGCTCCCGCCACCGGCTCATCAGACGCACCTGATTGGCCCGCCTTGTAAAATTAATAATAATTCAGGAGTTATCTGAGACCCACACATGCTTATATCAATCAACTCAGAATTTCACCCCTAACCCGTTATTTCAGGGAACGCATTCAATTCTGGGGCACTCTGTATAGTAGATCGCTAAGTAATTAAAAAATGGTTGAAGGATTTTTGTAAGCAAAGTTTGCTGAAAGAAATTAACACGTTCAGAAATATTAATTTTCGTTGCATTCCAACGATACAAACTTCAATCTCATCTCTTACCTCTCTACCGCTCTATCTTTCGTTTTCCTCCGATTTTCGACGCGCAAGCTCGCGGCTCTGGAGAATAATATTGTTGCCGCTTCGAGCCCTTAATTTCTTCGCCAACGTCATTATGTACCTCGCAGGGCAAACCTTTTCTCGTACAATTTTGAATTTAACTGCGGACTGCTGGCGATTGAGCGCAAAACTTTTGCCATTCTGTTCGTTTATTGTTGTTCAATGTTTATATTCTTTTGCATTTTGATTCGCTCAAGAGCGAGAAAATTCCGAAAACGTTATTCTCCTATATGCGGATGAGCGCGCGGTCGAAAAAAAATTCTCGTATTTCGTTTAGCCTGAAAAGTCTCCCGGCTGAACTAGAATAAGGAGAGCTTCGCGAGAATTAATCGTGCAAATATTCTTCGTAACGTGTCGCGCGAAGACGTAAGTTGAAGTTTGCATCGTTGGAATGCAACGAAAATGATGCGAACATTTTTTAGGGTACTTATTTAGCAATCTACGACCTGAAACTGCCAAATATGACTTTGGATAAAGAAAGTAGAGGAAAGGAAGGTTATTTGGAATACCATTTTGTTTTAGGCCTGCGACTTTTGTTCTGTAAGGTGTAAACGAATAAAACCTTCATGAACTTGCAGCAATATATCAATCTGCAAGCTATAAAAAGTAACTAAGAATCGCTACTGGGTACAGTTTTAGTTTGAACGCAAATATGCACAATTATGTTTTCGAGATGGGGTTAAGGTATTTTGGATTAGGAGTATTCCACAATATATTCACCGTACTTAACTTAGTTATATGTAGGCTATTATTAGGCCATTGTTTTAGAAGATAATGTAAGACATATGATTATTTTTATAATCAGCTTTAATTAGTTTTTAATCAGTCTTCAATCAGTTTTAACAATTAAATAAATGGGTTATTTGCAAAAATCGCAGACATAGGATCCACCTTCATAGCCGGCACATTCAGCACGCACCCAAATCTCACACGTAAAACACTGCACCCCCCCCCCCTGTTTTCACTATACTTCCCTTTACAGAAAATACACTCTGCATCAGCTGCAGGGGGTCTTCCACCAAATTAAGTTTCTAGTTCTCCTGACGTATTTGACTTACGACTGTCATTAGAGTTGGAAGTTTCCAAACTTTCAGTGTCATCGTCATCGCTTTCAATAAGTCTTCGTTTCTTGGTCTTTTTATCATTTCTTTTTCCTATCTTGTGATATTTTGTCTTAGCCTTCTCCATTTCTTTTGCAGTTTTTGTCTCTTTGCTTTTACCTTTATTTTGAATGTTTTCTTTTTCCTGTCTTTTTAAGATTTTCTGATGTGACTTTTTCTGTTTCGGCATAATCTGTATAAAAAAATGAGTTCTCTAAATTGTTTAAAAGTACCAACATACCAACAGACAGTCTTACCCTTTCATAAATTAGTGAGAGGGACATCTAGTTACAAAACTGATGGTAATTTGGAATATTTCAAATTATCATCACAGCGGGCATTCCAAATTAGCAACAAGACGTAGTCGGGCATAAGCTTTATTTTTTGTTGTAAATACACAAATCTTAGAAATCAACGCAATATATAAAGTTTATGGTTTATATTACAGTACACATCAAGCTAAACAACATAAACACATGGAAATTTAGCGATTTGAACTCGTTAAACACGTACCTCAAAAGTTTTCAAAATCAGTCCTTCACAATTGGAGCTTGAGAATTTTTTTGAAATTTTAATTTTTAACGGAACTGCGACCGTTTTAATTTAACATTCGTTGTTCGTTCGCAATTCCCGACGATTTTGGATTGCATACACATTGCATAAAAAAGCAATGGTTCAATCAAATGAAAAAACCTCTAGGTGGCGAACGAGAAAAACTATCGAAGAATATTGTATCCAAATTTGGACAAAATCGGACAAGCCGTTTTAGAGATACATCTGGCACCGACTTTGAAAACTATGTTTCGGGATAATCGTGTTTGAGTCGCTTCCAGTCAACGAATTAATTTTTAAAAATTCCTAAACATACCTCAATGTCCATATTTTCCAATTTATAAAACCCGGATCCAATCAAAACATTAGTTTTTGAGATAAAAATTCCCGAAGTTTACCTGTTTTTCCCGCCGTTTACTCAGGTACCTCCCTTTAAATATTATGTTTTCTCGATAACAAAACAATTGAGATTCCCGTTCCAAATGTTTATTCTTTTTGTTTTATTTCACTTTCAAGGTACAAGGACAATCGAGCGTATCCGTGGCCCGGTGGGGAGAGTCACTTCATTCTCTATCCCGAAAGCGCGAATCAGACGATTTATACCCAAGAGGTGAGATCCTCGGACGCTGGAAGATACTCGTGTCGTGCGAGAAACGACACTACATCGTTGGAGGAAGACATTACCCTCGAAGTTCTCGGTAAGTACGAAAATCACTGTCTCAACGAATTTCGCAAATGACCGCCATAAATTTTCAACCTTATTACACCGCGCCGACTCTTGTTCCTGTGCAGCTGCGGCTTCGCAGTCTTTTGCATGCATACATGTTTACCTTCTCGTTTTCTCGCACCCGAGTAACAGGGAGTAATAATCATTTAGCACGAGTTGCTCGTACTCGCGGGGTGTACTGGATACATATACACACACACGCACACACATATATGTACATGTTCATAATATATGGACCAGTAGGCACTCATTCAACACGCTAACAAGCCGTCTGAATTGCCTCCAGTAGACGCAGGGCCTTCGCTATATACTGCGAAATATGTTTATAGGAATCATCATCAGCATGTACACGCACACCTGTATCTATGTGTGTGTGTCTGTACAGGGTGTTTGGCACAGGAACCGACACAATTTTTTGAGGAATTGTGCGGGGGTGGGTAATTTGCTACCTTTTTCACCCTTAGACCCTCTGTCCTAAGTATCACGGTAATGACGACACGATTTTTTGTTTTTTTTTTAATTACCCGAAATTTTGCCTTTAAATGGTCATATGTTTTTTTGTTTTGGTCGTAATAGCACGAAATAACTTTTGTTGTATTCTGCAACGTATGTTTATTATAAATGAATCATTATTTGATACAATCGGTTTCAAGAAAATGACTCATGAGCTTCCAGAGTCTTAAAAATGCGTAAATGTATGAAAAATGACAACTTCTAAATTCATTATAAAAAAAACTAAAAGCTATCTTGAACTTAGATTTGTTTGAAAAAGTTCTCTAGTCGATACCTTTTCCAACGGTATGCTACATGTCATAGAAATCATTCATTATGTGGTAAAAATTAAGAGAATAAGTTTCTTTTGATAATGAATCTAGCAGTTGAAATTTTTCATACATCTACACATTTTTAAGACTGGAAGCTCAAGAGTCACTTTCTTGAAACCAATGGTTTCAAATAATAATTTATTTATAATAAACATACATTGCAGATTATAACTAATGTTATTTAGTGCTATTACAACCATAAATCAAAAAGTTATGGCGATTTAAAAGCGAAACCTCGGGTTAAAAAAAACGACATAAATCATATCTCAATTACCGTGGCATTTAGGACATAGGGTCTAAAAGTGAAAAAGTTAGTACATGCCCCCAATCCGCCAAAAAAATGTGGAGTTCCATGCCCCCTACATATATATATGGGGTATTTTTGCAACCAATCATCCCCATAGTCAACATTGTGTAAATCCCATTGCCTTCAGTATCACCTTTTAATAAATGTAAGGATTTTTATATGGTGGTAATTGCGAAGACCATTCTATTATCAAAATCAATGATTCGCTTAGAAATTTAATAAACCGTCCTTAAAGTTGCGATGTGCAGATAGATGACATTATACAATTGTAACCGGTTCAAAACATGCTTTCCGGATATAAATATATACTGGGTGTCCATTTTAATCTTACACCTGATTTATCTCGAACAATGCCGCTCCGACCAAGTATTGTGTACAATACAACTTTTAGGGTTCAAAGGGGAATTTAAAAAATATACTTTTTGGTCCAAAGGTCAAAAAGGCGACGTTAAGATTGTCGACACGTTTTTTTTATGGGATCATGAATTTTTGTCACTAAAAAATTTGCCAGGCCAAAACTAACAACTTTTGCAGGACAAATTTTTTGATAATGTTCATAATTTTTAGAATACTATTTTTTACTATTTTAGCGCTATCCAAAATGTACCACGAGGAGGTAAAGTCTTTAACATCCCTAGTGTAGGCAAGTCTGCGTGGGTATGTGGATGTCGGTTTGTTTGGGTTTGTTCGACAACCCAAACAAACCTAAACGAGGATTAGGTCTCTGTGGCTTGTCATTTCCGTTATCAAACAAAACGAAGTGTAAGTGTGCGTGTGAGTTGGTTTGGGTTTGTTTGGTAACGGAAGTGACGAGCCGTAGTGACCTAATTCTTGTTTGGGTTTGTTTGGGTTATCCAACAAACGCAAACAAACTCCCACCCACATACACACGCACACTTACACTAGGGATGTTGAAGACTCAACCTCTTTATGGTACATTTTGGATTGCGCTAAAACAGTAAGTAAAAGGTATTCTGACCTAAAAATGATTAACGTTATCAAAAAACTTTTTCTACAAAAGTTATTAGTTTTGGTCCGACAAATTTTTTAGTGAAAAAAATTCATAATCCCATTTCAAAAAAACATGTTACAAAACGTCGGCGAATTTTGAAAGACGACTCTGCGCTGAGCAATATGATCAGGTATGGCTGTTAATTGGAAATTTAGAGTTTTTTTAATCGCACATGTAAATACATGAACAAAACTTAACTCTTACTCAAACCGAAACTGTGATACCAAAATCTTACCGCCTGCACGTAAGGAAGCCTATATAAGGGCTTCGAGGAAGGGTTCAATTTTGTTCATGTACATGCGCTATTTAAAAAAAAACCCAAACTGCCACTTAACAGCCATAACTGATCTTATTGTTCGACACAGAGTCGAATGCGCCTTTCGAAATTTTCCGCTGCACTGTATGTAGCGTGGGATATCTCCAAAAACTTTAAACCACTAAAACTATATTGATTTTTTAGCTATAGAGAATTTTCTTTTCCGTTGGATCCGTCTGGCAATCAGTTACTTTTCTAAAAAAATAAAAAGCCATGCTTTTCTTTTTTATATCACAAGTTACTGCGGTATCTCGTAGATGGGTTGATCAAAGAAATTTATTATTACCATCGGATGTCCGCCTCAAGACCATAAAACGTTTATAGGTAACACTTTTTTGCACCACCATGTTTTAAATACTTTTTTTTAATGGGACACAAATTTATTGTGTGTGTGTGCGTGCGTGCGTGCGTGTGTGTGTGTGTGTGTGTGTGTGTGTGTGTGTGTGTGTGTGTGTGTGTTTTATTTATGTTAAATATGGCGAAAAAAAAATTTGTATTCATAATAATTTTTTTCGCTCAATTCAGCACAAATTAAAAATAAACCGTTTCAGGCCTGTCGAAGCCCAATTGGAAGTCACTCAATCATTAATAGCATTATTGGAGACTAAAATAATAAAAAGCTTCTCAACAAAAATAGGATTGATTGAAAAAAAATAGAAGGAAAAATGGGCCCACCATGAGACTAATCTTAAAAATCATAAATTGGATCACTCTATTTTAGAGAATTTTTTGAAAAAACAAAGAAAGGCAATCATCACATTAAAAAAATTGTTTTCACTTTAGAAGCAAAAAAACGACGACATTCATAATTGATATTTTTTTCATATTTTTGACCGAAAGTACGCTTCAAAGTGAAAAAAATGTATAGAGTGACATTTGTCGATATGTCCATTAGTTCAGGAGTTATCAGCGTTGAAACGTTTCCAAAACTTCCGAAATCGACATTTTTTTAAAAATCGTAGCTCCTGAAAGAGAAGAGATAAAAATCTAAAAATTGGTGTGGATGCTCCTTATTTACATACGATTACGGTACGATTTTACAACAACAAAAAAAACAGGAAAACAAAAAATGGTGGGTGTCACGGGCTAGGTGAAATGGCGTGGAATATCCCACATTATATATATATATATATATATATATATATATATATATATATATATATATATATATATATATATATATATATATATATATATATGAATACAACACATACACGCGCGCGCACGAGGTAAAAATTGATCGCTTCTCCATTCCTATCTCATCCAATAATATTTCGTATAATTTCTCGTGGTTTTCATACAGTCCCTGAATTTGCACGGCCTATTTCTTTGCAATGTCAGATACTCTGAAACCCGACTCGGGGTTAACGTGGGATAACATTTTTTTCTCACGCAAAATAATGATTATGAAATTTTGCATAGTCGATTGTAGGTTATACGTTAAAAGTGGTTCCTTGTTTGTGTTTGTTCAGGTTTATTTCGGTTCGCCAAGACTCGTGTACCCTTGGATTTCGATTTCTCCAGATTCTGGGTCGGCTTTTTTCACGCACTCATGCACACACACGGATATTTATAGATATTAAGTGCATATTTATAGTAGCATAAGTGCACACGTGGTACATTATGTTTGAGATGATAAAAAATAAGTCCACACTTGCAAGTAAGCTTTGCCCACGAGGACACGATTTGTGTATACAACTGGAACCTTATGTGCGTGTGTAGGGGAGGAGGAAGCAGGTTACACGGGAAAGCCATTACCCACCTATAAGCCAGCCTCGCAAATGGTACCTCTCGGAGCTTCGGCACGACTATTCTGCGAGGCATATCTCGGACGTGTCGATCTCCCGGACGCGAGAAACTCGGTGACCTGGTCCAAGGCCGGCAGCAACCTTACGCTACCGAACCACGGCAGAATATCCCAGCATCAAGTCTCGAGGTGAGAATTGTGATTACTTATTTTCGCTTTCTTTCGTTAGATACGTCGCGTTGAGAACGCTCTAGGTGAAGTTTATTCTTTTCATTTCTTCGTTCGCCGTTTCGATGGAAATTTGTTCAGAATTATCATTGTCGCTGAGTAATTTTTCTCTCATAATCCCTGAAAGCTGTTTGGGTTTAGGACGCAGTGAATTAGAACTTGGCAAGACGGCCGTTGATGGGTCCGTGGAAGTTGGGGCCCAAAAAACAGCTCGATTTTCAATGTTTTTTTCCGACGAGAGCATTGGGATTTTATACACAATGCATTGCGTAGTTTGCGATTTTTTTATTGGGAAATTTTTATCAACGATAATGTTATTATTATTTAAACAAAGTGCCACCGTTGCTGTATGGCCAATCGGTGTAGGTGGTTCTGGCAAGTATGGTGATCTGGACTGAAAAATAACAAATGTCCTTGTCGTATAAAAATGAAACTTGAGTATGATCGGATGGTTTCTTGAAATTTCGAAAATTACGAAAATGGCAAGCTGTAGAAAAAAAAGTTCGATTGTCGTCCAAAAAAAACAACTCTGTTCATATGTTTTGAACAAACGTAAAAACATATCAAAAGATCACCCGTTCATACGATAGAAAATGTTATCAGCTATGCTCCGTCCGAATTTTAAAGGGAGAGATACATTTAGGCCGGGGAAAAATAGCTGATTATCATGATTTTTTCAAAAGAAATATTTACTCTCCATTTGTGAGACTTTAGGTATGTTTTATTGTAATACAGTGAAACCTCGTTTTTACGGTTTGCACTTATACGTTTCTATCATTTATACATCAAATTTCTCTAGTCCTGGCAGATTCCGTTTCTAAAGATGGTATGAAAGTATCATTTCTGCGTTTTTCACTTTTACGTTTTTCGCGCTTATACGTTATTAATTTTATTCCCCAGTGTCGGTTTCGAGGTTCGTTTTTTCTCAGTCAGTTATACGTTAATCACACGAGATATTCTCTCGCCGGAGAAAATGTCATGTGACTGCGTTTTGATGTTTTGTTCGATGTTTTGATGTTTCGATGTTCTGATGTTTTGATGTTTCTGACCTCGACTACGTATGCATGTACTGTGATTACATATCCTTTATCAATCCGAACCTATCTGTTATTTACTAGTCTAAAATGTCAAAGCTTAGTGTTACAAACTTGCATTAAATAAAAGTTCAAAAAGGAAATTCGAAAACTTGAGTTGGTTCATTATTCAGCTATTACCAATCAAATTTTCAATTGGAAAACCAAACATTAACACAATAGAGGAACTGCTATTGAAAAACATCGTGAATTATGCACCAATCACCATTTTCAAATGTTAACCCTAGGACCCTACACAAGGGTACCGCAAACCCCACTTTATTAGTGAGAAATGCTAACATCATTTTTCTTGCTTTGTTTAATCGCATTTTTCACGGTGATAAATTTATATTAGGTTTTTCTCGCAAAGCTTATTCCATTCGTCAATTCTCGAACGTTCGATTAAGAAAAAAATCTCTCTACGACAAACAGTTCGTTAGCAGCGTTGATTTCAAGTGCTGGGGTCTGCGTAACCCCAGTGTAGGTTATTTGTTTCGTACAGATAGTGTAGGGTCCTAGGGTTAAAAAGTTTCAGATACATACTGCATTTCACTTCTACGTTATTCTCACTTATACGTCATATTTGATGTACCTCTTGAAAAACGTAGAACTGAAGTTTCACGGTATATGCAACCATGTTACAGTCAAAAGTTGGCTGTTACATGGTTACATATATTACAATAAAACATGCCCTTTCAGCAAATACCCTTTCACAACAAAACAGCCAACTTTTGGCTGTTATGTGGTATTTCTTTTTATTAATCTTTAAAAATGGCGGAGGTATGGCACGGTCTTCTAAACGGGTTGCGGCGGATGTTGTCAGAAGGCCTGACAAGTAGCGTCAGCGAGATTAATCTGAAAGAAAACAAACGAAGGTTTTTCACTCGTTAACACTCATGCGCAGAATATGAACCAAGAAAAAGTGAGAAATACATTTTGCAATAAAATAAGATTTTTCTTATTCTCAAAAACATGTAGCGTTATGTTTTAGACAATAAGGTTAGAATTAGCTATACATCGCAGGCCTGTTTCGAAAATGCAATTGAGAAGACCGGGCCAAACGTCCGCTATTTTTAAACATTAATTCTTAAAAAATACCACGTAACAGCCAAAAGTATTAATAAAATATACCGTAAGTATAAAAAATGGGGAAGAAATCTTTTTATTTGGTTGACTCTACGAAAATTCTATTTAATTTCAATAAAAAAAATTAAATCGATACATTCAGTGGATTCAACTAATTCGTTTTTCGAACAGATGAAACCGAATCACAGATTTATTAGGATTAAATAAAATATTTAGTTATTAGACGATAGTAAATCGATTTTTATTTGAATAAATAAATATATTTAAAATAAATAATTCCAATAATGGTATGCAGTAGGGAAAATTTGATTTCACGAAAAATCTAGTTAATTTAAATTTTAAAAAATCAAATAGGCGCGTTAGTTGATATCAATAGAATTTTTCTGGCAGTGCAGTTGGGTTTTGGGAAAAAAATGATGACAGGTCAATTCACCACTTAAAAATATAGTCGAAAAAGGTTTAGAAAAGAACTGACGGTTGAGCAAATAGCAAATCGCAGAGGAATTCGACCTAGCCAGGACGGAAATACATCATACGATTTTGATGAAGTTTGGGGAACTTCAAAATCGTTATTGGATGATTTTCAGCTCCTGAAATGGACGTTTGATCCTTAATTTCGCATCCTCTTCACCGCTCTCTCCCCCTCCTATCTCTCTCTCTCTCTATCTACCTATCTGTCTAAGTTCTCCATCTCGTTTGCCCTCGACATGCGGAACTCACTCCTGAGTTCTATCGCCAAAGTTTGACCCCGAGAGGCTCAGGGAAACATCGTCTATCGTGTTTCCCGACGTTTCGCGATCCCAACGAAGTTTTCTGCGAAACTTTGACGAGTTGGCACGGCCGGGATGGGATTCTATGAGAGCTTGCCATAACGAACTTACATTATAATAAACGTGAAGGAGCAATATCTAGATAGGAGGTACGATACAATCAACCATCGAGTCTCGCGCAATTGCCGTGACCCACTTATCAAAATATATGCTTGAGTTCCGTACAAATCCTCGTGGGAAATTCGATTCACCCATGTTACGATCAATTTCGTCCCTTTCGTTCGGCACAAGTTTTCATCAGTTTTCCTGTGCCTTCGGGCTAATGCAATATGGTAGGGCATTTAGAAAAGAATGGTTGTGTGGGTAACATTGGGGGGGGGGGGGCGGGGGTACTTCAGGGACTGGAGAAATTCAAGTGACAAATGTGGCGTAAAAGGAAAAGTGTCTGTGTGTGTGTGTGTGTGTGTGCATCGTGAAGTTTGCATCGTTGCTACGCAACCGTTTTATTTTTCTTCTCAATTTTTAATTTACTTCCACATTTCAGCTGTAGTTGCTTAAAAAATATCGTAAAATGAATTTTAAATGTTTTCGACCCCCGGAACCTACCCTTATTGAGGGGTAAATGATGAAAAAATATTTATCTCCCGCGGGTTAGAAATAATCCTTTTTTATTGGCGGTGTTTGTACCGTGGCCGGAAAGGAACCCCCCCAAAAAATACCAGCGATTTTCATTCTCCGGAACCCACCCTTATGAGGAGGTGAAAGTTTAGAAAAATGCCATCTCACGCAGGTGCAATATAATTTGTTTTTAATTGGCGTTGTTTGTACCGTGGCCGCAAAGGAATCCCCCTCAAAAAAATACCAACAATTTTAATTCTCCGGAACCCACCATTATCGAGGGGTGAATGATGAAAGCAATTCTATCTCCCACGGGTTGGAGATAATCCTTTTTTTATTGGCGTTGTTTGTACCTTGGCCGGAAAGGAACCCCCCGAAAAAATACCAACAATTTGAATTTTCCGGAACCCTTATGAGGGGGTGAAAGTTTAGAAAAACGCCATCTGACGCAGGTGCAACATAATCATTTTTTTTAAATTGGCGTTGTTTGTACCGTGGCCCGAATGGAATCGCCCGAAAAAAAAACCAACAATTTTAATTCCCCGGAACCTACCCTTATGGGGGGTGTTAAAAAATCACATCTCCCACGGGTTGACGATAATCATTATTTTAATGGCGTTATTTGCATCGCGGCTCGAAAGGAGCCTCAAAAAAAATACCAACAGTTCTAATTCTCCGGAATCTGGGGGTGACCGTTGAAAAAATCGTATCTCACGCAAATTGAACATAATAATTTTATTTTATTGGAGTTGTTTGCACCGGGGCTTGGGAGGAGCCGCCGAAAGAAATTTCAACGATTTTAATTCTTCGGAACCTACCCTTACAGGGCGGGGGGGGGGGGACGAAACGTTTTTAAAGATTCCTATTTGGCGCGGGTTGGCGATGATAATTTTTTTATTGGCGTTGTTTGTTCCGTGATTCAAAAGGAACCCTGAAAAGAATACCAACCATTTTAATTTTCCGGAACCCACCCTGATGAGGGGGGGTGTAGAAGTTGAAAAAAGTTCTATCTTCTGCGGGTAATGTTGGTAAACCTTTAGGTAACCAATTTCACTTAAAAATCCTTCGATTTTTTTGCGATGCTTATCATAATAAAATATGATGTTGAAGTTTGCATCATTGAAACGGAACGAAATATTTTTCTTTACTGAATCTCCTATTTTCATTGACAGAACTGAGCTATAAAAATGTCTCGATCATTTTGTAGCCTCCCTATTTAGCGATTTACAACCCAAATGTAAAAAAAAATTATTTTCGATACTACTGAAAAAAAGAGTTAAAAAAATTCGTTGCATTCTAACGATGCAAACTTCAACCCCATTCAAAAATAGGATAACAATGTTATAATTAATAGAAAAAACAACGAACACTATAGTTTATTCAATGAATAATAGAATACGAATGTTTTTGCGTACAAACTCGTCTCCTTCCCTCGCAACGATTATTTTCGAAATCGGCTGGATTTCCTTTTGAGCTGATATTAAACGGCCGCGCTGCTTTTTCTTCTCATTGGGATCTGTCCAGGCAGCCCGCGGACAACCGAAAGATCCTCAATTTCAATGCCTCGAAGATTCACCATTGACTTTGTCAATTTGCGACAAAATGACGAACTATTCATCAAATGGAACAAGGGAAGGTGCCACTGACTCCCTGATTCCGCCGTCGCTCCTACCGAGCCATTCCGATGGCTCCAAATACCTGAAGAGAATACAAGTATAATTCTCCTTGAGATTCCGTTCGAGCATGTTACTGGTGGGCGAATGTTCGAGCTGAGGGAGGTGAGGGAAAAGTGTAATCGCAAGAAGAGGGAAGAGGTAGGCTTGTGGCACGATTTCTCGAGAGTCCTGTCTGTCTGACGGCGGATAAGAACGTCGGAAAGGGAGGGAACGAGAAAGGGAGTCGATTCACGGTATATATATGGTTTATAATACGATGTACAAGGTTAATAAGAAATGCTCGAGCAGAAAAAAGAAGAGAGAGAGAGGGGGAGAGAGAGAGGGAGAGAGAGAGAGAGAGATCGCAAGATAAAAGACGCTGTGGTGGCTCTCGTGGCGGGTAACGTCTCGTGCCTCAGAGGAGCTCTACGAGTGAGCACGTTTCAAGTGGAGAAAGGGTGAGAAGAGCATCATCTTCTGAGCTGGTAGAATTGAAGAAAGACGATGTGAGAGAGGTAGAGAGAAATGAGACGATGGATATATTCATACGTATAGGTATATTACGGAAGAAGAACAGATGAGAAATCCAAAGCAGAAGGGAACGAAAGAACGAACACGGGGAACACAAGGAGTTTTGCGAAGGTGGAGGAGGAGCGAAGAAGAGAGGGCGAAGGTATCATTACAGTAATGACGGAGCGCGCCCGAGCGATGAGAGATTCTCGACTTTTTGTTCAATGTCCTCTCTCTCTCGCTCTCGCTCTCGCTCTCTCTCGCTCTCTCTCGCTCTCTCTCGCTCTCTCTCACTCCATTCCTCATCTTTCCTCTGGCGAGAGTCTCAACGATAAGCCTCAGTGTAACTATATACGCGAAGAAGTCGACTCTCTCTCTCTCTCTCTGTCTCTCTCTCTCTCAAACATAGATGAAACTATGAGCAAAATAAGCAAGAGTATCAAAGATTACTCTAAGACACATGTGTGTATATGATATACAACTGGCGCGTCCCCGAAACAATTACCTGGTGACGTTGAAGTCTGCATTGTTAGGCCGCAATGAAAATGCAATGTTTGGCAATAGCCACATGCTTTTTGGCACATCCAGCCTACGCCAACCACTGGAGGACTTTTTTGGTATCCTTATGAGGGATCTGCTAGCTGAATCCGGAATAAAAAGAGATTTTGGATGATAAGAAGTGAAAGAACGAAAAAGAACTTTCGTCATATCCCGACGATGCAAACCTCAGAACCGTATACCCTCCGGAAGATGAAAAAAAAAGGTGACGCACCGCCCGTGAACGATGCGACGATGAAATCCTCAATTTCTTCCTCGAATTTCAATATTATTCCAATGGGCGCTTATACGATAGAATTTCAATTTCAATGGAACATTGATTCAATGGTATTTTAAGCGGAATGGGACATTGATCATTAGTTTGGTCATTTCATCCAACCGGATCGAGCACACGGAGAAAAATATTCATTTCGGTTGCCACAGCGACAGTCATAGGAGCCCGTAATGAAAGTGTTTCCGTAAACAGTGATTTGCCCCTTGTGCACATCCCGTTAGATCATTGTTTTCGTCAAATTGAAGCGGATGCCTATTCATCCGGTTTTCCGGCTTTTATTTCTCTGTCTCTCTTTTTCTCTCACCCCCTTCCCTCTTTCTCTCTAGCTTGTTAGCAACGACCGGTTAAAATTCGCGCGAAAATCACGTGCAATTTTGCACCACGTTTTTTTTTCTCGGGTTTCTCCCGACAGGTTGTACGTTCATCCAATCCAAACGTTCATTCGATCGCGATGAATTCACCCCACCGAGCAGAGATGGACAAAAAGTAATTAAATCAACCATTAACAACTGCAATTAGTACTGTAATTGAGCATTGAAATACTTTGTAACATATTACTGAAGTAACTAGTTACCACAAATACCAAGTGTAATTAATTACTGTGCAATTTAATTGAAAGCTAATCTGATACAAATCAATGGATTACATATTAATTCAAATCATGTAATTGTGCGTGTTACAAAGATCCGAGTTACAGTTATTGCAATTCACGATCGCAAGTAGACCTTACACGTGGTAATTCGTGTGATTGCACGTTTACAGTAGTGTGCGCTGTTTGCGTGTCTACCAGGCATAAAAGTTGTGCATTTCTAAAGTTGACAGTCGCGCACACACCACACTTGATCCAACTTTAGAGGTTAAGACGATATTTTCTTCTATATTATGCCATAAATAATAACGTAATTAGATTACAAAGTATTTAAATACATTATAACAGATTACAGAATATGTACTAAGTAATTTAATTACAATGTAATGAAATGCAATTCAATGATATTACACTGTAATTGAATTACTTTGTAACCAGACTAATAATCAAATTACAATGTAATTTAGTTATGCCCATCACTGCCACCGAGTATAGAACTCGATGGACTTGATATCATCGTACGAAAGTATGTACGCAAGCTCGAGAGTCCGCCATGGGCGATTCGAGTCTTATCACGAAACGTAAATCGAGATTCGACCTTATTTCCCCAACGTTTGCCAAGCCCGCGCTTACACGAGAGCGAACACAACTCTACTCTCTCGGTTTCGCGGCATACATTACCCGTGCCAGATGGGGAACGACGAAAACTCCTCCTCTTCCTATTACTCTTCCCCCACCATGGTAAGAAAATAGAGGGGGCTCCATCTCCTTACCGTGATCCAACTTTGGCTTGTTACCTCTCAGTCGTTTTTCTTATTTCGAGTCTTATTTTCTTGAATATCTTCCCCTCTCGCTCCGTCCGAGCGATTCTCCTGTCGCGATATAACAGTCGTTGGTTATGCTCGCTGACCTCTCTCGAGACGAGAATCGCGAGAGCTCTCACGATTTTCACCATATAACCTCTATGCCGAGATGGGTGGTCCGATCCTTGCTCTCCCGTGTATCTTTTGTGAGAGACGAAGCCTCACAAAAGAAAAGCCTACGCTTGCACGACTCTCATCTATCGATATCCGATATATTATATAATTGTGTGTGGGGGGGGGGGGGTAATCCGACTTTTCGGAAGAGGGAGAATAACGCAGGATCAAGCAGACGAGGGTAGCCAAAAACGGAGAACCAGGATTGACCGCAAAGCCTCACATTCCTTATCGATCTTACTTCTATTTCTTAATGAATAGTTCCCTACCAATTGATCCTTACAAATTGATCGTAAGTGATTTAATCTAGGAAAATTCGAGTACAAGAATCGAACCGCAGCTAAATAGGGATGTTGCCTATTTTTTGGAAAGTATTTAAAATTGTTCACATATAAATAATACACCTCTAATTGTTTATTTCATGTATTCACGTGCGGTAAATTCTTCAAAAATCGAGAGCAAACACAACTCTACTCTACAGAATTTGTAATATTACTAATGCTATATACATTATTTGTTGTACAAATAAGAATTGTTTAGGGTATTCTTACATGGAAGTCTTCACGTGTCTGAATTCTGTAAAGCAGAAGTCGCTATTTTACGTACAAAAATTGGCCACCATTATGCAGTCAACCCTAGGCAAATTCGAACTATTTGCCTTCACGAATCCAGGCTCCATTATTACAGTTCGAGTAAAATTGAAAATCAATCGAGAAATGTCACAAATTGTATTTTGAGACAAAGTAAACAGTGACAGCCTAGTATATGCAGTATGTTGAGAGCGTCGACTCGTTCGTATTTTGCAAAGTGTGGCGTCATGCGCTCTGATTTGTGCTCTTTGTCACGTGACTTGTAGACATTTTTTACAGTTTATTTATCTAAATTTATCTACAATTTTCGCCAAAATAAAATAGGCACTTTCGAACATTACTTTAATTATAAGCTATCACCTCATAACAATGCTTTTTATTCATGGTTACTGAAAACATCCCTATTGTGCATGCGTCGAATTAAAACAGTCAAAATTGATTATATTGAAGTTTGCATCGTTGGAACGCAACGAAAGTTTCGTAGCTCAATTTTTTTTCAGCACAGTTAGTTCTCCAAAATCACTCAAACTATATTAATAAAATAAACGAAATACATTTTTTTTAAAGAATTTTCATTGGGTTCCAACGATGCGAACTTCAGCATCGTCAAAATTGATACATAAGTATATTTAATCAATTTGTTAAGGAGGAAATCCCTGTAGGCAGCCGAAAATAAGCGAGATTTTTCGAATAAGAAATTTTCGAGATTTTTTTATTGTTTTGCAACTATTGATTCTACATAAATCAAAATTTTATGTACATATAACACGTGCATGAAATTACATATTCTAATTGTCCTTTTTTTAATATTGAAAAATGGCGGCCGTAAGACGCTTGCTTCAGCGATGGTTGCCACCTGAGTTGTTCCACGGCGTACAACCTAGTATCTGGTGCATTCATCTGAAACATCAGAGCCAAGAAGTTTTAGATTTCTAAGACCCATACGTTCTGTGTGAACATAAAGAATCCAGAGCAAAGTGAAAATTCAAAAAATGGTACATGTTTGACAAAATGCTCTATTTCCAATGAAATTTTTACTATGGTATTGGTTAACGAAGAGTAGTTTTTAAAAATGAGTTATCAAGCAATTTTAGGTAATTATGTTATCTACAAGTGTACAAAATTTCGAAATGATCGATCGGTTAGCTTTTGAGTTATCTTGTACGTGGTTCACGAATGTTCCGTCTCTGAAGCAAGTGTCGTACAGCCGCCATTTTGACATATTTAAACCAATTATAATTTTTTTGGGTAATTAAGAGTTGTAATAATATGCACATAAATCTTCAATTATGTAGAGTAAATACTTTAGAAACAAAAAAATCGGGAAACGGGTTTAAAGTTTCACTAGCAGTTATATCATTGTAATTCACCTTTAATCTGTGATTCTTTCATCATATATGTTGGACCTTCTTCTTCAATTTGAGTTGCTTCAAGCGACGAACGATTTTTTAAAATCTTTACAGTAGCCTAACCTCTCAACCGTAATCTTTAATATTTGTTACGAATAATAAATCAAAATGTATGAAAATGAAGTGCACTTTCCTTGAACCAAGGATGAAATTTGTTAGGTTAAAAATAACTATACCCGAGTCGAAATTTTTAGCCTTTTCTGAACCCTCGCAGGACTCATTTCTTTTGTAATGCACAAGCCGCCAGCCTCCGTTGAACCTACCAAACCCGATTTGTCGAATTTAGTGGCGTGAAAAGGCCTCCATTTAGTCCAGCGTAACCTCTATTACACCGCCCAAACCTTATTTCGACCCCCAGTTGCAGTGAAACGTGGAGATAATAGGCCTCCTTAAGGTAATTCTGTATTTTTGGTAAAATCGTAGGAATTGGCTGAAATCTAAGTATGGTGTAGTTATGACCTTCATGGACTGATGCCCAAAAATTCAATTCGATTCACCGTTTCATGAGATAATTGCAATTGAATATGGGTATTTTTGTACGCGATCCCTATACCTAACACGTAAACCGATAGGAGTTTGCTCGCATTTCTCGATATAGGTTCTAAACGGCTCATAAGATTTCAAAATAAAAACACACGTGTACGCAGTACTATTGTGGGATTGATTTTGAAAAAATGACAATCTTTGACCGTTTAGTTCCTTCACTGTTTTCCTCAAAAAAATGTCTTCGTTACAGCGAATACAATTTAAACTGTCGGCAAGATGTTGTAAATCCACGATCCAACGTCCTTCGACAGCGAATTTTTGTTGCTGATCGTTGAGGTTATGGTTATTCTCATCCCATTTGGCCCCATTTGCTTGACACATGGCTGCCACAGCTTTCAGTCTTTTAGGAAGCGCCTTTTTTCTTGTAAACTTTCCTTTGCATCGCATTTGGGTTGACATTTTCACGCTTTTTAAATTTATATAAAATATTTCGCGTAAGACGGATCGTAGGAAGCTCAACGCTATGACTGCAGGAAAATCGCGCTGTTGTCACGTTTACAGCGCCGCTTTCTATACGACTATGAGACCTATCTATGCATGAGGTGCGAATGTATGAGACATATAGAGGGTACAAGCTCTGTAAAAAATGTACAACCAACAGCATCGTATAGGCATTGGATGTTACGATACGCTTCGACCGAAACTTTCGGCTCATACGTGTACCTACAGAAGTACCTTAACCTGCTTTTGATCTCAAATCCGTTGCCTCGACCCCACCTAACCTGCTTTCGGCCGAAATTCGATATCTCCTCCATCATCACTCCATTGTGGCATGATCGGTAACCCGTTCGATAACGAAATAAATACGCTGTCCTTGATCATCGCTCGAAGAATAGTATAGGTAAATACGCATTATCAGATGATGACTAAATACTGAACAATTAATTAAAATATATCGTCACCTTTTTAAATTATTATTGCAACATTAATATGTGAAAACAATCAAATTTTCTCAATATCGGTTTATTGCTATTTTATAGGCGATTCATAAAAGAATACTCGTATATACAGTCTAACTACAATTTCGTCGAATTTATGGGCGGACCTATTAATGAGTTATCGTCGATTGACATGAAGATTCCTACTGATTCCAATGCCGCTACCCGTACAAGTGACTCATTATTCGTTCTATGGCATTCATGCCGATAAGACAGTTCGGAGCGTATCGCATCATCTCTTGTTACTTGAAATGAAGCAGTTTCAACAAGGTGTGTGATGAACGCATAATGTTGACCTTCGCAAAAACATTCTTTCACAGAGACACACTTGGTTACTTAAATAAAATTTCGCACACTGTCCAGCATTTTTATGCCAGTTGCTCCATTGTAGAGCACATGAGACGATGATGTGTGTAGAATTCTTGGGTATAATTCGTCGACGATTAATTTGCCATCTTTTAGAAGCCTCGTGTAGCTTTGAACATTTCCTATCGGATTATCCGAATTACGCATTTCCTGTGCAATAAATTCGAGAATCGTGATGTACTTTTTGTACGTTCCAACGCTGTAGCAACCGTTAAAAACTTGTTGGCATATTTTAACTCGACGTTTCACGTCAATGGCAAAATCTCGAATTGGGCCTTCTGGTACCACGGTGATAGATGCTCCTATATACCATGGTCGATTATTATCACCATTTATGTCTGGTCGCTGAGGCTGCCTTACATCTTCGTCATTTTACTTAATCATCTTCGGATGCTTCGATTTCTTCCTCTTTGACATCCTCTTCTAATGCTTCGATTTCTTCCTCTTCAACATCCTCTTCCAATGCTTCGATTACTTCCTCTTCGACATCCTCTTCTAATTCTTCGATTTCTTCCTCTGCGACATCGCCTTCGTTCTCGTTGTTCCGCTATTCATCGTCACCTTCTTCTATCAGATCTCTCTGATCATCATGTGAATCGTCGTTCTGTTGTTCCACTGCCAAGTTTTCCTCATTTTCGGAAATGTTCGCACCATCAATTCGATCGTCGAAATCCTTTGCCCCTCGTCGTTCGAGTATAGCAAAAAAATATTTTATTAACATAAAAAGTCAAATGATACTATACACTTTTGTACTTTATAATTACACTTGAGTAATTTGCGTATTAAAAGAAATGTTGGCAAAAGTGTTCATTGTAGGACCAAAAACAATAACCGATCGGGGGAGCATGGAAAAATTAAAAAATTCAGGGGTCAGGGGTGAATGGTGAAAACATGCTCAAACAACATAGTTTTAAATTATTTTTGCATATTTCATGACTTTCCATCCTGAGTACAATAATCGACCGGGGGGAGCATGACTTAAAGGGAACGCATAAAAAAACCCATGATGAAAACTCATGAAATATGCGAAAATAATGAAAAAGCTTGTTATTTGAAGATGTTTTCAAAATGTATATAGGTGCTCAACTAAGTTCTCGCTGTTTTTTTAATGAAAATGCCACTTTATTGTGAAAAAATGGTTACAAATGAATCATTCAAAATATTGCCGATCGCTAGCGACAACTTTTTCCCATTTTTCTGGCAGAGCTCGAATACCGCCACGGTAGAAGTGTTCGTCTTTTGAGGCTATCCACGAATCAAGCCATTTTACGATGTCTTCATATGAACGGAACTGCTGATTAGCCAGACCATGTACCATCGAATGGAACAAGTAATAATCGGACGGCGCAATATCTGGGGAACATAGCGGGTGGGGTAGGACTTCCCATTTGAGCGTTTCTAAGTAGGTTTTAACGGGTTTGGCAACGTGAGGCCGAATATTGTCATGCTGTAAAATCACTTTTTCGTGCCTCTGCTCGTATTGTGGCCGCTTTTCGCGCAGTGCTCGGCTCAATCGCATCAATTGAGTTCGATACCATTCCCCAGTGATGGTTTCGTTCGGTTTCAACAGCTCATAATAAATAACACCGCCCTGGTCCCACCAAATACACAGCAAAATCTTCGCAGCGTGGATATTCGGCCGAGCCGACGACGTAAAAGCATGACCGGGCAGTCCCCATGATTTTGTTCTCTTTGGGTTGCTGTAATGAATCCATTTTTCATCACCCGTAACGATGCGATGAAGAAAACCCTTCCTTTTTTGCCGCTGGAGCAGTTGTTCACAGGCGAAAAAACGACGCTCAACGTCTCCCGGCTTCAAATCATAAGGAACCCAAGTTCCTTGTTTTTTAATCATTCCCAACGCATGCAATCGCTTGGAAATGGCTTGGCGGGTAACTCCTAATGCTGAAACAAACTCTTTTTGCGTTTGGCACGGATCCTCATCGAGCAATGCCTCCAATTCAGCGTCTTCGAAGGTTTTTGGCCTCCCTTCACGTGAACGGTCGTCAACATCGAAATCACCGTCTTTGAGGCGACGGAACCAATCACGGCACGTTGTTTCACTTAGAGCAGCATCTCCGTAAACTTTTTGGAGTTCTCGATGCGCTTCAGCCGCCGTTTTCTTCGAATGAAAGAAGAAAAGTAACACTTCCCGCAAATTACGATTATTTGGCACAAAATCAGACATTTTCACACAACCAAAAGTATACGACACAAAAACAAAATCACTAATGTGTCAAAGCGGTTTGTTTACCATGTGTCTAAGCTAGGTTCATGACGTTTTGGTTATGTCACAATCGACCAGCACTTGCTAGTGGAGTCATCTCTTGAAAAACAGCGGGAACTTAGTTGCGCACCAATACTACTTAAGGTTGTTGTGCGGTTCAGCCGTCGGGGTGAAGTACGAGGGGAGCGCCCTATGCTTATGCACGGAGCCGATTGACTGTTACCAACGGTTAGCTTTCAAATAATCGTCATATTAAACGTGCGGCTTCGAACTATTTTTCTACATATATTTGTAAAAAAAAATGCATTTTTGAACATTCGGTGATTACATTAAGTGTTTTCATTACTTTGTATAATTATCTTCTATGACCTTTTCTCGCTCAATTAACGCGAAACGAATTGGCAACGTTGTAAATCGTGGTATATCACAATGCCCAGGTTGGCAAAAGTGCCACGAAGTTAGAGACATATGCGCCCCGTTCGTAACCTCAATATCGGCCCAAGGAGCTGTCAAAAATGAATATCGGTCCAAGTAAAAAAAAATCCGCTCGAAAGAAAAAGGGTGTACTAAATATGTATAATCTCACTGTATAAGCTATCTATAATCTATATTAGCTTAGATTATCTATATTAGATTATACATAGCGATATCAACTATCTATATTCTCGAAGAAATCGAAAACAATAATTTTCCGAGGTTCTAAAAAAAATTATGTATGAAAAAAGAATCCGCGTTATTTGTCTTTGCCTGGAAATGTCTAGAAATTTATAATTTCTAAACATAGTTATCAAGTTAATAATTATCGCATACCGATAAGATAGGTAGCATTTGTGCCGTCTACGACGTTGCCATGATTGCACAGTCTAATATTTGCTGTGCTTGATTTTCGCACAAATTCGCTATCAAAAACATTAATAATTTTATAACGGTAGTGTGAATCCTCATTTTCACGGTACCAAGGGTTAGTCCGATAATTAGTCGAACCGTACGTATTTTTTCAGCTCCGTGGTAACATTCACTTAGCAGATATTAATAATGTACTGCAAAATGATCGGGAGTTTTCCATAAGCGTAATGTAATTAGCCCACGGAATACGTCGAGATGCCGATTTTTTTTCTAACAAACGATACTGTGGATCGTATTCATACTGCACAGGATGATCAGCAAAGAGTTTATAGAGATCCAAAAAAAAATTCAGCTCGGTGGTAACATGTTGACTCAATCTCATAACAACCTTACGTCTTGAATGTTTCCATGCTTCCTCGGTCGTTTATTGTTCTTGATGCTAAAATAAATATTTAGGCCGAAAAAACGCAAATTCGCATATTTTATGAGTTTCTATAATGAGGGGGAGCATGAAAAAGTGGTGAAAACATGCTTTTTCATGCATAAAAAAAGGCAAAAAAATGCCATGTTCCCCCTACTGATTATTGTTTTCGATGCCGAAATATTCCTGTTAAAAAAATGTTTAAGTACGCAAATTCGGAAAAAGAATTAATGTAAACATTTACTGTTCAGACATCTCAATATTATGGAAATTGATGTTTTTTACTGTTTTGCTGAGTTTTCAGAAAATTCCTCATTTTTGTAAACCATTTACGGAAAAAATGTTGGCTACTCTTTTCAATGACCTTTGAATCACATTTGAATTAGTCGCATCAGAATATGAAAAATTGGTATTGAAATGAGGATTAAATTCTAAGATGTTTTTTGTGTCATATCCGTCAAGTAGAAGTTAATTTTATAGAAATTTAAAAGCCAAGAAAATTGAAATTTACGAATATTTTTTAAAACAAATTTCATGTGTTTTTAGAGATCATGGTCATATATTTCATTACTGCTTCAAAATAATATTCTTATTATTCAAAATTCAGATTAAATCGAAATTTTTCACGAAATGTTTTTTTTTTTAATTATACAATTTCATCTGCCTAGGGTTCTATAATACAATTTGGCAAGAAATTGATTTATTTTTATTTGCCAAAATTTAATTCGAAAAAAGCTTTTGTTTTTGGAAATATTTATTCTTCAAAATGAGTCAGGCATTTTTTCTTTCCTTTTATAAATCTACCCTACCTTAATCTCTCATCTAAGCAAGGAGCCTTGGCCGACTGTAATTGAGACTGTCTAACCTCCAAATCTTCGTTAGCGATCGTCTTTTGTCGAAGTTTATTTAAATATTCATATTTGCCTGCATGCGACAAATCGTCGTAAGATTCTCTATCCATGTTAGATATATGCGTAAAAAAATTCCGATGGTAAATTCTTTTCTGATCGATATAATGTAAGGTCGAAACCCATCAAAACTTTTATACTTTGTCTTTTGTGTAAATAAATATCATAGGTATGTTGAAGATAGAGTTAACGCATGAATAGCCTTATGTTTCTGATTGTTTTCATCTTGAGTTTCGTTTATTGTGTAATACCTCATACCAGTGCACATAAGTATGTACGGTGATGATTTATTAATACGCACGCGCGGTGCGCAGTTTCCGCCGAGCTCCCAACCCGTAGCGCCGCCCTTGCGGTCACAAGTCGAGATAATTTTTGAAGCGCCAAGCGACCATCCCCCACCACTGTCGCGTCTCGCCCTGTATGTAAGCCGTGGTTGAATCTACTATATGCTGTTGAGTGTTGTGCGGCATGGCGCAAGCGCGTGAAGCGCCTGAAGCGCCAAAGACGCGGCAAAACAGCGTTCCGCGTAGCGTGTACGTATGCATCTGTGCGTTTTTGTGCGAATGTGCTGGTTCGCAGAGACGCTCTACACGCTCGAGTGCGGTCGCTGCTGTCAGTCTTGTGTTACTTCTACAAGTGCGTTCTGTTTATTGTATATTTTAACCGTTGCTGTTTATCTGGGTTTCTGAACGATGACAAAAAAGAAAGTGAAGAACGAATCGCCGAAGAAAAATAAAGTAAAGGGACTATATGCTCTCGTAGTATACTCAAAAGCGGGAAAAGGTGCAACGAAAAAAAAAAATGCTCGAGGGTCGGAAGTGCCAGGAACATTTGTCGAAGTTTTGGAACTTGGACAAATACCAAAAAATCATCGCGTGGTTGGTGATAGGACGAGAATAACGCGAGTCGATCCGAAGACGAACAAAAGTTTCTGCCACTATGTTATTATAAAAAAAATAAGCGGTAAGTTCAGTTCTAAATGCCCGTAGCAAACATAACCTAGCTCGTAAACAAGTGACGGGATTATTTTTCAGATAATCGCGATGCATTATTAAAAATGTGCCCCAACAATGTTGCCACGGAGGAAGTAGTAAGTCCTCGAACGAAAATTTTCGCTTCTGAAATTATAAGCGAAAAAAATGAAAAACTATTGGCACAAAAAGCCGTAAAAGTAGCTTGTCTTACTGCATGGAACGAGTTCGAGGAGGCAATTTCCAAGGATCGTGGGGTATGGGGGGATGCAACAGCCGCTGACACTTCTAGACCACACGTTAGTGTGGAGAAATCGTTCAGAAATGTACAAACCCAAACAACGAGTTCTACGCCGTGCAGTGAGTTCGCAGATGATTCGTCGAACCGTGGTCCATGCAACACGGTACTAAAAGAGTCAACGAGTGGTCCGTCAGTAGACCCGAGGCAAGAACACCTAATGAGTCATGCAATAAACCATGAGTTAATAATAAAAGATGAAGTCGCCGAACCTGGGTATGACACGTTTTGGGCGTCGATGGAAGAACTTGCCGCAGTTGGTAAGCTTTTCGGGTGTTTTCTAATTTTCTTTAAATATTCGCACGGACGTTCAAGTATTGCGTAGTTCGAAAATTGTAGAATTTGAAGCAAGTGGCCTTTGCATTTTTTCGTAAAAACTTTAATATTAATACAGTACTATTCTGCTTCGACAAAATTATTTTTTATCATTCAGCTACGCCGCAGAATATTGCATTTCTCGAGTCTGTGGTGATATCGCTGAAGGCCTCGTTGGTTCCTCCGCAAGTTACTCAAAGCGCTGAAGAAGAAAAACTGTACAAGGTATAAATTTAAAAAATTCTATAAAGAAATATAATTAAATAAATAATTGCATATAGATAAATAAATTCGCAATATGATCGATGATCCAAATGTATTATATTTCGTCTTTCAGATTCCAGAGAGGTTTAAAACTCCCGGCAAAGACAAGGTACTTGTGTATTTAAAAATAATTGAGTTTTTTTTACACTGAACATTTTTCTACTGACGTAGATTTTTCTAAAAAAGATGAAGTATAATTACTGAAACAATAAAGAAATAATAACTTGTGACTTCAGGAACTTGTCGATTCAAGAATTCCTTTAAAAAAAAATTATTTCAGGAGCAGAGAAAAATGTCCAATGTAACAATTTTAAAACGCGTTAAAAAAAATTGGTCAATATTTTACACTAAACATAGGGTTGTCGAAAAACCTGTAAAATAGGTTGCAAAGTCTGCAAAATATGTTTTCTTCTAATTTTTGATCCTATCATAGTTCTAGCTAGTTCCTTTGCAAGGAATTCGTCTGATCAAAAGACAAATCTTTTGGGGAAAAAATTTGAAATTACAAAATGAAAACGAAAATATTGCTATCCTAACATTCAGTCAATAAAGTATTTTAGACTTTATTGACTGAATGTTAGACTTTATTGACTGAATGTTAGGGTGGCAATATTTTCGTTTCCATTTTGTAATTTCAAATTTCTTCCCCCAAAAATTTGGCTTTTCATCAGACGAATTCCTCGCACAGGATCTAGCTAGAACTACGATAGGATTAAGAATTAAAAGAAAAAATATGAAAAAATGCATTTACGTCAAGAAAGTGATCTTGAAAAACTCGAAACGATCTCTCAATATTTTTTCGTTCCGTTGTCTGATGCGACATTTATTGTCTCGTGAAAAAACTTATATTTTGAGCGTGTAGCCCAAAATTAAAAAATAATGGTCAAAATGTCATCACAGCAATATAACTGTTTACGTACATGTACATAAATATATGTTCCAGGTACCACTTTTCGACGGGATACCCTTTTACTTGTTCTCCGGGGTGAAAGCTGCAATTCAGGCTAAATCGATAATCTACGATACGCAAACAAGAAATTGTACGAAAAACTGGCGACTCTTGGTGCGACAGTGTCTGATCGAGGTGTACGGGAAGCATTTAACAGAGTTCTCGGCAAAAGGAATGAAAGAAGGGCTTCGCCCAGCGATTGACAACGATTTATATAAAGGTCTTTTATGTAAGTGATTATTTACGATGTTGCTCATCTTTAATTTTGGCTCTTTTCTATAATTATTATTATTACCATTTTTTTGTTTCAATAGATTGGGCTAGAGAGTGGTGCGAAGATACGATCGATGAAGTAGATTACGTAAAACTGATCAACAAAACGGCATACAATAAAAGAAAATCAGAAGTACAAAGACACAAAAAAGAAAACGAGCAAGAAAAACGAGCAAGAATACAATGAAACAGAGACAACGAGGCGGAAAAACAAAGAGCAGAAAATGAGAACGAAAAATGAGAAGATAAAAGTTCGGATACTCTCACGAAGTCGCGTGAAGATGCCGAAGAAGAAAGAAAGATTCGCGTAAATCGGAAAAATCCGCTGTTCTACTGTCAAATGATGGTGGTTTGCTTCCACCAGAATGTGCACAATTCAATCCGCACAATCGTACCGAGAATTTTGGTAATGCTAATAATCAACAGCATCACCAAAATTCTTGGAGTTCTTTGAACCCGGCAACTTTTCCACTTAACGATAACTTTCTACCAACCGATCCTTACATAAATAATTACTATCAAAATTTTTACTTTTCTGTTCCATATCAATGAAATCTGAATGCGCCGGAACAAAGTATCCCACGTCTCCAAACTGCCTCAAAAATCGAATACCGCGAACTATAAAGTCTACGAACTCCCTATCTTCGGATAATTTTCGTTTGGTGAGACTCGCGGTAATTTTCTTTATTTTGTGCAATGAGACGCATTTTTTCTCGACTCAAGTATATGATCATTGATTCGAATCGAATAACCGATAAACGAGTCTCTATTATTCGATTATTGTACCGTGATATTGGAGCCATTGGACTATAGAAATATAGTTGCAATATGTCGTTCCGTTGATATATTCGAATATACACTACCGGTCAAAAGTTTTCGGACACTTCAGATAATTGCAAAATTATATTAGAATAATTCATTACATACAGCTATATAGTGTCTTCGTAAAATAATAAATTAAAAGAATTATATTACTTTAACATTATTTGGCAGTTATCCAGCGATCGAAAGTTTTGCAATTATGTGAAGTGTCCGAAAACTTTGGCCGGCAATGTATATCGCAACAACATAAATTGTTGACATTTATATGAAGCGTTAGCGTGTTAATTATAGTATTTATTTTATGTTCTAAAACACTGACATGTTCGGTATGGAATTCAACCTCATTGTATTTTTTGTTTACTTTTTTTGTTTTTTTTTTTTTGGGTATTCAATAATGAGTCGGTAAACGAGTCTCCCTTGATGGCCGATTACGGTCGAATTCAAATAAAATGTTTGATTTTTCTTTGTATTTATTTTTAGTACGTCAGAAATAAACAAATATTGCCACGTATGTGTGTGAAGCATATTGTTATTTCCTTCCGCTACATGTACCTTAATAGGCTGACAATTGTGAATGAAGGGTCCAGAGCATCTACAGTGCGCCTACAGTAGGCTGAAAAGGGGGCCAGTAGGTTCTGCGGAAGCGCTCGAAGTAGGCCCAACTGAAGTTCCATAGGTTCAGTTGTGGTTTACTTTGGCCTCCTTTCAGTGACAATGTCCAGTTTCTGCCATTCCGGAGGTTCGTCGGAGGCCCTAACGCATGGTATATTCCAAACATGGTATCCTCGTTTAGGTACCCAATAATCCGCTACCGTTGATTTTTGCTCGGGGAAGGAAGCCTTCATTTTACGCGTTGAACGCGGCTCGAAAATTTTTACTTGGGAAGCTCAGTATTTGAGGGACCTATTTCATTGGCCAACGTTTAAAATATTTTTATGCCGAATTTCCCAAGGTTAGTTTCTGACGTGCAATTAACATTATTTTGCCAAGAGCAAAGTTGTCGGCCACTTGATGAACTGTTGGAATGGCTATTCTTATACATTGTAATCCGCATTCGGCTAGAGGTCTTCTGCCGAATGGTATCGTAAAATGGGGTTACTTTGAACAGGTTTTGGAAGTTTTTTGTCGGTAACTTTTTTTTAACATCCTAAATTCCAACATGTTTTCCTCCAATAGAACAATGTGTGGCTATCAAATGCACAAGAAAGTCAAGCCCTACCAACCTTCTACAATTTTATAATTTTTTTAAAAAAGGTGTCAAAGTAACCTCGAGTGTGAGGTTTCTTTGACAAGGCATTGAAATGCAACTTATGTCAACGATTAAGTGTCATTTTAACATCATTTTGATCTTAAAAATCAATATTTTGTGCATTATACATGGAATTAAATGAAAAACAACGCTTTTTTACAATCAAATTGTTATCTTCATTAAGGAAACATTCGACATAAAAATATCAAGTATCTAGGGTACTACACTTCGCACAAAAATTAAGGGAGCAAGAAAAAAATCCAAATTTTTGGGGGATTTTCAACAGGCTGTAACTCATACAAAAATGGTCGTACAGCAAAAAAAAAAAAGCAAATTGTAGCTCTAAGTGTCTAGTTTTCGAATCTGAGTTTGAAATTTTTTTTTTTTTGAAAATATTTTTCGAGTAATCATAAGAAAACCACCGAAAAAAAAATGTTCGATATTTTTTGGTTTTTTTTTACTCTACGGACGTGGAAAAATTTTTTTGGACTTAACCTCTATATGGACCGGATAGCTTGTTTATTCAGCTTTAATTTGGTTTTTTAAAAATCTCGATACGAGCATTTCTCGCTGAGATATCGGTGTTTGAATGGAAAAAGATCATTTTGTCTTTGATTACCAATATCTCAGCAACCAATGATCGCACAGAAATTTTGAGGTTGGTTTCAAAAACTTGAATAAATTCTCTACAAGGATTGGCAATTGAATTTTGAAAAAAAAAATTTTTTTTTCAATCATTACATGAATTTGAAAAAGCGACCAAAAAAGGGCTTTTTGTGGTTTTTTGGAAAATCAAGCGCCCAATCAAAAATATTGCCGAAACCACTAATGTTAAGTGTGCCTTTTACTGTTCAATATACCCACAAAAACCCTACGAAGTTTCAATTTAATCCAGCCAACCGTTTTTTTTTTCCCACTTGATCGAATTTTTGAAAAATTAAAGGAGCGCGAAGGAGCGCGAATCGCAAATTTCTGTGCGATCATTGGTTGCTGAGATATTGGTAATCAAAGACAAAATGATCTTTTTCCATTCAAACACCGATATCTCAGCGAGAAATGCTCGTATCGAGATTTTTAAAAAACCAAATTAAAGCTGAATAAACAAGCTATCCGGTCCATATAGAGGTTAAGTGCAAAAAAATTTTTCCACGTCCGTAGAGTAAAAAAAAACCAAAAAAATATCGAACATTTTTTTTTCGGTGGTTTTCTTATGATTACTCGAAAAATATTTTCAAAAAAAAAAATTTCAAACTCAGATTCGAAAACTAGACACTTAGAGCTACAATTTGCTTTTTTTTTTTTTTGCTGTACGACCATTTTTGTATGAGTTACAGCCTGTTGAAAATCCCCCAAAAATTTGGATTTTTTTTTTGCTCCCTTAATTTTTGTGCGAAGTGTATTATAGGCACTTAATCAGTCTTATAATTATCATTGAGGCCAAATTCAACTTGACCAACATTATAAACCCAAACAAATTTGAGCAACAATAGAAAAAAAGTTAAAAACAATTAGTCTGCGTCCTCGCACACCACACAATCATAAGCAGGATTGGTCAAGCCTTTGTTACACATGCCGCAGACCCAGTTTTTGTAAGGTGAGACAGCATGGCGGTAGAACCGGAAGTCACGTCCGTCAATGTGTGCGCCCGCTGCACACACATTTAAACCGTATTTTGGCGCTCTGTCAAAGTAACCCCAAAAACTGCCAAAGTTACCTTGAATGTCAATTTAACCCCGTATACAAAAATTAACAATTGATCTTCAAGTTATGATTACGTTATTCCCAAAGTCTAACGAATAAGTTCAGGTCAGCGCTGCCAAGTATGTCACACTATTCACGAAAATACAAAAGGTTGAAGATTATTTTCCAGTAGGGAGCAAACAAAAAAATGAACACACTCTCTCAACGTAACGAAAAATTGGACATAGAGAAAATATTTGTTTACGCTTTTCTCATTTTCGTGTCAAATGGTTCGCCAAATGATACGACGAGGGTCATCGTGCAACAGAAATTTGACGTTGAAAGAGCTTTATGTTACAATATTTGCCAATTTTCATTCTCTTTCTTCCTTCCTGTACCGTGAGAAGGTACCCGGAGGCGGCTGCGAGGTAAAATACTAGAGGGATAATGGAGGGTCGACTCGTGGACGAGAAACAGCCCGGAAGAATTGAGCAGAGACTCGAGAGTAGAAAGAATTTAGTTTCAAGTTTTTTTTCTCATTCCCTCCGCTGAAGACCTTCGTCAGTAAAATCGCAAGGGACCGTAGAACGAAAGAGGATAAAGAGAACAGAATGAAAGAGGAAAAAGAGTGTTGCCTACGACCAGTTTGTACGAGTGAACAAAGAGTAGTACATCGGGTCTCATACTACGCCAGGATCGTCGCACTTATTCTCATCTTCCAGTCAGTCGCGGTACGTGGGAAATCAGCTCGTGCGGAATTCATTCGATTTCTAGTCTACCTCGTTGTCTTTCTTTGCACAAATATTTCCAAACGTTACCATCCATTCCATTCTTCGTTTTGTGTTCCTTAATTTTCCTTATCTTATAAATCCACTTAGCAGCGTCAATAGCAGAGACCTTATGAATCCATTTAGCAGACTCGATTTGTAGAACTCTGATGAGAATCGTTAAAAAGCTCTCCGTGATATTCGTACACCAAGTCCGTGGAGTTTCAGGACAACTTACGAAATCTCACAACTTGATGAGGTTAAAGTTTGCAACGTTGGAACGCAACGAAAATATTTTTTTACCGTTGCTAATTTTGTTTTTTGCAAATCAAAGCTACTGCGAACTGTTTTAAGATCCTTATTAAAGACCTACAACCCTAATCGATTAAAAATAATTTCGAATAACAATAAGAAAGGAGAATAACGATAGTAAGAAATAACTTTCGTTGCATTCCAATGATGAAAATTTCAACAACATACAATTTGATTCAAATTAATACCGGAAATTCTTTGTCATATGCTCAATGCAGCCTCAAAATTTTCATTCGATCGTCTACACCGTTTCTATAAAATTTCCCGTTTCTATAAAATTTCTCGTTTCTATAAAACTTCCCGTTTCTATAAAATTTCCCGTTTCTATAAAATTTCCATAAAAACACTTTTTAACGGAGGGAGACGCCTACGCTTATCGCTAAATGGCAGTTTTACGCACGAAATAGGGTGAAAAATGTTTTCAATGTTAAAATGTAAAGAAGTTATAAACAGTCTCGTGAAGGACCTTTGAACGTGACCGCTCAATGGTATACTTGATTTTGGCCACCCAGATAATCCGAAACAAAGAAAAACGACTTTTTTCTTACAATATATAATATTGGCTAAGATTTGACCTACCTTTTTTTCGTTAATGTGATGTAAACTTAAAAAAAAATCCAATATTTTTTTTTCGATTTTTTTAAGAACAATGACATCATTATTGTTGATAACTAATGAAAAAGAAGGTCACGAAGAAAACCGTGGGTCAAGACTGAACTACTATTAGGGGGCGTACACAAATTACGTAACGCCAAAATCCCCAATCTCCTCCCACGTACCAGGACCGTAACGCCTGGCCGGAAACCCCCCCTCTCTTTCGTTACTTAGGGGTGCTTTGTCGTCAATAATTGATATTTTTTTTCACAGACATAACTAATTACCAAAGGATCGGTTTTATACTCATTTTATTAAGTAAATATGTATCTAGTTTTATACCAATGTGTATGAAAAAAATCTTTAAAATTAACCGACATATGTGCCTTGATTTGACGACGAAAAAAAAACTTCTCTTCATTGTCCCATCCATATCGTTATGAAAGGTTATCTGTAAATAAAAATTCAACAATTTATCGATATTTATACAAATGTAGCTATCGTTATCTATAGCCTTTTTTTACAAAATGCCGACCATGTGGTATTTTTTTTATATTTTCAAGGCCCTTTTTCGAATTCAAGCAGCCTTTAAAAATAGTAATAATCAAAATTTGAAAATCCGCTGCGTACAACTTTACTCATTGCGATTGCAAAAATGTCAACTAAAAAAAAATTGAAAATCGGTTGATAAGTTTTTGAGTATTCGCTGGGACAAGGTCGAAAAAAGTAGTTTCGAGAAAAACGCATTCAAAGTTTTCGTTCCGTTTTTCTTGATATAAGGTTATGTTTTTTCTAGAATATTGATACTTACATTAAAGTATCTAGTCGCGGACGATATGGCGGTTCTTCATCTTTATTTTATTTCACAAAATAATAAGAGCCTGCACTGCATCTATTGTTAACGATGCCACACATGTAGGGACTGGGGGCACTAACCGATCGCGCTACATGTTCTCACTAAAGTGACTGTAACTCCGTCAATTTTCGGACTTGTGAATAAAAATGTTGCCAACATATTTTTGAATATATGAACTTTCAAGAATTAAAAAAGACAAAACAAAATGTTGATCAAATTTTGCTTGGGGAAAGGGGGAAAGCTACTGTGCAAGTTATTGCACAGTGACTTCCGACCTTAACTAACATTTCGTATGGAAAACGTAACCCCTTGAAAAAATTGGTATTCCTGAAGAACGATTTTTTATTGCGTTCCAACGATTACTCAGAAGCTACTGACGTCAGATCGTTGAGCAACTGTAGCGATCGATTATTATCATTCGTGTTGTTGTTATTCTGATAGTTCTTACTGACGTTGTTTGTTCGTTGCAGAGAGGGTGAGGAAATCGTCGGTTCTTACTTGGAAATTGAAGATATCACGCTCGAGGACTATGGAGAGTACGAATGTCGAATCAGCAACGGTGTCGACGACGAGATGAATCTACCAGCGCATATATATCGTCAAGGTAAAATAATACGAATCACTTCTTTTTTTTTATACTTCTTTACTCTCTTGTACCGCGTACCGTATTATTTTATTACGCATTGACATTTGGTAAAAGATTAGTTTCATTCAGTTTCATTTAGTAAGAGATAGCTTCCACGTATGTTATGTTAGGGTATGTTTTACTACTACTTTTGGCTGTTACATGGTATTTTTTAAATTAATTATCAAAAATGGCGGAAGTATGGCACGATCTTCTAAACGGGTTGCGGAGGATGTTGAAAAGAATTGAATTTTCCGCACAAATTGCTACATTTAGCAATTAAAAAAAAGTTTTCATTTGTTATTATCAAGAACATTTAAGGCCTTGTTTTAGACAATAAGGGTACAAAAGTGTATACCAAATTTCATGGTACTGAAATTTCCATCGTTGGAATACAACGAAAATATATTTCTTTCGTATTCCCGTATGTTTGTAAGCACTTCAAGGCTACAAAAGTCGCTTGAACATTTTTAATAATCCTCAAAACTTATAACCGAAGGTTGCAAAAAAGGTATTTTTAAAAATATTAAAAATAAAGAAATTAAAAAAAAACAAAGAAAAATTTCCGTTCCATTCCAACGATGCAAATTTCAACACCATAAAATTTCATCTAAATCAGTCGATTCGTTTTTTAGCTATTGGTCACGCCAGTTTTAAAGTGCAGTTTAGAAGACCGTGCCATACTTCCGCCATTTTTAAAGATCACAAAAAATACCATGTAATAGCCAAAAGTAGTAATAAAACATCCTCTAAGTCTAAAAAGTGGCGAAGAAATCATTCCTTTAAAAAAAAATATATAAAATGTTCTCCTCGCCTTTAGGTATCTCCCCCCTTAAAGATTTTCAACCAGCAACTTCAAAAAATATTTCGTTTGATGATAAAAATAAATAAATGACAGAATGAAGAAGCATTATTGTTCCATTCTAATAACGCAAAGTTCAACACCGTAATTTCATTCTGGGCGACTAATGTTTCTCCGATCGATGAAAGAAATTGTTGTGCCGTTTTCAGAGCCACGCTACGATATGGGATTGCGGAATGGTTCATGGCGAAAGACACTTTTATTCGGCGTTCTCGTTCTTGTTATCCTCATCTCGGCGGCAGTCTTCTATGCGAGATGCTGGTTACCGTTGGCGGTAATGTGCCGAGACAGATTCGGGACAGTCGAATGTGACGGTTAGTATCATTAATTACTGCAAAGAGCCGTGACATAAGATTCAAGATGAAATGATACGCTGAGAAATTTTGACGCCTTCTCTTGCGGTAGTACTCTCGGTTTTTAATAAAAATAGATAATAGATAATTATCTATTAATTTTTATCTTATATACACTTTATATATACTTTCATCTAGATAATTATCTAGATAAAAGAATCCAGAAAAGGGAAAATATAGGTGATGGAAATATCATCTATAATATAGATAATATATACACGTATAATATTATATATTATCTGAATTATCTAGATAATCTAGATACTACATAATCGTATTGTCGGGATTATCGATACGCTATCATTAATATATTTTATCTAGATAATTATCTAGACAAAAGAATTTAGAAAAGGAATAATCTAGGTGATGGAAATATTATCTATAATATAGATAATATATACACATATACTATTATATATTATCAGGATTATCGATACGCTATTATCTGAATGATACACACACACACACACACACACACACAAACACCCCCCCCCCCCCCACACACACACATACACACACACCCATTGTCGATATATTTTATCTGAATTATCTAGATAATCTAGATACCACATAACGTATTATCTGGATCGTTTGACCTTTTCCCATAATATTATCTCGTATATGGATAACGTTTTATAAATTGACTTCTAATTGTTATTTCGAAGATACGAGCGGCCAGAGGAGGCCTTGCTCTAGTAGTCAGATCTCGATTATGATTTTTTTTCCAATAAATCCACTCTAGCCGTTTTTGTGTAAAATTCCGATAACTTTTCGTGGATTTCTTTACCGGTGAAATCGTGTGTCATTTCATGTTCAGCTATGACAATCGAACGAAAATAACAATAAATTCCGTACCGACAGATGGCAAGGACTGCGACGCTCTTGTCTGTTACCACGAGAGAGATTCGGATTTCGCGAGTGGTATACTGGTACCGACACTGGAATCGAGGCACCGATACAAATGTACCCATCTCGAGCTAACTCACGTCAAGCACAACTGTAAGTATTCGCATTCTCCCAGAAGAAGCTTATTTTATAAAATGCGACAGTTCATACACTTTTCTTGCTTGTGAAGCCTAAAAATATCAGTATGAAAGTCGAGCCGCCGTTTTTCTTTTCGACGGTCGGTATTTAGCATCGTGACAATTTTCAATCCACTACTGTTGCCGGAACATCCAATTTATCATGAATATTTTGTTAAGGGACTACATCCGCCTAGAAGCCCGAAAAAGGCCAAATTCCGATTTTTTTTTCTGGAAAACGGTTGGTTAAAAGAAACGCATTTTTTTAACACAAAGCTCCGTATATTGGGAGTCTGGAAAAAATACAGAAAAACAACAAAAACATGGCGGTCGGTAGGTGATGACATTTTTTTTTCGCGAATTTAGGTAAAAAGTGATACTATCGAATGAAAATATTTCTGGAAAAAACCATTTTCTGACCCACCTAGGTTGATGTAACCCGTTAAAGTCTGAGTAAACCTTGCGTTTAACGGTAAATGCGTATGTTTTTCTGAAACAGGGGGTCTCGAGATTGGACCGCATGCAGCATCGGCGCGAAGAATAGTCGTCGTTCTAGGGCCAAATGCTCTGGAAAACGTGTGGACCGAGGCAAGCGTGTCGGGCGTTCTCAAGCAATTGTCTTCCGTGTCAACGAAAACGATTATAATAGCACTGAAGGAACTTCCGAATTTAACGACTATCGCGAAAACTGCGCGACACACCGGCCTCGCCGCTGTATCGCATTGCAACGGTGGCACTGCCTTCGATCGTTTGACCATTTTGCGCTGGGAGGAGACTACCAGCAATGGAAACGGCAGTGGCGCCGGTAGCTACAGATTTTGGTACAAAGTGAGAATGTTGATGCCACCAATGAGACCACCGACAACGAGAAACAGCGTTACTTCGAGATGCCAATCGGTCGCGATGATCGTACAAGCGAACGGCAACAAATCCGTGCAGCAAAAGGCTCGTTCACGCGAGAGTCTCGAAGTTCTTGTGTGAATTCATTTAAAAAAAAAGGAAATCTCGGTCAAGCAATACAATGCTGAGAAAACGAAAATCCCTTTGATCGTCGCGACATTCCAAATTCTGATTACCGACGAACATTCGATGTAACATTTTATTCGTGCGCATTCCTTCGAATCGAACACACGAGTATCCTGCATTGTGAATTTCTTGAAAGGTCCGTCCCAGATTTGTCGTCTCGTTCGTCCAATCTTTCGAAGATTCGGATTCATGTTTTTCTACGACATCTCAATCCAACCATATATATATATTAATACACTTAGCTCAAGACGTTGACTATTTCCGTCTTTATTCGCCTTTTTGGCTATAATACGGATACTCGAACCCTTCCCAATCGATTTCCTTTCCTTTCTCTACTTTTTTAAAAACAACCGTTGTACATATATATATAATACTGAAGTCATTCGCTGCCGCGCAAAGCAAACCTCTATTTATTTAGTTAGAAGTATTATTTATGCTATGAATTATCGCTATATATATATATATATATATATATATATATATATATATATATATATAAATATATATATATATATATAAATTGCTCTATGGGATATCTGAACCCAAGCAGGCGTAGCTTCTTCCATGGCTGGCGACTTTTTTCATTTGCAAGTTGTAGAATACGTGAGAAAAGAAAAATTCTTTCGATTCCACGAAATTGTCACAGACCAAAGCTGATACCGCTCTTAATTTTTTGTCATATTCCTGAATTTGCGCGAAAGAGGAAGGTGGTGGACGGTACTGACATTTTTAGAGAAATGAAAACAGTTTTTATTACTCCGACTAGCAGGAACGAAGTTGAAAAAAACAAAACCTCGTGGGACGTTCCATAGTTGCTTTTAAATGCCAAACTCCATCTCCAGTAGAGTCAATCTAAAGATTCAGTTGTAAAAAATCGAGTGTGGTAATTTGCTGCGTTTTTAGTTTGATGATTTTGAAAACCAGAGACTCAATTTTTCTACGTTTTATCCAGCCGCTATGGGAAAAAAATGGTTGACCATGAGGATCGGAGCTTGGTCAACTTGGCACGCTATTATTCCATGTACGCGGTGTGCTTCAGTAATGAGACGCGGAATACGTGTGGTCGTGAATTTTTGTAATAATTTTGATATATTACGCAGCCTCGTCGTATAGCACGGATGAAATCAAAACGAATGATGAAACATCGAAAATAACGAGCCAACGGAATGATCGTGATTACTTGTTTAAATAAACGACAAGTGAATGATCATTATCGAATAACAATCAATGCAAGTTATTAATGATTGAAATAGCTTGTTTCTCTTTATTTAACAGTAATTTTTTCACGATCACTTGTCAAATAGTTTTTAATGATTTCATCCATTCGATTTGGCAATGGCGCCCGTGCGAATTTGTAAATGAGACTTATTTTTAGAATTCTTTTTACAGTAATCTCTTTACTGTCAGTATTAAAAATACTAGAGAGCGTACTAATCGCATCCAAACGAATTATCGAACTCGACGTCCGAATGCGAAGGTTCGAGTTTTTAATTTTATCTTCATACTTTTAGTCTGTTTCTCTTTGACTTGATATTGTAAAAGTGAGAGAGAAATCGAAGTATAGTATTATCGCATTAATCCGAATATTTTCGTATGCGAACAAACAGTCGCGCGATTCATCCAGGGGAGTACAATACCGCACAACAGTTTGGACACACCAATCGACATTTCTCGTCGCACTGAAAGTTAGATAGCTCCGTGAAAGCAAAAGATTACCACATTTAACGAACGGCGTTTTGATCGGAACAAATTCAGCTTGGTTTTGCTTTTTTTGAAATGATTTTTATGATCTTTTTTGATCCGGTAAGCACTTTTGTACGTGACCGTTTTTCGGCTATTTTTCGACCATAAAGAATTAGGAGCATAATTCGTGGAACATTTTTTTGTCGTTTTTATCCATGATAAACTTGAAAGGGGTAGCAGAAGCTTCATTTTCGTTTTATGACAAGTTTCGTATGATTTTTTTCGCAGTTATTTCATTTTTTGCTAAAAAAAGGAAAATTTTGGGAAATGCAACGTAACTCAAGAACTATAGGGTTTATGAGGAAATGTCAAAGGTGTAAAAAGTTGCGTAAGTTTATACTGAATCGCCTGGAATTTTCAAAGAATTTTCCTTTGAGATTTTTAAAACTATTTTTCGTTCGGAACTGATAAGTAGGATGGCTTAACTCGAAAAGTATGGCGTTTAGGAGGGAGAAACTCTTAATTTTCGATTTCAAATAAATTTTAAAAAGTTTATCCTGATATTGGGACGCCATATTTTTCGAGTTCAGCCATCTCGTCAGAGTTTCGAGCGAAAATAGAAAAAAAAATCTAAACGGAAAATTCTGAAAAAATTCCAGACGATCCAGCATCAACTCACGCAACTTTTTACATCTTTGACATTTTCTCAAACCCCATAATTCTTTAGTTGCGTTGCATTTTTGAAAATGTGTCTTTTTTTAGAAAAGAGTGAAATAACTTTGCGAGAAAAAAATCGTACGAAACTTAAAAAAAAACAAAAATGGAGCTTCTGCTACCCCTTTTGAGTTTATCATGGATTAAAATGAATTCTCGATGCACGAAAAATAGCCGAAAAACAGTCACGTACAAAAGTGCGTACCGGGTAAAAAAAATCACAAAAACTATTTAAAAAAAAAAAAAAAACTAAATTTGTTTCCTCCAAAACGCCGTTCGTTAAATTTGGTTATCTTTTTTTTGCCAGAGCTATCTAACTTTTCGTGCGGCGAGAAATATCGACTGGTGCACGCAAACTTCTGAGCGGTTGTGTATGTGTCGAGGTAATGTTTGAGGCGCGGGTCAACCGAGTGTTCACGCAGGGGCGAAAGACAGAATGAGAGACAGATGAGTAATATAAATAAGTGTTTGTAACTATATTTCATTATTGTTCGATCGCAGTTTTCTTTTTTTTTCACATTTAGGCACTTGTACTTGAGACGCATAAGCAAAAACATGGCTTTCATAATTTGTTATACCTCAAGTACCCCACGTTATCATTCATCTTATATAATAAACAATAACTATAATAATGATAATAATAAAATAATTACAACAAAGATACATGATTCTCGCGATGTGGAATAATTCTATATTTATCGCATACGTATTATGATATAACTCAAACGTGAGTGGAGCAGAAAAAATGCGAAACGCTACGCTTCAGATACGACGAAAAAAAAAACAAGCCGTCCTCAAATTTCCAAAGGGATCGTTGAAGATTCATCAACGACCGCATGATAAGAATTCTCAACCTGACCGAAAAAGCGATGTATTTTTTCAAATTATTTGAAATTATTTTATTTTTTTCAAAATAAAATAATTTAAAAAAATACCATCCCTTGTGCTTTCACACCGATACGAATGGATTACCCACAATCATGACAGTACTGCGAGCACTCTCATGCTTGGGATTTTTCGAATGCGGTTTTCGTTCGGCGGAACAATATATCAAAACGGTTTTTTTTCTTCGAATTTGAAGTGTAGGATTTCGCTTTTACTCGCCCTCGAACGATAAACTCGAATGAGCGTCAACGCGTAACTCTTGTTCTCCTTCCCTTCGATCTATATATGTATATAAGGCAACTGTTATTCAATATAATTATTCATATACGTGAAACACGCTGTGGTAAGTACAACGAGCGCGAACAACGATTTTCAATCGGCTCAAGACTCGGCAGGTTCAATTCCGTGTTTTTCGATAACCCGAATTTCTGGCCATAGCACCAGCGTATCGCGCTAACCAGCACCGCAATTTACGCGACAATAGAAAAATAATTTTCCCATCTCTCGTTCGAAACAACGTTGTAACGGTACAAAAGTACAATAAACAAGTATTTTTTCTTCTCTCTTTTCGTATGTACAAAGTTTTCAACAATAAGTCACACGTACGACCGCGGCAATTTTTTTCGTTATAAGTACCAGCGTCACCGCGATATTTTTCCTGGCAAGACGTAAAATTTCCGTGCCGTAGAGATGTTGAATTATAAATTGTATATATATATATATATATATATATATAAAGAATAAGATAAAATAATACTGTCTGTTGTGTGAGTTTGCGGCGCATGTGCGAGCTCATATCTCTCGATGGTAAAGTTCACAAATACCCAAGTACTCCGACGCTCGAGTCATTGCGTGTTGCCTTTAAAAAAATACCTTTTAATCGTTAAAAAAGGGGGGACTCGGCGACATTGAAATTCTCGAATGCTCGGGATGGATCGAAATTAGAGCGCCGATATACTCAGACGTTAGAACGGAACGAATTGTTTGCGAGAGCACACAAAGAAACTGATGTAAATTACTAAGAGTTTAACAATCTGAAAGGCTTTTCCATTAGATCGATATTGGCCTATGGTAACCAGCATTCTTGTAAACAATCACAACGATGTCAAACTATGACGCGCCGCGTGATTTTCCTTTGCGATTTTAGCCAATGCCTCGGCCATTGATTTACCGGTCTCCTGCACCATACTGTAGAGACGTCCAGATTCCTTGTTTTGCATGAGAACGTGTGGATGGTCGAATTCCTGTGACAAAAGCGTGAAATTTCATTAGATCGAGACCGATAGTGATTGTAGTCTTCATTATGGCAAAAAAACGTTTACATCGAGGAGTCAGCCTCGATCGAAAAAGAGAAAGTCATTTTTCCCGCATAATATCCAGAATCGTCGATATTTTTTTTCGTCACATGTACAATCATCTTTTTAATTATTGTTTTTTTTTTCACGGAAGGGACAATCGATTCGCTGTCATTTTTTTTTTCGAACACCAATATCCGTGAGATAAAGGGCCTTACTTCAGTATCCGGAAAACATGAGTAAACTTTTCACGGATTTCTTTACCGGCAGAATCAAGTGACATTTGGTCTTAAGGCCATGTGCCGAGCCGACCGAGCGGCCATGAGTGCGAGAGAGAGAGAGAGAGAGAGAGCTAATTTACTGATTTCCATTGTTCTCCTAAATGGTTGATTTTTTGGAAAAACGAAAACAAACACCTTCCACTCTGTTGAACGACGAATAACTCCGTTCTCTTCATTTGCCCGAAATGTGGTCTGTCTGAGAGAGAACTTGGCAGTAGGATTTTTACCAACCGGACATGTGAGCCATGTCCTTAAGGCCATGTGTCACACGGTCGGTAAAAATCCTACGGCCAAGCTTTCTCCTAGACGGATCACATTTCGCGCAAACGAAGAGAAGGACGTTATTCGTTGTTCAACAGGGCGAAATCGGGTTTCTCTTTGTTCCAAAACATCAGTCGTCTTGGGGAACTTGGGAAACTGCAAATCAGCTATCTTTCTCGCACATAACGGGCTAAACCTACCCAGGTGGGTAAAAAAATTGCATTTTCCAAAAATATTTTTATTCTATATCACCTTTGAGCTATATTCCCTGAAAATTTTTATTAAAATATTCCTAAAATTGAATGAGCTACAGCTTCTAAGAGTCGGTCGGGCGAGCGGTAGCAAGCACCATACTTCAAACTTCAAGGCGGTGATCCGGTGACGAGTCCAAAAATCGAAACAATTATTTTGCACCAGTTGCTTCTATAGCAAGGCGTCAATATGGACTCGATATAGCAGGCTAATAGTGAGTCAACATTTTCTTTGTGTAAATCGTACTTCAACTTTTAAACACGTTTTTCTCAAAACTGTATTTTTCAAATAGGCTTCCATGATATCTCAAAAACTATTGAACGGATTTCGCTCAAATCTTTATGATCCAGTCAACACATTTATAGTTCTCACCCGAACTAGAATATTTTTTATATCTACCATCGTTTTTTTAAGCTGAAAAAGTAAAAAAATATAACGAATCTTGGAACTTAACTTTTAAAACCGTCCGAAAAATTCAATTTTCGATATTTCACTTTACTCTAGTTCCGTCAATAGCCGGTCTTTCTCAGAAAAAGCATTCGACCAGCTGCGTAAAACCTGGCTCGGACGGACGCGTTTTTCTCGAAATGCCGTTTTTCAAAACGTTGTACACTCTCAAAGGAAAATTTTTCAAGCTATCCGTCCCAAATTTTGAAACGATATTCTTCACGCCATTATTTGTCTTGCCACAGAAGCATTTTTTGTTTAAAATCTTCAAATTTTTTTTAACGAAAAACTCGAAAAATAGGCTAAATTGGATACTTTTTTTCAAACCGCCACCATTTCGTCAATTTTGAAAAAAAAACCTCCATAGCAAGATGGCAGCTTCATACTGATCGATAATCGTTTTACAAAGTTTGTTTCAAGTTAACAATAAATACGAGTCGTTGACTCGAATTTATTGTTAACTTGAACCCGTTGGGTTTTTAGATTTCGGATCGACCGTTCCAACTGGAGTTTCCACCGCCAAACGTCGCAAAAAAAATTTCATTATCTGCCGGCGGCCATCGCTGCTTTTCTGTATTTTTTGGTGATTATTTTTAACCCTTTCAATAGGGCGAAAAAATTAGTTTAGTGCGCCTCATTACCGGGAACAGTTATTTCTCCTCCAAGTGATTATTACGATGAAATAACTTTTCTGTCTGAAACTTGCTCAATAAGGGTGCGAATTCCTCACCACTGAAATGCACCTATGTGTTTCAGTACCTGGGACATATGTTGTCCCAGCCGGGATTTCAATTGTTTTCCAAACTGGAACAGCATATGCCCTGTAAGGTGTGAAAGGGTTAAGGTAATCTTATCGCCAGGCTTCAATCTATAGGATTTGCATTTGTTTTAATCTTCACTAAATATAGTAATAATCGTCTCTATAAAATGTTGGGGTCGGTTATCGACCTAATTACAGAGAAAAAATATTAATATTACGTATTTTTGCGAAGGAATTGCGAGACGACATACAAAAACCCAATTTCCGGTCGCTACAAAAGTATATAATAGTGGGAATCCGTCAGATTTTTTAAAATAATCGGATTTACATACTTAACACTTGTAATCCAATGATCTCAGAAAAAAATACGTTTATTGACCTAATTTTTATGTAATATCAAGCTTAATTTGAACTTTCGGTATTGAATTTATTACCACTCGCTACTATAAAGAGACGTGATAGCAAGGCAACGCAACGGCTGACTGTAGTCCTAACTTCATCTCAATCATTCGAATTTCCACACATTTCATTTTAAATCGACATATTTCGCCGACACCAATCTTCCACGCTTTTTACCAGTCTTGGCCCGAATGCAATGCTTTATATTTCCCGCACCTGACATTGTTTTGACAGGTCGACGTTGAAAAGCATTGAGGTTAAACTCGCCTGGTTGAGTAAAAAGAGACGGAGATAGAACCAATGTGCGAAATATCAAACCTAGAAATACTGCGCGAATCGTTGGGATAACGATTTTTTCATTTTTCTAATTTAATGTGAACATTCATTAAGGTAGAACGAGCGCGCAATCTTGATTTCTATAGATTTTGTTCAAACTTTAACCAGACATTGTTCATATCATTATGCATGTTGGAGTGAAATGTCAGAACAGTCGACTATTTAGATTAGAAGATAATGGGTTTTAAAATTGCGACTTTTAACACTGCAGGGTCTGCATTGAAATTTAGACAGAATAGTTTTCCGTGAAAAATATTTGACCCCTATAATAAAAAGACATATGGCAACACCGCATCGTTCCACGTATCCAATGACGTGAGTTTGCGCGACATATTTAAAATAATACTGCAACACAAATTTTTATTTGGAAGTAATTTTTAATCGAACAAAGTTTTTAATTAGTTATGAATGAACCAACACTTTTATTTGTCAATGAAAATAACGTAAACAATATAAAATATTAATATTTATAATGCAAATATTTTTTATGACAACATTTTTAACTTTAGGAACATGATAATTATTTTTTTTCTCGAAATATTGAACAATCCTGTTCTGTGGTGTTGGCATATGTCTTTTTATTATAGGGGACAAATATTTTTTACGGAAAATTATTCTTTCTAAATTTCAGTGCAGATCCTGCAGTGTTGAAAGTTGGAATTTTAAAACCCATTATCTCCCAATCTAAATAGTCAGCTGTTCTGAAATTTCAAACATGCATAATGATATGAACAATGTCTGGTTAAAATTTGAACAAAATTTATAGAAAACAAGATTGCGCGCTCGTACTACCTTAAGAGGTTAGGCCACAGTAACGGGTATAAAATCATGTGCGCATTTAACAATTTTTTTCGTATAAAAAAGTGATTCACTCATAGAACTATCTATTTAATCTAATTTAACACATCTATTTAATATGAACATCAAACTGTCGGAAAATATATATATATTTTTTTCGATGTACAAAATGGCCGACTTCTCGAATCGTCTCGAAACAGCTTTTTTCCAATTGGCGTGACAAATAACTTCAATAATTTTCACTCGATTTACTTCAAATTTAAAAGTTATGTTCCTAATTGCATTTCGCAGAGAAGTACGTACGGAATCTCTGATTAATTGAAAACGTTTCATTTTATGAGCAGTTTATGAGCAGTTACAACGAAATTTTTCACTGAAAATTCATTTCTTAAGTTCTAATACCTACAACTTTCGAATAAAACAATATTTTTTAAATTCCGTACGTACTTCTCTAGGTATTCTAATGTAGATTGACGAGAATTTTTGTTTTTTGTTCTAGGTAAAAAATTGTGGATGCTGAATGTCATGCTGCGGAGCGCCTAAAAAAAAGATAACAAATGAAAATATTAGTAGTCGGCAATTTTGTACATCGAAATATATATATATATATATTTTCTGACAGCTTGATATTCATACTAAATAGATGTGTAATTAATTTTACGAGTGAATTACTTTTTCATACGAAAAAAAAAAATGTTAAATTCGCACATGCTTTTATACCCGTTACTGTGGCCTAATCCCTTAAACAGTTTACACGTGGAAAATTTAAATTATTACAAATTATATTGTTTGCGCATGTTAAAAATATAAATTGTACAAGTCTCAAGTATGATCAGTGGTATGACTAGTGTGTTACGATAGAATTACCTTAAGGCTCTCAATATTCTGTTAAATTTTCTGTTAAAAAATGCGTTTATCACCAAGCGTTTCCCAGAAAAAAAATGCCGAATGTGCCGATTATTTCGGGCCTCTTGGTCAATGTAGCGCCTAACGTTTGGCGTTCGTCCTGGCATCTGAATATAAAGTATCACAATCGAATAATCTTACCACAGCGGATCCGGCGTCCATCACCAGTATCCGATCACTATCCATCACGGTATTGAGTCGATGGGCTATCGTGAGAACCGTGCGACTTTCGAATTTGCGTCTAATGGTCTTCTGTATGAGCTCGTCGGTGCGTGGATCGACGTTCGCGGTTGCCTCGTCGAGTATGAGTACGGGATTGTTCCGCACTATAGCACGCGCGAGACAGACCAACTGTCGTTGACCGACGCTAAGGTTGCCGCCGCCCTCGCTAATGTGGGCCGCGAGTCCCAATTCTTTGAGTTCGACCTCCTCCAACGCCTCCCAGAGTCGAGTGTCCTCGTAAGCGTCGAAGGGATCAAGATTGGCGCGTAGAGTGCCCGAAAAGAGAAAAGGCTCTTGCGGTATGATGCTTATTTTCGAGCGTAAATCGTGAAGACCGATCTCGCTGGTCTCGACTCCGTCGATCTCGATGCAACCGTCAACGTCAGCGAGACGAAAGAGGGCCGATATAAGTGACGATTTGCCGGCTCCGGTACGCCCGACTATGCCAACTTTCTCGCGTGGCTCAACCGTAAAATTGAGGTTCTTCAACACCGGCGGATCGAGAGGCGAATAACGCAGATAAACGCGTTTGAATTCGACTTTTCCCTCCTCGGGCCAGGTGTCCCTTGGCTTTTTGTCGGGCGTGCTCTCGAGAGGCGGTTCACTGGCGACGTTACTGTACTCGAGTACGCGCTCGACCGAGGTCATTTGATTCTCCAATTCGGCACTTTGGCGCATGCCCCATTGAAACATACCCGTGAGTCCGATGCTCTGGGTTATCGCGAGGCCCACGTTGCCGCCCGGCGTCGAGGTTGGGTCGTCGCCGCTTGGGAGCACGAGGAAGCTCAGTGTCACGAGGGCGATGTAGATGAGACAAAATATGTCGAGCCAGAAGCCAAAAGCGCGCGACGACGCGATAAATATGTACCACGCGGACGAGTGAAGGTCCTGATGATGATCGAATTCCGTGGTCAAAACTTCGGCAGCGTCGAACGAGCGTATTGTCGCGAGACCCTGCAGCGTCGCGTTCAAGTGACCGAACACCGGTGATCGAGCTATACGATTATTTCACAATTAGCATTTATTTTTATCGACAGTGGTGCAAAATGTGGTAACGAAAACTCACTTATTCCCTCGAGACGTTTGACGCTTCTACTCGTTGCCAGATAAACGACCCTCAAGTAGTAGAAAATAATTCCAATCACAACGGTCGGCACCAAGAGCCAGTGATTCGCGTAACCAACCACGATTATTATACCCAAAAGGGACATACCGATCTGTATGCAATCGATCATCGCGATTGGCAATAATTCGTCGATCGCGCCCATATCCTTGGAAAAACGATTGAGCACGCGACCCGACGTGTTCGTGTTGAAGAAACGCATCGTCGCACGACTGATGCTTCGGAACATACGGTCGTGAAGCGTCATCGAGGCTCTCATGCACATACCGAAGAACGAGAATGAACGTATCAGGGTAACGAATATCGTGAGTACCGTTAAAGCACTGTAGATGTAGATGCAGGTGTTCGTGTCCAACGGCCTTTCGTAAACCTCCGCTTCTTTTCCCCCTACGACTGTTCGCTGAACGAAAAAACACGATATTGAATCGGCGTGAACCTCGCGTTTCTGAACTAGGGTAAATCGACCAGTGGATAGACGAAAGCTGATTTATATTTGATATAAGCAAAGCATACGAATTGTCGATAAAAACTCGAATCACTATAATTTAGTTACAAAACTCGCACGTGTCGTGAAAACCAATTTCGTAGTTTAATATCGAATTTTGAATGACATTGAAGTATGCATCGTTGGAATGCAATGAAAGTGTTATAGACCAATTTTTTTCGGCACATTTGGATTTCCAAAATCACTCAAACGTTTTTCAGGATCCTTATTCGAGATCTTCAGCCTAAATGTGTCAAAAAAGATTTTAGATGATAATGAAAATGAGGAAATAAAAAAGAATTTTCGTTGCATCGGAACGATGCAAAATTCAACATCGTATTATTTAGTATCGTAGTATTTGACTATATTGAAAATATGGTACATTCTCTTGTCATCCTAAAAGAATATAGTGTTAAAAAAGTATTTTCTATAATTTTATCGAAAAAGTATGCATTATGTTGATTTATTGCCATTTTTAAATTAGATAAATTTGAACGTTTGGCCACGTGAAGAAAAACGCTCTAGGATTGGTTGGATCTCAAGTGACGTTACATGCCAGTAAACAGATTGTTATTACGAGTCCTGTGACGAGTAATGAGCGATTTTCAAGTTTATATCAGTGTATTTCCGTGCTTTTTCTGTTCATTCATAGTTATTTGTAGTGATAGTTACCATATTATCAAATTTTGAATAAGAATGGAGAGGAAGATCTTGTCTTCCTAGTCTTTTACCTTGTTTACTAGCATGTGACGTCACAGGCGTCACGTGACTACATATCTGACAACGGGCGCGTTTTGAAGGTCTGGTTGAATATTTAAATTTTATTACCGATTTATATCGTAAATACTGACACTCACGAAAATAAAACAAATATTGTCAGCATAACATAAAATAATTAACAATTTAGGATGATTTCCTTACAACAGTCAAATACCCTATTTTGAGGCCACACGAAATTTTTCTAGTTTGGTGTACTTCACACCGCGCAACTTAGTTACAAGACGACTGTGCACAGTAGCGAAAAAAAAAGTTTTTATGAGTTTTGACGTAAAGTATTACTTTCATTACTTAAGGGGTCTTCTCACTTTAGACGCTAAAAAAGGCTATTTTCATGAATTTTTTTTGATAGGTTTATATTATAGAAATTGATATAAAACTTTGTACACTTAATAAATACATTTAAAAAAAGTTTTTTTAAATGTATTTATGTAAGCCAAACAAACTTTTAACATGTTTTTCTCGAAACAACGTTTTTCGACGGCTTGTTGATAAAATCTTCGAAACTACTGAACCGATCCTTATAAAATGTTAACCACATATTCTTTACAACGGTAGTCATAGCGAATAGCAAGGATTTTTTTAAATTTTGATATTTACGATTTCTTTGGTTGCCAAAACGGTAAAAAAATACACGTTTTTAGTGTTATTTGGAAAAAAAGTCCGCCATTTTGTTATTTTTGCATACATAAAAAATCGTATGATATGCGCTATAGCCATTAACATACTGAATCTAAAACCGTTTGATTTTTTTGTTTTGGATGATCCATCTCTAAGATTTCATCAACAGTGCAGACCTACAATTTTTTTAGGACAGTTTATTAACTACCATTTTCGTCTATAAATAGTGACTTAAATAAATAAATAATTTTTTAAAACGTATTTCGAAATTGTATTTAACAAGTGTAACAACTTTTATATCAATATCTATAATATAAACCTATCAAAAAAATTCATGAAAATAGCCTTTTTTAGCGTCTAGAGTGAGAAGACCCCTTAAAGTGACTAGAACACGTGGTTTTGTTTGTTTGGGTTGTCAAAAACAAACGTCGAATACGATCTTGCATAACGTTAATCTTCAAATGCCTGTTTTTGGAAACCGCATTTTTCAGCGCGCGGGGCGCTCTATAGCTTCGACAGATGAACCGATTCACATGAATCTCTTCACAATTGAAAGGAAATTCAATTTGCGGGGCCACCGGGATGCGATTTTCGTCAAAAATTGATTTAGAAATATTTTTTCGCCCTTAAAGTGAAAAAAATTACGTTTTTTTCAAACTGCTCCCCAAAAGGCCCCCAAATTTAGTCTAGTTTGATCATTTTTAAGGGGTTACCCCCACTTGCGATTTTGAAAAAATCGATTTTTTTTATTGCATTTTTTTGAAGTGCAATTTGAAGTGCAGTTTTTTTTTGATGCCCGGAATAGATGACTCTATGTAAGTTTACAAAAAAAAATATTTTCTTCGTGTAAACTGAAATTGAAACTTTAAACGCGTTTTTCTCAAAATGGCATTTCTGAAGTCGGTGACCAAGATTACTCGAACACTAATGAACCGATCTTCTTGAAATTTTGCAGGCTTATTTAATACATAAAAATGTAGTCTTTAATCGTTCGATTTTTTTTTCGAAAAAAAATGGCCGTTTTATAGCCAAAAAACGGCCGTTTTTTTCGTTAAAATCGAACCATTAACTTTGACTGTCCGCCACTTTGTGAAAAATGAATATTTTTTAAAATCCTTCGATTAAAGACTAGTTTATACTTATATTTGACTAAATCCATCCGCATTTTTTTTTCTAAATTTAGAAATTTAGAAATTTTTCTAAATTTTTTTCTAAATTTTCACTAAACAATGTAATATTTTTCAATAAAAAAATTACTGAAAGTTCTTCAAGATGTGTTCTTTAAGATGGTATATTGATCGATTAAAAAAGTTTTCTAGTTTTCTTTAAAAAAATTCATGAAAAAGGCCTTTTTTTGCGCTACAAGTGGGGGTAACGCCTTAACCCGTCTTTGTTTCAATTAAACTGGCAAAGCACGCTTGCTTTGCCCCGCGCAGACCAAAACACGCCGTGCATGGCTTTATTTTGATTTTTTTTGTACACAAAATTGGCATTTACTCTCTATTGATAGGAGAATAAATACGTTGAAACTCATTTCCAAAAGTATTTATTTTATATTTTTTTTAATTCCCGAGGTTCATGCATTTTTCATGCGTCTCGGCGGTAACCTTCCTTTAGTATAGAATGAAAACATTGATTAAAAAAAAAATTGAAATCATTTAGTAATTGAAGGCCAGAATTGAACATGTTTATTCGCTGGTGCTGTATTCTAATCTCTTTCCAGTCGATGGACTGGAATGGGTCTGTTCTGATGATTCTCAAAGCAGACTAAAAATTGAAACTCTGCTGAAAATTGCCAAATTAATTACTGTTAACAGATGACAATTTATATTCCATTAAATTTCATATAATTATTTAATTCGTTTTTTTTTTCATTTTGACAAAATTCTTGAAATTTTGACACAATTTTTAAAATTTAGCCAATTTTTTAAAATGTTAACAAAATTGAATAATCTTCCATTTCTCAGTCGAAACAAACCTTGGTAGTTCTTTTTATAACGTCACGTTAAGAAGGCAAAAAGCTTTGTGTTTTTTCCGCGAAATCATAATAACAAATATAATACTCATATGTATAAGAATATTACAATTTTTGTGCAACACAGTGATCTCCAAATCTAGCATTTAATCAAAATAAATAATAAATCGTTATCCTTTACAGCGTTCATCTACACTACACGTCCATAAACTGGCGGCGGAGTGTCCATTGTCTGGAAATTTCGTCCATTAACCGACGATCTCATAATTACGCTACTAATTTATCAATTCCTCCAATATCATTTGTAGCAATTACTGCGAATTTTTTCTACTATCATAATAATATCTTCCGTTAGCTGTAGCGATTAAAAAATGAGTTTTCATAACATTTCCATTGTACAGTCGATTTGAATCCTAGTGTCGTTATTCCATTCACCGATCGGTTTACCCTATCCTGACGAAACGAATGTTTCAGTGACAAATAACGCTGGACCGATGATCAAAAGATGAACTCACGTTCTCGTTCTCGCGTTCTTCCATATTGACCCACGAAGCGATAAAGGCATCACCGCCGCTGGCGGCCAATTGGGCTCCGACACATAGCATTATTATCGTGAATACCACGAACCAATTGCCACCGGCGCGTAGATACGCCGAATAAACGTGTCCTCCGATGCTGCCTTTTGTACGCATCTCGGCGATCTTAAACGAATCAATAAAACAAGCCTCAATACATCTCCCCTTTCTATACAGGGTGTTTGGTGCATGAACCGACACATTTTTTTTGTTTTTTTTTTCAATGACCCGACATTTGCCTTTTAAGGTAGAACGAGCGCGCGATGTTGATTTATATAGATTTTGTTCAAATTTTAACCAGACATTGTTCATATCATTATGCATGTTTGAGTAAAATTTCAGAACAGTCGACTATTTATATTGGAAGATAATGGGTTTTAATATTGCAACTTTTAACACTGCAGGGTCTGCATTGAAATTTATACAGAATAATTTTCCGTAAAAAATATTTGTTCCCTATAATAAGAAGACATATAGCAACACCGTATCGCTCCACGTATCCAATGACGCAAGTTTGCACGGCATATTCAAAATAATATTGCAACACAAATTTTTATTTGAAAGTAATTTTTTCGAACGAAGTTTTTAACTACCTATGAATTTACCAACACTTTTATTTGTTAATGAAGATAACATAAACAATATAAAACAGCAATATTTATAAAGCAAATATTTTTTTCATGATAAAAGGTTTTAACTTTGTGAACACAATAATTATTTTTTTCTCGAAATATTGAACAATACTGTTCTGCGGTGTTGCCATATGTCTATTTATTATAGGGGACAAATATTTTTACGGATAATTATTCTGTCTTTACTGAACGTTTTTAGCAAAACTGAATAGTAAAGGCAATCCAAACTTTTTTCACTCTTTCCCTAACTAGTTTGCTATCTAAACATAATTTTTTTTTCAAAATTTATAAACACAACAGAATGGTACGACAAATTATGTGACCTGACTTTCGGTCGCTGCAGACCCTGCAGTGTTAAAAGTTGCAATTTAAAAACTCATTATCTCCAAATCTAAATAGTCGACTGTTCTGAAATTTCACTCAAACATGCATAATGATATTAACAATGTCTGGTTAAAATTTGAACAAAATCTATAGAAATCAAAAGTGCGCGCTCGTTCTACCTTAAAAGGCAAATGTCGGATAATTTCAAAAAACAAAAAAAAATATTTTTTAAGGGGTCTTCTCACTTCAGACGCTAAAAAAGGCTAGTTTCATGCATTTTTTTATAGGTTTATATTATACATATTGATATAAAAGTTGTTACTCTTAATAAATACATTTAAAAAACTTTTTTATGTATTTTTGTAACTCAAACAAATTTTAAACGCGTTTGTCTCGAAACAACGTTTTTCGACGGTTTGTTGATAAAATCTTCAACACTACTGAACCGATCCTTATGAAATTTTAACCGCATATTCTTTACAACTGTAGCTATATCGCATATCAAGGATTTTTTAAATTTCATATTTACTATTTTTTTGCCAAAAACGGTGAAAAAAACAAGTTTTTTGTTTTTTTTTTCTAAAAATGTCCGCCATTTTGTTATTTTTGAAGCTATCAAAAATCGTATGGTATGCGCTATAGCCATTAATATACTTAATCTAAACCCGTTTGATTTTTTTGTTTCGGATGATCCATCTCGGAGATTTCATTAACAGCGCAGACCTACCATTTTGTTAGGACATTTTTTTAACGACCATTTTCGTCTATAAATAATGACTTGAATAAATAATTTTTTTAAAAATGTATTTCAAAAGTGTATTCATTAAGTGTAACAACTTTTATATCAATATCTATAATATGAACCTATCAAAAAATGCATGAAAATAGCCTTTTTTAGCGTCTAAAGTGAGAACTTACAGTGACACTTAGGACATAGTGTCTGAGGGTGAAAAAATTAGCAAATGAACCCCCTCAACCCCCCAAAACAAATCTATCGGTCCATGTGCCGAACCATGCGCCTCCCTGTATATCTCGATAATAACCAATCGTAGGTGAGTTTTTTCTTCGTACGAAAAGTTTTACCTCTTCGGGTTCGTCCTGCTGGCCGCCGCCAGTTTCGTTAGTCATAAATGAACTCAGCGAGGTGATGCTCGTGTGACGGGAATTGCTTCGACTGGGCGGGGCCGACGAGGCCTCATCGGGCTTCGTTTGAACCTCGAGCAATCGACCGAAATCGATACCCATTCCGGCTAATTGTTCGTATGTTCTGCGGAAAAAAAAGCCCAGGCTCACCCACGGTCATTTCATATTTTCGGACACTCAGTTATGAACTCGCGTGTGAATAATTTTTCTCGTGCTAATCGTAGTTTTTTTAACCACGTCCGATCAGCACCGCACAAGACATCGACAGTTTGATAATTTTTTAAAATACCCTCGGAATGCACTCTCAAAAGGTCAAATGACTGCAGAGAAAATTAATTTTTTTCGCAAAACTTGTCTTTTTTTTAATTAAAAAAAAAACTATTCTTTCATGGTCCGTACGTATCTTTCTGGATATTGTAATGCAGATTATACACATGACTTTTTTTGTTTGTTTAAGATCAAACTCGTTGGCACTTATGCAAGCCTCGGAGCATCTCATGCAAAAAACTCTTGCGCTTAGAAGGCGCCTGTTTGTAAGAAAAAAAAAACCGGTTTTAAAATGATTCCATACACTTAAAGAGATGTATAATAAACTCGTTTGAGGCGGTGTATACATGAACGACGAAAAAATCGATTTTTTTTCAAACGATGCAACTGTATATGTAGAATATTTTTTCAAAGTTTCAAAGCGAATTCGAAATATTTCAAACATTACAGCCCATCGACGCTGCACCACACCACGCGGATTCGCGGAGAGCGCAGAGGGACAGGCAGATGGGCAAAAACTGATTAACGTAATAATTCACAACTCTTAAGTTTATTACCGTTGAGTATTTGACTATATTAAAAATATGGTTCATTCTCTAGTCATCCTAAAAGAATATAGTATTTAATGAGTATTTTCTATAATTTTATCGAAAAAATATGCATTATTTTCGTTTATTTTAATAACAGAGTACTTGACTATATTAAAAATATGGTCCATTCTCTTGTCATCCTCAAAGAATATAGTGTTGAAAAAGTATTTGCTATCATTTAATCGAACAAGTATGCATTACTTTCGTTTATTTCCATTTTCAAATTAGATAAGTTTAATAAATTAGATAAATTAGATAAGATTTGATAAATTAGAATTTATCTAATTTAAATTAGATACATTTGAATTTGGTCACGTGCACGAAAACGCTCCGCGATTGGTTGGATCTCTAGTGACGTCACATGCCAGTAAAAAGATTGTCATTGCGAGTCCTGTGACGAGTAATGAGCGATTTTCTAGTTTATTTCGGTGTATTATTTTCGTGCGTTTCTGTTCATTCATAATTACTTGTAGTGATAGTTACCATATTATCAACTTTTAAATAAAAATGGAGAGGAAGGTTTGCTGTGCGACAACTCAGCGGCGATATAGGTCCTTTGTCTTGTACACTGGCATGTGACGTCACAGGCGTTACGTGACTACATATCTGACAACGAGACGCATTTTGGCAGTTTGATTGAATATTTAAATTTCATTGCCGATTTATATCATAAATACTGAGATTGACGAAGATAAAAAAAAGTATTGTGAGCATAAAATAATTAACCATTTAAGATGATTTCCATACAACAGTCAAGTACTCTAATACTACTGCAATTTATAATTCAATTACTTTGTAACTGATTACTTGGGCAATTAGTTACCACAAGTACCTAGTGCAATTTAATTCAAATTCTATGTAAACTTTAAACGCGTTTTTCTCAAAATTGCATTTTCGAAATTGGCGTGCAGGACTACTAAAAAACTATTAAGCCGATGGAGTTGAAAATTGGTACAAATATTGATAATATCGCAACCTTCTACTTGACGAAAATTGTTTCTGAACAATTAGAAGAAAAAAAAACACTTTTTTCATTCAAATTTTACCGACATTTTGCGTGAATTTTTTTTTTGTAAATTGGTGCCACTCTCTTGAATTTGCATTTTAATAACTGTCAAATATAAACTACACATGTTCTGACTGAACAAATGTTTGAACTTTTTTGCAAATGAAAGTCTACGGGACGCTAGACTGCACGCCGATTCGCTTCGATAACACTCTGCCACAGCTTCGCCATTTGGATGATAAATGAATTTAAAAAAAATTGTTTCGTGTACTTAAATATACTATTATGGTAGAACGAGCGCGCGCTCTCCATTTCTATAGATTTAGTTCAAATTTTAACCAGACATGGTTCATATCATTATGCATATTTGAGTACAATTTCAGAACAGACAACTATTTAAATTGGGGGAGATAATGGGTTTTTTAATTGCAACTTTTAACACTGCAGGGTCTGCATTTACCGAAAGTCAGGTCACATAAATCGTCGTACCATTCTGTTGTGTTTATAAATTTTGAAAAAAGAATTATGTTTGGATAGCAAACTAGTTAGGGAAAGAGTGAAAACAGTTTGGATTGCCTTTCCTATTCAGTTTTGCTAAAAACGTTCAGTAAAGACCGAATAATTGTCGGTAAAAAAAAATTTGTCTCCTGTAATAAGAAGTCATGTGGCAACACCGCAGAACAGTATTGTTCAATATTTCGAGAAAAAAAATATCGTGTGCCTAAAGTTAAAAACTTTTATCATAAAAAAATATTCGCGTTATAAATATTAATATTTTATATTGTTTACGTTATCTACTTTATTAACAAATAAAAGTGTTGGTTAGTTAATAACTAATTAAAAACTTGGTTCGATTAAAAATTACTTCCAAATAAAAATGTGGGTTGCAGTATTATTTGAAATATGCCGCGCAAACTTACGTCATTGGATACGTGGAACGATGCGGTGTAGCCATATCTCGTCTTATAATAAGGGCCAAATATTTTTTACAGAAAATTATTCTGTCTAATTTTCAATGCAAACCCTGCAGTGTTAAAAGTTGCAACTTTAAAGCCCATTATCTCCCAATCTAAATAGTCGACTGTTCTGAAATTTCACTCAAACATGCATAATGATATGAACAATGTGTGGTTAAAATTTGAACAAAATCTAAAGAAATCAAGAGCGCGCGCTTTTCTACCTTAAGGTATACCTACGGTTTGATAAATGTAGAATAATTTCTTTGTCAGTTACTTTTTTCTCGTCTAAATATATATCGGCCTTGAACAAATCTTCGCTTTACTTTTTCCAGCCAACATTTTTTCAAGTTAGAGGTACTTTTTTCAGGCCAGTTGAATATTATTACCACGTGAAGCAAAAAAAAACCGCTTCGATAGATTCGATCGTTAACAAGCTCAGTCGGACGGAATTAATTTACCCTTCGGCCTGTATCGCACCGTCCTTGAGAACGACGACCCAATCGACGTTTCGGAGAAATTGCAGCTGATGCGTCACGAGAATTCTGGTCTTTCCCTTTAAGTATCTCTCGATGCACTCCTCGAACATGTGTTTGCCGACGTGAGCGTCAACAGCGCTCAAAGGATCATCCAACAAGCATATAGGTGCGTCCGCGTAAACTGCCCTTGCCAAATTGATTCTGTGAACATATTTAGCCCCGTATAGTATATTTGGAGGATAACAGTCGCAGGGAAATTGTGGACGAGTGGAGGGTGAATTTACCTTGCTCGTTGACCACCGGAGAGGCTGATGCCTCGTTCGCCCACGACTGTTTTGTCGCCGTAAGGCAAAAGACTGAAATCTCGCTTGAGCTGGCAAACCTTTACGACCTGGTCATATCGGCGCTGATCCATCTTTCGACCGAACAATATATTTTGTCTGACCGAGCCGGCGAAGAGCCAAGGCTCCTGACTCGCGTATGCTATATAGCCGTTTACCTGATAAAAGCGACTACTGATAAATGTACGAATATAAGAAAGAGCCAATTAAGAAATCATCACAGTGTAAAATTTTCAAAAAATCGATTTTTCGTTGCATTATCCGATAGTATAGACGGTTATAAACATGCTGGTCAATTTTTAGGGCCAAATTCGAATTATTCCGGTTGGGGGCCGAACTCAAATTATGTAACGCAAATCGGGGCGGGGGGGGGGGGCGTTACGTCACGATTTTAGAAATGCCAGAGATAGTAAAATTTTTCTGAATGTTCAAGTTTTGAATTAAAAACTCGCGCGCAATTTTACTGCGAGTAGTTTTACTTTCCAGCTTTCCATATTTTTTCCAGCTTTTATTTACAGCTTTCCATACGAAATGTTAGTTAAGGGGGGAAATCATTGTGCAAGAACTTGCACAATGGCTTTCCCACATTCCCCAAAATTTGAAGAAAAAAAAAAAATTTTGTTTTTTATAATTCTTGAAAGTGCATATATTCAAAAATATGTTGCCGAAATTTTTAGTCACAAGTCCGAAAATTGACGGAGTTACAGTCACTTTAGTGAAAACAGGTAGCGCGACCGATTAGTGCCCCTCAGCCCCTACAGGTGTGGCATCGTTCGCAATAGATGAAGTGCAGGCTCTTATTATTTTGTGAAATATAATGAAGATGAAGAACCGTCATATCGCCCAGGACTAGATACTTTGAGGCAGGATATACATTTACAACGATCAAAAAATCGATTAATTTTTTTTCTCTTTAAACGATAGAACTATGTATGTAGAATATTTTCCGAAAGTTTCAAAGCGAAAATCGAAAAACTTCAAACGTTACAGCCCGTCCACGCTGTGCCTCACTCCTCGGATTCAGAGCGGGCGTGAACTTCAAACGCGTTTTTCTCAGAACTGCATTATCGAAATTGGCGTGCAGGATTACTCAAAAACTATTAAGCCGATTGAGTTGAAATTTGGTAGAAATATTGATAATATTGGTAGCTTTTACTTGACGAGAATTGTTTTTGAAAAATTGGAAAAAAACTACCTTTTTAATTCACATTTTACAGAAATGTTGATATTTTTTTGAATGCGTGTCATTTTCTTAAATTTGCATTTTCTACATTTTAATTACCGTCACATAGAATTTATACATGTTCTAACTGAAAAAATGTTTTAACTTTTTTGCAACTCAAAGTCTACAGGAAGCTAGATTGCACGCCGGTTCGCAATTCCCGCGGCGACCTTGCTGTAACACTTTGCCATAGCTACGTCATTTCGATGATGAATTAACAAAAAAAATTGTTTTGTATACTTAAATATACTATTTAAGGACAAGTATGTAACCGCTGTAATTTGATGGAATATTCTTAAGCCCGAGAGGCAAGAATGGCTAAATAAATACTATACTATACTTTTTAAGGGTACCTAAAGTTTAACAATTGTCGAATAATTATGTCTTAGTTCAAAAAATCCCTCAATATTGCTTTATTTTCCTGTCTAAATGTATATCCCGCCTTAATGCAAGTATCAATATTCTAGAAAAAACATAACTTTGTATGAAGAAAAACGAAACGAAAACTTCGAACGCGTTTTTCTCGAAACTACTTTTTTCCACCTTGTCCCAGCGAATACTCATAAACTTATCAACCGATTTTTTATTTTTTTTGTTACATTTTTATAACCGCAGTGACTAAGGTTGTACGTAGCCGATTTTTTATATATTGATAATTACTATTTTTAAAGACTGCTTGAATACAGAAAAGGACCTTGAAAATATAAAAAAATGTTCAAAGCGTCGGCATTTTGTAAAGAAATCCAAAATAAAAAACGGCTAGCGTAACGATTGCTACATTTGTATAGATATCGATAAATTTTTAACTTTTTTACAGCAAACCTTTCATAAAGGTATCGATGGGACAATGAGAGCATTTTTTTTGTTTGTCATCAAATTAAGGCATATATCTCATATATAAGTTAATTTTGAAGATTGTTTCATAAAAATTGGTACAAAACTAGATGAATATATACTTAATAAAATGAATATAAACCCGACCCTTTTATAATTAGTTATGTCTATGAAAAAAATCATAATTATTGACGACAAAGCACCCGTTACGTAACGCAATAGAGACGGGGGAGGGGGGCGTCCGGCCAGGCGTTACGGTCCTGGTACGTGGGGGATTGAACAATTGGGCGTTACGTAATTTGTGTACACCCTCTTGCTACAGCCTTTGTCAGAAAAAGGGATTCGACCAGCTGCGTGAGACCCGGCGCGAACGGACGCATTTTTCTGGAAATGTCGTTTTTCAAAACGGTGTACATTCTCAAAGGAAGAGTTTTCACGCTATCCGTTTCAAATTTTGACACAACAATCTTCACGCCATTCCTTATCCAGCTATGGAAGCTTTTTTTTAATCTTAATTTTTTTAACGTAAAACTGTCGAAAAAAATGGCTAAATTCGATACTTTTTTTCAAAACGCCGCCATTTTGTCAATTTGAATAAAAAAAATTACTTCCATAGCAAGACAACGGCTTTGATACAGATTAATAATCTTTTTACAAATTTTGTTTCAAATCATATTTACGGCCACAAATACCTTTTTTCGAAGACATTTTTAACCGTTAAGAAAAATGTGAAAAAATCAAATTAAACGTTTAAAAATGTATTCTCTGTTTTTCATGAGTGCTTTGATTTGACATAAAAAATCCGACTGATTAGCGTATTTTTGCCGTCGAAACAAGAAAATCGCGTTCAGCTATATTTCGACCCGTTACACCGTGATGATCCCTTAAGGCAGTCGAGCCGAATGGGAGAGAAAATAAGGCAAATGGGCAACAATTTGGGGAGTTTCTGCATTCCTCGAATTCGCCACAGTCGATAAACGCACCTCTACTGTGCCAGTGTGTACGGGCAATTCCTTCAAAATGACATTAAGCAGGCTGGTTTTTCCCGATCCAACCTGTCCAACCACGGCGACTAATTGGCCTGGATTGACTTTGAAATTGATTCCGCATAAGGTATCCTCACGCTCGGAGTTTCGCCACTTGGCGTAACAACGATCGAGAATGACGGAACCGTCACCACCGGCACCTTCACGATGGCTTCCCGTCACGGGCTTCTCCATTTTTTCCGGTTCTCTTTTCTTTCCCTCCTTCACGTCGGGCACAAAGCTTTTCTTGTTCTCCTGTATATCGGCCATCTCCTCGTACATCATAAAATTCTGCAACCGCTTGATCGACACAACCGCCTCGGCTACTTGTGTTATACCTGCAATTATTGTGAATATGTATGCGGGATGATCGTTGATTTGTAATCGTCATCGGACGGGTCTTTGTGGACACCCTGGCCGTACAGTCGAGTACAAAAGTGCTAATTATTTTCACCGGATTTTCTCATTTGGACGCAAAAAAGGCCATTTTCTCGAAATTTTTTGATAGGTTTATATTATACGTATTGATATAAAAGTTGTTACACTTAATAAATACACTTTCAAAATACATTTTCAAAAAAACTTAATGTATTTATGTAATCCGAACAAACTTTAAACGCCTTTTTCTGGAAACAACGTTTTTGGACGGATTGTTGATAAAATCCTCGAAACTAATGATCCGATCCTTATAAAATGTTTTTTTTTTTTAATTTTGATATTTACTATTTTTTTTGTCAAAAACGGTAAAAAAACACGTTTTTGTTTTTTCGAAAAATGTCCGCCGTTTTGTTATTTTTGCATATATCAAAAATCGTATGATTTGTGCTATAGCTATTAACATACTGAATCTAAAACCGTTTGATTTTTTTTGTTTCGGATGATCCATCTTCGAGATTTCATCAACAGCGCAGACCTACCATTTTTTTAGGACATTTTTTTAACTACCATTTTCGTCTATAAATAGTGACTTAAATACGTGATTTAAAAAAAATGTATTTCGAGAGTGTGTTTATTGAGTGTAACAACTCTTATATCGATATCTACAATATAAACCTATCACAAAAATTCATGAAAATAGCCTTTTCTAGCATCTAAAGTGAGACGACCCCTTAACAAAAAAACTATTCGGAACTGTCCATTGACGAATTTCATATTACTAAGTAACCTTTCCCTTGTAACGTGTAAGGGTCACCTTAAATTAATTTAAAAAAAACTTGAACTCGTTTTTCCTGAAAGTCCGTCGTTTTATATAAGCAAATATATGCACCGAAAATGAACTATTTTCGAAACTTCATATTCAAACCCGCGGGAAAATCCACCCAAACATTTTTTTCGATTTGATTGTAGCGCCCGTGGCAATCACACTTGTAAATTTCAATAATATTCTTGGATTGTGCAAATCGGCCAATTCTACGGAGAGGGGGAAAACAGGCATTTTTCAACCGATTTCATGAAAATCGATCTCCTAAGGGGGCGTACGCAAATTACGTAACGCAATTTGGGGGAAGGGAGGGGATCCGGCTAGGCGTTACGGTTGTACGTACGTAGGAGGAGGGAGAGGCGAAGGTTTGCGTTACGTCACGATTTTAGAACTGCCAGAAATAGCAAAGTTGACAGCTGTCTATACGGAATGTCAGTTAAGGTAGAACGAGCGCGCACTTTTGATTTCTATACATTTCGTTCAAATTTTAACCAGACATTGTTCATATCATTATGCATGTTTCAGAGGAATTTCAAAACAATCGACTATTTAGATTGGGAGATAATAGGTTTTTAAGGAGAGGTACCTGAGTAAACGGCGAGGAAAACAGGTAAACTTCGGCAATTTTTATCTCAAAAACTAATGTTTCGATTGGATCCGACATTTTTTATTGGAAAATATGTACGTTGAGGTTTGTTTAGGAATTTTTTAAAATAAATTCGTTGACCGGAAGCGATTCAAACGCGATAATCTCGAAACATAGTTTTCGAAGTCGGTGCCAGATGTATCTTGAAAACGGCTGATCCGATTTTGTCCAAATTTGGATACAATATTCTTCGGTAGTTTTTCTCGTTCGCCACGTAGAGGTTTTTCATTTGATTGAACCATTGCTTTTTTATGCAATGTGTATGCAACCTAAAATCGTCGGAAATTGCGAACGAAAAACAAATGTTAAATTAAAACTGTCGCAATTCCGTCAAAAATAAAAATTTCAAAAAAATCCTACGTGGCGAACGAGAAAAACTATCTAAGAATATTGTATCCAAATTTGGACAACATCGGACAAACCGTTTTCAAGATGCATCTGGCACCGACCTTAAGGGCGAAAACCACTGTGCAAAAATTTGCAGTGGTTTTCCTTTCCCGCTTTCTCCAAGCAAAATTTGCAAAGCAAAAACTTTGAACGCGTTTTTTTCGAAACACATTTTTTCGACCTTGTCCCAGCGAATGCCCAAAAATTTATCAACCGATTTTCAATTTCTTTCTTTTGAAATTTTTATAATCGCAGGGACTACGGTTGTACGTAGCCGATTTTTTAAATTTTAATAATCACTTTTTTTCAAAGACTGCTTGAATAAAAGAGGGCCTAGAAAATAAAAAAATGTTCAAGCCGTCGCCATCTAAGCACCCGTTCCGTAACGGAATAGAGGCGGGTGAGGTCCGGCCAGGCGTTACGATCCTGGTACGCGGGGGGGGGGGGGGTAAAATTGTCAAAAATTGAGATATTTGGCGTTACATAATTTGTGTACGCCCCCTAACAAAAATCTTCAAAAACCAATGTGAAGCCTAAAATTCCGCTGAAACCTGTTTTTCGTGGAACTCTAGATATTGTTCGAATAAATGTCAAGATCGAAAATTCTCTTAAGGGACCATCCCAGAGTAACATTCTTTTTAATCGTTTTTTTTTGCATTATCGAAAAATATGAACTTTGACAAACATGCTGTTGAACTTTGGTCGCAAAATTCGAATTATTCCGGTCGCTACAGCCTTTCTTAAATAAAGGGAATCGACCAGTTGCGTGTTTTTCTCGAAACGTCGCTTTTCAAAACGGTGGAACATTTTAAACGAAGAGTTTTCAAGCTACCCGTCTCAAATTTTGTCACATTCCTCATGCCATTCCTTAACGTCATACGGGAACGTTTTTTGTTATTTCAAATTCTTTTCATCGATAAATTGTCGAAAAAGGCCCAATTTGACACGTCCCACTTTAAACTTGTCTTCTCACTTTAAACGCTAAAAAAAGGCTATTTTCATGAATTTTTTGATACACTTATAGATATTGGTATAAAAGTTGTTACACTTAGGGAATACACTTTCGAAATACATTTTTTTTAATGTTCATGTATTTAAGTCACTATTTATAGACAAAAATGCTAGTTAGAAAAATGTCCTAAAAAAATTGTAAGTCTGCGCTGTTGATGAAATCTCGGAGATGGATCATCCGAAACAAAAAAATCAAACGGTTTTAGATTCAGTATATTAATGGCTATAGCGCATATCATACGATTTTTGATATATGCAAAAATAACAAAATGCCGGACATTTTTCGAAAAAAAAGTATTTTTTCACCGTTTTTGGCAAAAAAAAAAGAAAATATCAAAATTTAAAAAATTCCTGATATGCGCTATAGCTATAGTTGTAAAGAATATGTGGTTAACATTTCATCAGGATCGGTTCAGTAGTTTCGAAGATTTTATCAACAAGCCATCGAAAAACATTGTTTCGAGAAAAACGCGTTTAAAGTTTGTGTAGGTTACGTAAATACATTAATTTTTTTTAAATGTATTTCGATAGTGTATTTATTAAGTGTAACAACTTTTATATCAATATCTATAATATAAACCTGTCAAAAAATTAATGAAAATAGCCTTTTTTAGCGTCTAAAGTGAGAACACCCCTTAATTTTGAAATGGCCTGAAAAATTTTCATCGAAAAAAAAATTCTCGGCACGCCTCTAGTTTTTCATACGGATAAATATAATCTCTTGGGTTTTTTTTTCTTTTAAACCATTTTTGGGGTTGGACTTTCCACTGTCGGGCGGGCGCTATTGTTTTCAGGTATCATTTTGCAGTGGCCGACAAAATTATATAAAAAAAGAAAACTAAAACATTAAAAAATATTTTTATATACAACATAAGTCATTTGAATAAACGAAAAAAAACGATCTTATGATCGAATTTTTTTTTAAATGAAAATCATCCACTTCCGAGCGTCACACTGGAATGGTCCCTTAAGGGGTTATATACAGTTAACATTTTCGAAAAATCGGTTTTTTATTTATTTTATTTGCGTAATGTACATATATTTGAGTACGCACACAGAAAATTTCTTGTCAAACCGGTGAATATTCTCGAAGTTACACGCACGTTTGTAATGACGTGTCAGAGCGTTCGAAAGTGCTTTTGAAACTTTAAACGCGTTTTTCTCAAAACTGCATTTTTAAAGTCAGTGAGCAAGATTTCTCGGAAACGGCTGAACCGATCAGTCTCAAATTTTAACACAATCTTACCAAGTATATTTTTTAGTAATGAATTGAAAGTTCTTTCTCGCCGATAAATATTTTCCATTTTATAAACAATTTAAGGCCTACATTTTGTCAAAAACCGATTTTTTTTTTGGGAAGCCGCCAATTTGTCAAAAATTATTATTTTGCTTATTCCTCCGATCAATTACAAGATAATCCATTATATTAACGAAATATTTTTGGTTTTTTTTTTTTCATTTTAGATGATCCAGTCCAGAGAGTGCTCACCGCAAGACGCCTTTTTTTAGAGGTGCTCCCGGAGATCAGCTATAGCAGCTTTCAAAATAATTATTTTCACAAATAAAAAATGTTAAAATACAGTTAAGAGTTACCTTAATATGTGTACAATTTTTTACGTTGATAGATTTAAAGGTTTTCTCGAGAAAAATTCTCGAAAAATCGATCTTCTTGGGCCTCCTGATTGTATATAACCCCTTAACGCCCAGGAGTTTATTCTTTGCTACTTTCACAGCATCAAGTCCGTAAACAACCTTATTTGTACCATAAAAAAATATATCTGATTTTTTAACTCCATTATTTAAAGAAATCACTTTCTGGCTACGTTTTCTTGGACTCGACTGTACGTCATGAACTTTCGCAATGCGTGTATTTGTTCAGGAGCCACAATAACGTTTTCCCGGCTGTTTCGAAAAATTTTCAAACTACTCACCTTGAGGAAAGAATACCGTCATCGTCTGTCTGAGTATATTATAATAGGCCGTGAGTATGAAGACTTTTTCGGCAGTTATTTTTTGATTGTCCAATACGTAAGCGAGTATGGTAACGAAGAGCGATAGCCTAGTCGTGAATATGATGAACGACATGATAACACCTCGTATGTAAGATGTCGATCGTATCACGTTGATTTCACGCCTATTAAAGAAAATGCGATTTAAACACGATTGAATGAAGCTTCTGTCCCAAGCGGTATAGCGATTATTCAATTCGCCTTGGAGCTAGCAGGAACGTAAGATAAAGCGTCAGGGGGCGCGTACCTTCGAGCTTTTTCTATTAGATTACTGAAAGGATTCTCCCACGTGTACATTTTAATGGCTTGTATGCCACTTATTATTTCGTTGGTCAGGCGTACCCGCTCGTCGGTTCTTATGGCCGTTTTTAATCTCAGTACCGATGACTTTTTGCCCAGAAAACCTGCAAAACAAGAGAAGGCAAGTGATGGCGGGGATATTGAGGCATTTGGCCACAGTAACGGGTAGAAAATCATGTGCGAATTTAACAATTTTTTTCCGCATGAAAAAGTGATTCACCCATAAAATTAATTACACATCTATTTAGTATGAATATCAAGCTGTTAGAATTTTTTTTTTCGATCTACACAATGGCCGATTACGCAAAACTTCTCGAAACAGCTTTTTCACAATTGGCATGGCAAATAACTTCAACAATTTTCACTCGATTTACTTCAAATTTTTTAAATTTGAAGTAAATCGAGTGAAAATTGTTATGTTCCTAATTGCATTTCGCAGAGAAGTACGTACGGAATTTCTGATTAATCAAAAACTTTTCATTTTATGAACAGTTTATGAGTAGTTATATCTAAATTTTTCAATGAAAATTCATTTCTTAAGTTCAAATACTTACAACTTTTGAATAAAACAATATTTTTTAAATACCGTACGTACTTCTCTAGGTATTCTAATGTAGATGGACGAGAATTTTTGTTTTTCGTTCTAGGTAAAAAATTGTGGATGCTAAATATCACACCGCGGAGCGCCTAAAAAAAAGATAAGAAAAGAAAATATTAGTAGTCGGCCATTTTGTACATCGAAAAAAATTATCTATGAGGCATTCCACGTCACTTCAGCCAGTAAATAAATCCACAAATAATTTTGAAAAATCGAGTTACTTTATTGAAAAATATTCACCGAGTGTCGAGATTATTTAAAAAATTCTTACGGTTTTTCTCGTTGATTACCATTGTTTAACATTTTTCCATTCAAATGGCTGTATCTTCGGCAGGATTTAACGTATTTACGTTCGTAAAAAACGAAAATGTGCGTCTTTTTATAGCCTTCCAGAAAAAATTAATTTAGATTTTATTGAGCAAGTCAAACGTCCGTTTCAGGGCGAAATATGCAAAAATATTTTTTTTCTCAAGGAAAGACTCGTTATTTTATTTTTTTAAATTTCCCCGAATTGTGAATACGAAAAACGGATTTTTGGTATTTTTTATATTATGGGATTCCTAAACACCGTAAAGTAACACCTATTTTTATTTAAAATTCTTTTTTATTCATATTCGATTGAAGAGTGTGGAGCACTGCAAGGCTCCAATACATATGACATATATGTCATATGTATTTTTATGACATATATGTCATAAAAAAAATTTTTTAAATAAAAATAGCTGTTACTTCACGGTGTTTAGGAATCCCATGATATAAAAATACTAAAAATCTGTTTTCCGGATTCACAATTCGGAAAAATTCTTAAAAATAAAATAACGAATCGTTCCTTGAGAAAACAAATATTTTGCATATTTTGCCTTGAAACGGACGTTCGACTTGCTCAATAAAATCTAAATTAATTTTTTTCTGGAAGTCTATAAAAAGACGCACATTTTCGTTTTTTACGAATGTAAATACGTCAAATCCTGCCAAAGATACAGCCATTTGAATGGAAAAATATTAAAAAATGGTAATCAACGAGAAAAAACGTCAGAAATTTTAAAAAAATGTCGCCACTGTGAATATTTTTCTATAAAGTAACTCGATTTTTCAAAATTATTTGTGGATTTTTGTTACTGGCTGAAGTGACGTGGAATGCCTCATATATTATCTAACAGCTTGATATTCATACTAAATAGATGTGTAATTTATTTTATGAGTGACTCACTGTTTCATACGAAAAAAAAATTGTTAAATTCGCATATGATTTTATAAACGTTACTGTGGACTAAGGCCTTTAAAAAAATCGTACGCAATGATAAAATGCGTAGAGCGATGACGGATCAAAGCTGCATGTAATTACTCCACGAACCTTGAAGTGGTATGAACATTAGGAGTGACGCGACACCAATCACCGCTGCAAGACCAACTTGTTGGTACATAAAGTACGTTACGACAATGGTCTCCAGCGGGCCAATCCAGAGATAATGGAGGAATATAATAGCGATGTCAAACCGGTTGACGTCGTTCGACAATAAATTGACCGCTTGGCCAATCGTTGTTTCGCCCAGCGCCGTTTTCGACAGCTTCAGCGCTTTTCGATAAATCAACGAGCAGCAGGCCACGCGCATCTTCATTCCCATGTGCAATATCGCCATCATGTACGGATGTATAACGAATATGTTTATCGCCGAGCAGAGTATGATACCACCGGCGTACAGATAGGCGTCCTCCGTTGATGCGTTCTCACCGGAATAAAATTGCAACATACGCCCGAGAAAGAGCGGTTGCAGTACCCTGTAATTGAATGTATAGCATCAATTAATATTTGAATATTCATCGTACGGAACACGCGCTCGGGATACTGGAGCGTACAATGCCTATCTCCATAAGCCACTAAATCATAATATGTACACTACCGTCGGCAAATATGAGCACACTACGAATTCTCGATTGGGACGTAAATGTTATATGGTGATGAAGTTTGCATCGTTGGAATGCAACCATTTTTTTCCTCATTTTTTTCAACTTCCGAATTCTCAACCTCCAAACTTGGGCTGTAGATTTTTCATGAGGATCCTAAACCCTGCGTGTGTACACTGGGTCTTTGAAGGAACAGTCGAAATTTGAAATTCAAAATTCCCTTCCATGAATAGAGGGCGGGCGTCTCCCCCCCCCCCCCCCCCGCCTAAAAATCTAGGTAGAGTCCGATCTCCGAATAAGAAACCCGGCAATAAGAAACTTTCCCCAGTTTCTCACTCGAGCGCTTTCCCCACTCCGACTCGAACTCCGACCTCGAGAATTTTGTGCGCGCAACCTCTGGTTAAGAAACCAGCCTGGGAGAGATTATTCGGGCAAAATAGAGTGAACGTTGTAGTGTACATTGATATGTGCATGCGTGCGTGAGTATATGTGTGTGCGTGTGTGAATGTAACAAAAAATCTACAAGTTTATTAGACATTTTTTGTATTCATTAAAAAGATACATATACGTGTTGACTGCAAATAAAATGTATTACAGTCTGATCTCTTACGCTTCTTTACAGTTTCGGTCATTTTATGACAGTTAATAGTAATTCAGATACAGTAGTACACAATAATATTCAACAGTATGTATATTAACGTGAAACAAAAATTCGCTAAATAAATGTCCACGCGCAGTCAAAAACGTTTTTGCATGGGCGATGTGAATACTAAGTTGCAACTCGTTCGAGCGAGTTTCTTGATGAGAGGATCGCATGCGGAAGAGAGTGAGAGAGGCAGAGGTAGTGAGCGCGGAGCGCGCGCCTGGTGGAGGTATGCGATATATAAGAAAAACTCTTCCCCTTGGGGGCTTTTGGTTTCTTATTCGGAGGTCGGACTGTAGCAGTGAGAACTAAAGGCCCAAGGGACGCCCGGGTCTGGCAGTTTACTTGCAAACGCCAGCCAGTACAAGTCATGTACGTTGCCTAAAAGAGTCAGTGTACACACGGCATCGGCATTTTCGAAGGTAAGTGAATGCAGTTTTTTTCTTTTCTCGTAATTTTTCATGGCTAAAATAAATGTTTTATGTAATTTGATGCTGTTTCGGCTATTTTTTCAAATTTTTATAGAAAATAAAGTTTCGCTATATTATTTCATACTTTTTCGGTTTTTTTAGTCCATGCTTTTTACTGAAATAAGTTTTTTTGTTCTAACAGTTTTTGAAGATGAGCGAAAGAAGTGCATCTCATGTTATGTACAAATTACGCGACGGCCGCCCTGACGTGTTTACGATAAAGAAAGTTCACATGAAGCCAATGGAGAAGACGTTCATGAAGAAAACAAAAAAAAAGCAATGTATTCTTGTGCATCGTGCGAAACGCCTCTTTGCCATGATCATCGAACGCACTTTTGTCACAATTGCGCACTGTAAATTCCTTTTTGTCACTAATTATTATTAATATATCATAATTTTTGTATTTGCAACAATAACAACTTATTTTGTGCCAAATAATTACCGATCCGTTTATTATGACATGCCTGAATCCGTAAAATATTCCCCGCTTTCAGGTGCTTATATGATTCAACTTTTTGGAGCCCACGCCAAAGACACTATATTCTTCTGAAAGCTCATAGTCTAAGCTACAAAAGCCTATAATCGTTTTTAAAAATATTTGTTTATTGTAGAGTAACGATTTTTTTAACGAAATTCCGCTTTTCCGCTTTTTTTACTATTCTTCAGTTTTTATTAACAACGGTTATAAGTTATTGACTTTGGCAACATCTGGGTCATGTAGTAGACACTTCAAGAATTAACCCAGAATGTTTTCAGATTTTTTGAAAGCCTAGAAAACTTTGAAAACCCGACTGTTCCCTAAAAGACCCAGTGTACACACCGTGTCTCGAAAAATATAGTGTTAACACGCAGGGTAAAAAACAGTTGAGCTTTTACAAGCTTTTATTTAACTCGACTTGGTGTGAGATGCAAAACGGAAAATCGACATTGCACCCACTTTCCGACTAATTGGAGCTCTGAAATTTTGCAAATATGCATCTAAGAGGTGGCAATGCATGATTCAACTTAAATTAAATAAATAAAAAAGGATCTTGACTTTCTGTCAGATGCAAAAAGGATAATTGATGTTTCCCCCACTTCCCTACTACTTAGAGCTCTGAAATTTTCGCAAACATGCATCTAAAAGGTGACAATGCATGATTCAACTTGAACAAAAAAATCTCCATGAAATTTTCAACGTTTCATGTAAATTAGCGATTTCTAATCATCCATATAAAACACATAACACATACGAACAAATTCGTAGCCGACTGTGTTTGTATGTGAAAAGTTTATATGCAGCAATTAGTCGTAAGTTCAATCCCTATTACAGTCTTTGTTGTTTTTTACAAGCATTCCAAGTCCTTAACGTACAAACTCCTCAACTAGTAAACTACTAGTAACAACTAACTAGTAAAAGGAATTACAGACTCAAAAGTAGAAAATAATTTATATGTAAAAAAATATTTAAAAAACAAGCTTTTATTTAATGTACTAAAAAGTAGAAAATAATTTGTTTACTAAGTCACTTGTATGTGACTATAAATAAGATCCTGTTAACATATCAATTGTATTTTATTTACTGCAAAACAACCTTAGATTTTTCACATAAAAACCCTGAAACTGAGTTTTTTTTTCTTTATATGTATTCCCCAGAGATACGGGGTCCTTCCCCTTTTATCATCCCCTCCTTTTATTCCTTCCATTCCTTCCGACATTCACAATCCTTCCAGAGTTCCCTACATTCCTTCCAGAGCCCCCCCCCCCCCCCCCCCCCCCCCCCCCCAGAGTGTTGACCGCAGCCACTCTTTCCTAATGCACTACTGTATCGCATTTTTACGAGGGCCCAGGGAAACTGCGGAAAACCTGGGCCGATACAGGCGGCTCTATTTGGCTGAGTTTCAGTTATATTACCATCAGAAACTCAGACAAACTGCCTCCCACTCAGAGGTTGACACGCAAACCAGTGCACGGGCAAGTCGTCACCGCTCCAAGTATTGGCAGCTCCCAATGCTGCTTAACTTCGGTGACCGCCGAGCCCGCACACCGACCGCGCGCCCACTTCCGTCGGTCCCTGAAACTGAGTACAAACGTGTGATAATATTTCTCTAATTACTATTGTGCCAAATTCAATACGGTTCATGAAACAGAATTGATCAAATCTATTGAACATTTAAAAAGTTGAGCGCCCCAAGCTTTTATTTATAGTCACATATAGGTCACTTGATAAAACAAATTATTTTCTACTTTTTAGTACATTAAATAAAAGCTTGTTTTTTATATATTTTGTTTACATATAAATTTTGTAGCCCGAATTTGCGAAAAATAAATCGTGCTACTGAACTTTCGTTGCGTTCCAACGATGCAATCTTCAAATGGGTAAAGTTACAAAATCTCGGCCAAACTAAGGCGCAATTGGGAGTTCGAGATGGTGCTGACGTTTGCATCGTTGAAACGGAACGAAAATGCTTGACTTTTTTCGGTTTTTTTATTTTCATTTTCTGAAAGATACATTTTTTAGGAATGCTCTCACCAAATTTTTTTCACGAAATTTGTAAACTTGGCGGAGATACAGCATTTTATGTGAAACCGATCGAAGCGCACGACTGCTCCGAGCGGCAGATGTGCGGCTTTAAACGCGTTTTTCTCGAAACTACGTTTATCAACCTGGTTGACAACATATTTAAAAAACTATTTATCTGATTTGCTTGTACCAAGTCTTAAACTGTTCGAAAATCCAGTCTCTATGGCACCACGTAGGGATTTTTTTTTATAAAGGGTTTTCTATTTTTTTTATGAACGATGAAAATTTTCCATGAAAATCGGAAATAAAATTCGCTGGTCCGCCATTTTGTTTATTTTTAGATATCGAAATTCCCCTACGTGATGCTGTAAACCTATATGTCTAGTTTCTAAATATATTTTTATTTCATTTTTCAAATGAACCGTATCGCTTAATCGCTGTCAACCGCCAAGCAGCAATTTCGTCGGAGTGTCCTCTTGGAAGCGGCGTACACACCGCAAACGATACTTTAGATTTGTATACAGTCTTCTAAATGTATATATAAACTATGAGTAGTAATAAAAAAAATCCATTCATCGTTTGCTTGAAAATAATTACGAAAAATACGCCCTCGTACCGCGCACGAACCGTGGTGTGGTGCCTTAAGATATTTTCGTAGGCTGACTGTGGCAAAAAAGAAATCAGCAATACAAAAAAGATATATTTTCGTTGCAGCACAACGATGGAAACTTCAATACTATTGAAAGCTACTATTTGGAAGATCAAAAACAGTGTCAATACTCTATTTTATGCTTCTTGTTCTCATGAGCCACTTTTGCTCACTAGGTGGTCTCGAACATGCTCATTTTTTTGCTGCTATTTTCCTACTCCCAGGAACTTCCGTGTAATTTTTTTGGACTTACCACCAATTTACTTTGACATTTTGGGTTCTATTTCATCAGCAAGATCATTCTGCAATTCGTAAGTAGCACAGTAATGCAGTTTTCGAAAATGTGCTATCACCCGAGCACTATGGGGTTTAGAAATATCGAGGAAAGAAATGGCGATTGAAAAAAATGCATTACATTACCGCTTGATATAAATGATATTACACATTTCAATCTTATGACGGCTTCTGGTGGAATAACCACGATGAGTGTGCTCATGCTTTCTGCCGGTAGCACGTGTGGAAATCTATATATGTTTGGGTCATGCCACGTCATAACATCCTGCCAGTAATCGAGAGAACAACATAACTTCTATTCTTTTCTCCTTTGCGTACAAAGATAGCTAAAAGAAAAACTGAGCAATCTTTTCTTGAAATCGAAGTAAGTAGTAACAAAAAAAAATTGCAAAATAAAAATTCTGCCATGATTAGAAGGAGTGATGTGTTAAAAAGGAAATAGTCTCGGTGACCACTGCTAGGACGATGTCACGTGCAATGCTCCATATATATCGCTGTACCGTAGCTGGCAAAAAAGGCAAGTCACTCAGCGACAATGGCAAACATCTACATTTCTAATTTGATTGTCCAAGAAAAACAAAAGGCTAGTCTGTTAGGTCATTGATATATGGGAGTTTTACCTTCTATTCTACAAATATAACGTTAGGATATGAGGTAAAATATCCGTAAAATATCACATGCGAATGACGATTTGAACTTTTGGGAGAATCCTCTAAAAGTTACGCTTCACCCGTAACTAATGCGTTGGGAGATATTTTTTATCAATCCTCGTTCGGTATATCTGTATCCAACGGAGTTTGATTAATCTCGCAGATATGCCACAACGAACAAAACGTACTATAAAATCGTGCAGGTGGAAAACGTATTGGTACAGCAATTCTTTTTCGCGGCGTGGTTAATAGTGTTTTTGAAAAATAGTAATCCACGAAAGATACACAAGCAGCGAAAAATTGTCAATTAAAAAAAGATGGAGATCAATGTGGTGCTGCGGTAAAAATTGCACACAGTGAAAAAATAGTATTTTTAATAATTTTAACAGACCACTCGACTAATTCAAGTGGTATTTAAGGCCGGAGCCTGAATAAGGAGGACTAAAAAATCTTTTTTTTTGAATTGCTTTAATCGATAGATAAACTATCCAAGAATATATTTACAAACTTACAGAGGCCAATTGTAAATATTTTCGAAGATACAAGGCCAAAAGCAGAGAAGCGATTGATATTTGATATTCATATTTTCTCCTATTGAAAACTTTGAAGCACGCTTTCTCCAGTTTTCATTTTCACGATTTTTACAAATTGGCGGGCGTGATAGCAAAAAACTAAACGATCTTTTAAATCAAACAAAAGTTTATTTTCTTCAGCATGGAAATCCATTCTAAGTAAACTTAAAAAGTCGTTGAAAAAGTATTTTTTACATAATTTTTATAGCACGTTAAAGTTTTTTTTTAAATGCATTTTTTCTTAAACCTGTTTCATATGGGGTTTTCTCACTTTAGACGCTAAAAAAGGTCTTATTTTTTTTATAGGTTTATATTATAGATATTGATATAAAAGTTGTTACACTTTATAAATACACTTTCGAACTACATTAAAAATTTTTTTGTGTTTATGTAACCCAACTTTAAACGCGTTTTTCTCGAAACGTTTTTCGACGGCTTATTGATAAAATCTTCGAAACTACTGAACTGATCCTTATGAAATTTTAACCACATATTCTTTACAACTATAGCTTTAGCGCATATCAAGGATTTTTTTAAATTTTGATATTTACTAATTTTTTGCCAAAAACGGTGAAAAACACGTTTTTGTTTTGTTTTTTTTTACAAATGTCCGCCATTTTGTTATTTTTGCATATATCAAAAATCATATAATATGCCCTATAGCCATTAACATACTGAATCTAAAACCGTTTGATTTTTTTGTTTCGGATGATCCATTTCCGAGATTTCATCAACAGCGCAGACCTATAATTTTTTGGGACATTTCTTAACTACCATTTTCGTCTATAAATAGTTACTTAAATTAAAAAAAAAATTTAAATGTCTTTCGAGAGTGTATTTATTATGTGTAACAACTTTTATATCAATATCTATAATATAAAACTATCAAAAAAAACTCATGAAAGTAGCCTTTTTAGCGTCTAAAGTGAGAAGACCCCTTAATTCACCTAGAAGAAAATATCAAGAAGACCAATATACATTAAAAAATACTTCAATCTTGGCTGGGCTCACTCGTTTTTTTCCCTTCTAAAAAATTTCCCGAAAAAACACTTTTTTGGGCCTTCTAATTCAGGCTCCCGCCTTAAAGAGACAACGACTCGACTTTTCCAAAAATATGCGATTACAACAAACACGTATAAACTTATCCGTATTGAATTAAGGGGTTCGGCTACTGTGGAATTGACCAACACTCGTTCGTTGCTTGAGGCAACTCAACTTGAAGAGGGAGGTCCAACGTGTGGTGCAGGAATCACAGATTGAAGATAAACTGACGATTAGAGTGATAGAACTGCTAGTAAAACTTTAAACGCGTTCTTCTCGAATGTTTTTCAAAATTGCGTAAACAATTTCTCGACATCCAATGAACGGATTGGTTAGAAATTTCGTACACCCATTCAGTATATTATTTTTTTCTAGTCTTGAACAACGTTTTTCTTCTTACCATCCTTTATTCATTAGTTATTAACAATAATGACGTCATATTTCCTCGAAAAAATCGAAAAAAAATCAAAATTGTTTTTCACGATTGAAAGGCGATAATAAAAAAGCTCAGTCAAGTGTTAGCCAATATGATCTAATTTAAGAAAAAACTGGTTTTGTTTGTTTCGGATCAACCAGGTGGGCAAAAGCAAGTACACCGTTAAGCCCCGAAGGTTCAAAGGTCTTCCCAATAACTTCTTTACTTATTAATATTTTTTTATGAAATTTGCCATCTTACCTATTAAGTTATTAGTACTTATCTTAATTATCATCCAACTTATTCTTTCAAAACAATTTTTTAAAAATAACCCTGCCTTTCGGGTCGTCACAGTAGCCCAACCCCTTAATTTCAATGAGATTAACCAACCGCTCGGAAATCTAAAAATTGAAATGACGTGTATGCTTCTTATCCACTGCGAATGGAAACGCAGCTGTGCATCATTCATGGAATTGTCATTGATCGTATCCGTTCGATCATTATCAAAAGATAGAACGATAGATTGGACTCATTAGTCGACGCATTATTGCTCCGGAATTGTCACCAATTAATCGATAAAAGTTTGAATGACGGATTGGAACGTGCATCATTCGTCCAACGAATGCGCGAGCGATTTTGTCATTCATTCAAGATAACAATAGAATCGAATGCAGAGGAATTTAAAGGGGCGAAATATATTGTAAAAACTATCGCTATACCTGTAAGCAACTATGGGACGCGTTCGGTTGTTATAGAGTGTCTGAAAATGTCCTGACATTGAAATTTATTAATGAAACGTATTATTTATTTGAAAAGTACGAATATTTTTATTTTAATATAAGGTACAAACATGGAGGTTGTGTGTGGAACACAATATCCGATAAATGGTCGCCTCGTCCCTTTTTGCAAAGGTTCAATCTTATGAAAAAATTTTCAATAACATTTTGGCATAATTGCGAACTAATTACATTAAGGGGTCTTCTCCCTTTAGACGCTAAAAAAAGCTGTTTTCATGCATTTTTTGATAGATTTATATTATAGATATTGATATAAAAGTAGTTACACAAAAGGAACATCACGTTGGTGTCGACCTCCGATGTTTTTGAAACATTCTTATGTGGAAGAGTATCAAAAATTAAGAGACACATCTTTTTTTTATCGGCGGAAAAACGGTTTTAAGAGGTGAAACGCACCCTCGAAAATATGGGTGTTTATCGTTTTTGATTGGTTGCATTGATGCACTTTGAAATTTTTTAATATCTCGTACCGTTAAAACGTCATCGAGGAAAAACGAAAAACATGACCATTTTAGAGGGTGCGTTTCACCCCTTAAAAACGTTTTTCCGCCGATAAAAAAAGTACGTGTCTCTTAGTTTTTGATACTATTCCACATAAAAAAGTTTCAACAAAATCGGAGAAGGACACCAAAGTGATGTTCCTTGTTAATAAATACTTTCAAAAGACATTAAAAAAATATTTTTTGTGTATTTATGTAACCCAAACAAAGTTTAAACGCGGTTTTCTCGAAACAACGTTTTTCGACGGCTTGTTGGTAAAATCTTCGAAACTACTGAACCGATCCTTATGAAATGTTAACCACTTACTCTTTACAAATATAGCTATAGCGCATATCAAGGATTTTTTTTTCATTTTGATGTTTACTATTTTTTTGCCAAAAGCGGTGGAAAAACACCTTTTTTTTGTTTTTTTAAAAAAAGGTCCGCCATTTTGTTATTTTTGCGTATATAAAAAATCGTATGATATGCGCCATAGCTATTAACATACTGAATCTAAAACGATTTGATTTTTATGTTTCGGATGATCCATATCCAAAATTTCATCAACAGCACAGACCTACAATTTTTTAGGACTTTTTTTTAACTACCATTTTCGTCTATAAATAGTAATTTAAATAAATATTTTTTTAAAAATGTATTTAGAAAGTGTATATATCAAGGTAACAACTTTTATATCGATATCTATAGTATAAACCTATCACAAAAATTCATGAAAATATCCTTTTTTAGCGTCTAAAGTGAGAACACCCCTTAATGGTGCGTCCAATTGCATCTTTAAGCTCCAGAATGGCCTGTGGATCATCGGCGTACTCTTTTCCTATCAGAAAACCACAAATAATGAAATCCAATGGCGCCAAATCAGTTGCGCCATCACGTTGAAAGAATATGTCTTCCAAGCCTATGCCGTTCAGGCCATTTGTCGGATATTGTGCTCCTCCATGTTTGTACCGTATATTGAAATAAAAATATTCATAGTTTTCAAATACATAATTCAAATAAATAATCTCAAAATCATTTTGAGACATCCTTTACTTAAATTCCGTTCTTAAGGTATTCCGTTCATGAACCCGAATACTTAACAATTTACTGATTTTCGTCTATAATTAAACAGGAATGCATCCCAGTATACTGGGAAATTTCGAGCCAAGTTATCGAATTTTCAACGCGGAATTACGACTCAAAAAATCGTCTCATCTATACGGCGCTTTATGGAGATTACACGCTGGCAACATTTGTATCTATTAATTTATACACTAAATAACTCTAGATACTTGACATAAACTGCTCACGCGTGTAAAAAAACTAAAGATGCCTTAACGGCACTAAAAACAGGGGGAATGTTTAAGGTAAGTAAATTCCGCACTCGAAAATTGAAACGCATTTTTCTCGAAATGTTGTTTTTCAAAACGGTGTACACTCTCAAAGGAAGAGATATCCCCCTTAAATTTGAACCCAACATTCTTCACGCCAGTCTTTATCTTGCTTTTTTTAATATTTATATTTATTTAACGAAAAACTGTCGAAAAAATAGGATAAATTCGATACTTTTTTTTAAACCACCGCCATTTTGTCAATGCTTGTTCTCTCCAAAAAATCTCCATAACAAGCTTTCATACTGATTAATAATCTTTTTACAAATTTTGTTTCAGATAATATTTACGGCCACAACCGTGTACACCGTAAGGACTCCTTTTTGAAAGACATTTTCAACCGTTAAAAAAAAGTTTAAAAAAATTAAAATAAACGTTTAAAAATGTTCTTTCTGTTCGTCATGAGTGCGTTGATTTAACATAAAAAAATCAGACTGATTAGCGTATGTGAACCGTCGAAAAAAATCGCGAACATCAGCTATTTTTCGACCGACACGGCGGATTCCTTAAGGCGGGAACCTGAATGGGAAGGTCCGAAAAATCGGTTTTTTTATTGCTTAAAGCGATAGATAAACTATCTAAGAATATTTTTAACAAGTTACAGACGCCAATTGTAAATATTTTCGAAGATACGAGGCCAAAAGCAGAGAAGCGATTGATATTTGATATTTCCTCCTATTGAGAACTTTGAAGCGCGTTCTCTCCAGTTTTCATTTTCACGATTTTTCCAAATTGGCGGGCGAGATAGCAAAAAAAAACTAAACGACCTAATGTCTTCGAATGAATTAAAAAAGTCGTTGAAAAAGTCTTTTTAAATAATTCTTATAGCATGTTAAATCGTTATTTTTTAAAACACATTTTTTTTCAAATCTGTGAAAAGTTATAATTCCACGATTTTTTCAGCTTTTTCTTAATTGACCCAGAAGAAAAATATATGGCAATTGAAATTTTTATTTGTTCATTTGGTTCAGTCAAGAATTACTTTGCTGAATGCAGAATTAAGCTGCATCTTGCCCGCCGATTGAGGACTGCAGTGGCAAGACGCACATGGAATAGGCTGATAAATCTACAGTCATTTATTGTTTTATGTTGAAACATTTTTTTTATACACTTCAAATATACATGAAAAGATACCTCAATGTTTACTGGGCTCACTTGTTTTTTTACCTTCTAAAAAAATTCTCAAAAATACGCTTTTTGGACTTTCTAATTCAGGCTCCCGCCTTAAAGAAAATATAAATGATAAAACTCGGAGAAATGTGACTAGCAGAAAAATGTTTGTAGCCGCGACTTTTCAGAGAAAATGTAATAATGTCCATATCTACCAAATTTGCGCCAAATTTTTTATTCCAGTTTATCGTTGGCAATAATAATTTATTGTGTCTGATTTTTACTAAGCGCCACTGTGATTTACCACTGATACAGAAGGGATCTCCTTATGCCCCCACAAAACACGGCCCTCCGCGAAAGGAATACCTTAAGAGGTGTTTATATACTTTTTTCTAACCTCATTAATTGTTATCGCAAACGGGACATTCCTACCAGGCGGAAGTTGTTAAATACATGATTAGGACGATTTAATGAATTATATGAATAAACGAGCACCAGTGATCGCAAGGCCAAAATTGTTACGGGCCGTTTTTTCGTTTGTTTTGGGTTCAAGGAAATAAAAGGGGTTCTCGCTTTTCAAGGACTTAACGATCTTGTGGCATCTTCTTTTTTCGCAATTTCAGGGGCGCCGATACTCGTTGACGCGTGGATCGGTGTATAGTGAAATTTCGACAGGCTGTAGCAACGTATCAGCAGGCCGAGGAACAACGGTTGGAACAATCTGCGTATACAAACGGGCAATGTAGAGTGTTTTCTTTCTTTTTTCTTCTCGTTCTCTATCTTCTCAAGATTCTTCTTTGTTCGGGTCAATTGAGAACGTCAGAGAATTTTACGACGTTGAGGTTTGCATAGTCGGAGAATGTAATGAAAAGTACATATTACCAATTACATACATTGTTGGCCGATTTTCAAAGGCTCGAAGAGTTGCGCCATAAATTTCCGAAAACGAAAATAAGAAATAAAAAATTTTAAAGAATTTTTGTAAAGAGCAAATATTGAAAATAAAGAAATTGCAGACGCTGGCGTCATCTTTCTTAATTGATGTGCTTTCGTTATTTTTCCAATGCTTAATCATTTCCGTTGATAACTCGCACTGTATTCTCATTGGTACCTGTTTTTCTTAACTTTTTTTCTATTCTCCAATGTACATTGGCCACATATAAAAAATCGTGTATTCGTAATTTTTCCAAAACCTCACTCACAAATATCGATCGAAATAAAAGTTCCACTTTAAATCATCCGGGAGTACGGTAACTTTTTTTTCAGAAGAATTTTTTTTTAATAGAGTGTAGGCAACATCTGGATGAAAAATATTAGATTCTAAGCAAACAACGAATCCAAAGAACTTCTGGCTCGACCCACAATTTTCTATAACAGACGTGAAAGTGCTAAATTTCTAGACTTAAATTTTTTTTACAAGCGACATACCGGAAGATTTTAAAACTTTGAATTTGACATTTTAAATCACGTATCTAAAAGGAATCAGTTCCATTCGGCATTCGTCGGCGAAAAGCTCGACGGTTCTAAATCCAGATTACTACGAAACTGACCAAATTTTGCCTTTGGGGCCAAGTAAGAAGAATTTTTAAATCGTCGTTTACTCGACTAAGCCGAAGTATACCTAAAAAATATTATAAACGGCCGAGTCGTGCCTACAGCCATTGGCGTAGCCGGGTCGGGGGGCCTGGGGCATGGCCCTTCCAGAAAAAAGTCGATCCAAAATAATTAAATTCTTTTTTATTTTTTTTCACCCAAGCAAGCATAAAGAAATAATTGAATAAAACGTGAAATACTTTTTTCGTCATAATTTCGTAACTTGAATGAAAAGTAGCTATTTCATCGTGTAAATTAAATAGATATTAAAATTTCACAATGCAGTTGACTGTGGCCAGAAGAAATGTCATTGTCATTGTAAATCTAAAACGCCGATTTGAGAGATCTAGCGTTACTTAATGCAGTTTTCGAACTCTTTAAATTGAATATGGAGAGCGAAGCGGATTTCATTAATTATTATTTCAAAATCTTAATAATTGATACGTCTGCCTTTGAAGCTGAAACGATGGTCATGAAAACCTTACTTTCATTTCAAAATGATAAAATAAATGCTGGAAGTTTAAGAAAGCAAACTAAAAAGGAGTACTGCCCAAACTTATATAAACTTTTCCAAGCAGCAATAGAACTCCCAGTCAGGTCCCCCGACTGCGACAGAAGTCTTTCTACGATCTTGAAGTTTGCAACATTGGAATGCAACGAAAATTCTTTTCTACTTATTTTTTCATTTTGACTATCATTTAGAATCTTTTTTTACATATTTAGGTTGGAGATCTCCAATAAGGATCCTCAAAAACGTTTGAGTAATTTAAGAGAGCTGAATGTGCCGAAAAAATTGGGCTATGAAACGTTTGTTGCGTTCCAACGATGCAAACTTCATCATCGTGTTTTTCTGCCAGGAGGTGGTTAAAAATGTTGCTGAGAAGCACAATGCTTCTGGAACGATTCTCTCATATGTCACTGTCGAACATAGATAATGGCATAGTTAAAAAAATTCCAATTCAAGAAGTTTCAGGCCAATTTGGTGAGAAAAAATAGAAACCTAAGACTTATTTAATTGAGTACCTACTGAAAGTAAAGTTTTAAGACTGGTGACGGGATTAAATGATGAAAAATTCGTTGATTATTTTTCAAGATATTGCAAAAGTTTGATATTAACGTTAGCACGAACGTGCGATTAAGAGAGGTTTCTACTTTGTTGGCCCAAAGACTGGAGCGCACGGCTCAAAAACTTTTTGAACAAGAGGAATACTCGATGGTCCTTGCTCAACAGATTAAGTGTAAGTATGAAACTTTTAATTTTATTTGCACATAAACTTCAGTTTAAGGGGTCTTCTCACTTTAGACGCTAAAAAAGGCTGTTCTAATGCATTTTTTATAGGTTTATATTATAGATATTTATATAAAAAGTTATACACTTAATAAATACACTTTCGAAATACATTTAAAATAATTTTTTTACGTATTTCTGTAACCTAAATAAACTTTAAACGCGTTTTTTTCGCAACAACGCTCTTCGACGGCTTGTTGATAAAATCTTCGGAACTACTGAATCGATCCTTATGAAATTTTAAGCACATATTCTTTACAACTATAGCTATAGCGCATAGCAAGGATAAAAAAAATGATTTTTACTATTTTTTTTTGAGAAAAACGGGAAAACAACCGTTTTTTTTGTTGTTTTTCGAAAAATCAATTTTTTTTGCCATTTTGGTATTTTTGCATATATCAAAAATCGTATGATATGCGCAATAGCCATTAATATACTGAATCTAAAACCGTTTGATTTTTTTATTTCGGATGATCCATCTCCGAGATTTCATCAACAGCGCAGACCTACAATTTTTTGAGGACATTTTTTTAACTACCATTTTCGTCTATAAATAGTGAGTTAAATAAATATTTTTTTTTAAATGTATTTCGAGAGTGTATTTATTAAGTGTACCAATTTTCATATCAATATCTATAATATAAACGTATTAAAAAAATTCATGATAATGGCCTTTTTTAGCGTCTAAAGTGAGAAGACCCTCTAACTTTAAACGCGTTTTTCTCGAAGCCACGTTTTTCAAGTTTGCGAAAGTGCTTTTACACGCCCTAGATGAGCAATCGTCATGAAATTTGGCAGGCACGTGTACAACAAACGTCTTCATTAGTTAATTTAGAATTATCCAAAAATATTCGAACCTTTTTATTTTATGAACAAAAAACTGCACGAACATTTGGTAACTAAACATTCCCTTTGATCGCTCACTATTTTCTTATTTTTTAATTTTTCTTCTTGATTCTAGTTCGACGTAAACACAATATTATACAAAGTAAAAATATGTTTGACTTTTTGCTTCAGACCACCTGTTCAGGACTTGGGACTTTCAGCACGCGAAGAATATCATGATGTTGAAGTTTGCATCGTTGGAATGCAACGAAAATTAATATTTGTCAATTGCTTTAATTTTTTAGCCTGATTTCGCTTACACAAATCCATCAACTATTTTTTAAGATATTCATGTAGCGATTTACAATATAAATCTATAAAATAAAGATCTTCTATAATAATGAAAATATGGAAAAGAAAATGTAAAACAGAACTTTTGTTATTTTCCAATGATGCAAACTTTAACAGCATAGAATAGCATTGCCCGCGCACTGACATACGTGGCTCCTCCCACTCCCAGTACCATGTTTTGTAAACCCTTAAAAAACATTAACATGTTCAACGAAGACCGCTTGTTAAACATACCAAATTTCAACATTCAATATTCAATATGCTTCGCATTAAAAATTGGTGAAAAATCGAACATTTTGTGGCCCGAAAAAGTAGAAACCTCCCTTAAGGCATAACACCACTGAGGAATGTTCAAAAAATTGATTAAAAAAAAATTGGCTTGAGAGATGCTTTGAACCATTTGGAACAAAGGGAGAAAGTTTGGTACCTGTAAAACAAAGGACCGCAGGCCCCGGTGGGTCTGCAGTGGCAGTGGCTGGCCCGTGTACGAGACGTTGACCGTTTGTCACGGAACACAATTTTTCAAAACGGCACACAGCATAACTCGAACATATTTCATTGTTTTCACTCCAACATTTTGAGCATATCTCTAAAATAACATTCCGATGAGAAATAAGTACAGGATTTTCCATGAGTTCATTATAACATTACTTACTAACAAATGATTGGTCTGTTTTCTGTCGTAAATTGAGTTTTCACTTTAAATTCTTGCCAATTGCACAAAAATTCATAGTTTCAAAATCCCCTACGTCTTTCTCTAGCTAGGGTAATTCTGGGGCAGTTTGCCATGGAAGAGATGGCCAATAGGAACGTTTCATAGAACCGCGCACTAGATTTCACTTGTTCCTACTTATTTCGTTTCGCGCCGTACGCAGGTCTAAGTGTACGAGCAAAAGTTTGGCAAAAAAAATGTCACGTAAATAAAATCTATTTTTATTATTTTGTCTACTGCTAATTTTTCTTTAAGGTTTCATGTTTTACATCGTGGTGATGTTAATTTGTAAAGTAATAGTTACTCTAGTATTTCTTGAATAGTTCACGAACAGTGCTTTGTTATAACCTCAAGATTTCGCATGTATTGTTTTATACTTGTTTACATTTTAGATGTGACCATCTCTCCCGGGAGATTGGGAGAGATGGCCATGTACAGTCGGTGTATGATGGCCATAGTATTAGTTGTAAGGTTCTGAAGTAAGTCATTTTTTCTACATTTGTCTTAGATGCCTAATAAGTACAAGAGAAAAGCAGTTGCTCTACGAGAGAATTGGACTCAAGAATCATTAAAAGCATCTATTAATGCTGTAAAAAATTATGAATTGTCGGTTCGTGCGGCTTCTAGGACCTACGAAATACCTAGGAAGACCTTAGGAGGACGATAGAAAAAAAAACAAAAAATGAGGAGAAAATTATTATCAAACTCGTCTCATCGAAAATCAGCTTCGGATAGTGTACCAACTTTGGGTACACAAAAATTATAATGATTTCGATTATATGTGTGCTAGACGTAGCCAAAAGAAAAAAATTAAGAATCAAAACTAGTACAGTCGTGTTGTATATCGGAATCGGAAAAAATGAGAAGGCTAGTTTTTTGACAGGTGATTTTGTAGGTGCCGCGCGTGCTAAATCCAAGTTTGCCTAAAAATCGGGGTGTAGGGTGTTTTTAGGGGATAAAGGGGAGTGGATTAATGCCAAACTACAACCCCCGCGAGGTCGGCGCCGGGAAACAAAATGTTCAGAAAAATCCGGGCTTTATTTTTGTCCGCAGCGCCGAAGTCGTGGAAGTTCATTTCGGGGGTGAAAAAGTGGGGTGAAATTTTGAAAAATCAGTTCTAATTCGATAACTCTTTAGGAAAAATTCATACAATTTTTGTTCAAATGGGAACGTTGTAGCCCTTGAAAAGTCGCGTCGATCGAGTATTTTATCATTCCTCTCCAATAATATCTTCACCCCCAAAAGAATTGTTGAAGATTCAAAAAAAAATTGTTTATTGAACAACTCAAAAGCAATCGATTTTTCGGGGATAGTTTAAATGTACGAAATGGAGAGAATAGTGTTCTCTATATTTTCGTTTCTATCGACCACCCTCGAATTTTTCTTTTTCCAACCCCTCTCTGGGATTGAAAGTTCAAAATGAAATTCTGGGAAAACTATTGACCGAAAATAACGAGATACGAGTTTGGCGCTGTGGACAAAAATGTAGCTGAGGGTTAAAGCTACAAATTGTTTCATGGTGTCGAATTCGTGCAGTTGATAGTCTCCCAGAATTTCATTTTGAATTTTCAACCCCTGAGAGGGGTTGGAATGGTTGGAGGGGAAATATAGAGAAAATTGTTCTCTACATTTCGTACAATTAAACCATACCCGAAAAATAAATTGTTTTTGAGTTATTAAATAACATTTTTTTTGTATTTCAACCATTTTTTTGGGGGTGAAGATATTATCGGAGAAGGATAATCAAAGACTCAATTGACGCGTCTTTTCAAGGGCTACAACGTTCCCATTTGAACAAAAAGTGTACGAATTTTTGCTAAAGAATTATTGAATTTAAACTGATTTCTCAAAATTCACCCCCAAAATGAACTTCCACGACTTCGGCGCTGTGGACAAAACTAAAGCCCGGATTTTTCTGAACATTTTGTCTCATGGTGTTAACCTCGTCGGGGTTGTAGTTTGGCAACAATCCGCCCCCTTCCCGAAAATTGACCCTGCACCCTGATTGTTAGGCAAACTTCAATTTAGCACCGGCGGCACGCCTGTACTAAACATAAAACTAAAGATCACCCTCGGATACTCCAAGAGAGATAGCCAATCGTGATTTTAAAAAAATAGTAATTTTAAGGTTGATTTAATACGAGTTTGTTTCAATTTCGTAGATTATCTTAAAGTTAAATGTTCAAAGTTTAATTACAAACGAAGATAAGTTAAGAAGCGTCTGTACTTTTATTGTGAGGGATTCTTGAAAAAAGTATGACCAACTTCCCCGACCTATCCTATATTCATGTAAATTAATAGAATGTTTTAAATCTTTTTCCAAATTTAAATTTGCCCCAGTTATACCGTGTGCCGCCGAGTGTCTCGAATTCAACATGTTTACAGTGGTGTAAGTCCGTAAAGCTTCATATTTCAAGTGTCTTACGGAATAACTCGACTTCAATATAAATTTCATCTGAAAAAAAGATGATAGTGAATAAAACCACTTTTTTCGTCAGGCCAGCCTAGGTCCCCGCAGAAAAAAATTCCACCTGCGCCAATAGCTAAAACGATCCAAAGACGTAAAGCTGCAAGTAAATACGAATCGAACAGCTTCCCGGCTGAGAAGAGAGAGAAAATTAGAGGCGATCGACTGACCTGAGAACAATCTCCATAATAGCCAGAGCAATGCCGTACAGCATGACCCTGAAGCCGAAAACTTTAGTCAAGACTCTCATCAAGCTAGGCTGGAACTTTTTCGAGGATTTCAGGCCTTTTTCGTCATCCGCACGCTCGCCTTTCTTCCTGCAGTGGCTGGCCTTGATCTTGTTGACGCGTCGCAGCTCGGCCTCCCATGCTCTGCTAATTTTGTCCCCCAACAAGCTGCTCTTGTGTTCCTTCAGAGGTCGAGTGAGGTCCTCTATCTCGAGATCCCTCTGATAGCCTACCCAAAATGTCTTGAGGATCCATCTGTGCGCACACCCGGACACGTAACGTTCGAATGTTTACGAATCGTATGTCAATTATGGGCACGAGAAAAATTACACACTCCACGAGCAAATTATCGTGAGAATATCATTTGAACTTACGTAAACGTCAGGGCGCTCAGAGGATTGGCAGATTCCCTCGGATTCTTCTTCTTTTCGATTTGTATTCTTCCATCCATTATAAACGACCTCTTCTCTCCGCGAATATATACGGCACACTCGCACTTTGCAACCACGCGTTCGGCCTGTATGTATTATTTTTCTCAATCGCCCGACATAACGACACCTCGACGACGTTGCCCTTGGCGAAATTTCAACGAGACGAAACGCGCTTTTTTTTCTTTTCGTAAATTTCTTCGATTTTTTTTTTCAACGTACTGCGAAACTTTTCGGAGTTTGGACCTCGAAGTTGTACGGTTATGTTGGTTCACACGATTATATCACTTTCATCTGTATTGCGGATTTTTTAAAGTCGACATATTCGGCGAGCTATCTACATTTCACGTGTCGCGTGTATGCTCCGTGTACTCGCTTTGTATCCCTACACTTTCCTCTCCGATGTGTGCGCTCTGACTGTATTACGTGTTTGCTCGCCTAATGTTTGATCGCGATTAAATTGAGTGGCGGGACGCGCGCGGGTCATCGGTTGATGACGAGGAGCAGTTGATTCAATACGCTTTCAATCATATATGATTAACACTGTATACATGTATATTATTGAGTATATATATATTGTAGGTAGACTCAAATGTAAAGTTACGCAGGCACGCAACTGTCGTGCAGCACGTGAACGAAGCTGCTCCGCGAGAATGTCGATTACGAATGCGAGGGAGCCGAGAGAATATGAAACTTTTGCTTAGCCACTTCGGGCCGCCTGTGAAAAACGACTGGCTTGATTCGCTGAGCTTATAGCCGTATCTGGCTGATAATCCGTCGACGAAATCGTGATAAGCTCTTGTATTAATAAGATGTATATAAAAGAAATTCCTTCGAGGCAACACGATGACGTTTCCTTTTTCCAAATGCGTGTCGTATTCACATCTATCCGCGTGTGCCTATGAATACGCATGCATGCACAGTGTGAATTGCAATGTAAAAGTATACGTGACTAATTGCCGAAGGCTTTAGAATTCAATATTCACAGTGTGCGACGCGTGAGAGAATTCTTGCGAAAAGTTTTCGTTTATATGAAAACGGGATTTCGTGTTCAGAATTCGGGTGCGGAAGATCGGAATCTGTCGAATGGCGATATGACATCTGGTGGCAGAAAATCAAACTATACTTAGGGCAAAGCCTTCAAGAAATTACGCGTAGCCATGCGATAAAAGTATCTAAGTAACCCTATCGCTTCACACTAGTCATACCACTGATCATACTTGAGACTTGTACAATTAATATTTTTAACATATGCATAAAAATAATTCGTAATAACTAAAATTTTCCATGTGTCAACTGCTTAAGGCGTTAGACCACAGTAACGGGTATAAAATCATGTGCGAATTTAACAATTTTTTTCGTATGAAAAAGTGATTCACTCTTAAAATGAATTACATATCTACTTAGTATGAATATCAAGCTGTTAGAAAATATATACATTTTTTTCGATGTACAAAATGGCCGACTACTAATATTTTGTTTTTAAGGCGTTCCACGGCGTGGCATTTAGCATCCACAATTTTTTACCTAGAACAAAAACCAAAAATTCTCGTCAATCTATATTAGATTACCTAGAGAAGTACGTACGGAATTGAAAAGTATTGTTTTATTAAAAAGTTGTAGGTATTTAAACTAAAGAAATAAATTTTCAGTTAAAAATTTCGTTATAACTGCTCACAAACTGCTAATAAAATGAAAAGTTTTCGATTAATCCGAAATTCCGTACGTACTTCTCTGCGAAATGCAATTAGGAACATAACGTTAAAATTTGAAGTAAATCGAGTGATAATTGTTTCGAGAAGTTTCAAGTAGTCGGCCATTTTGTACTTCGAAAAAATATATATATATATTTTTTCTAACAGCTTGATATTAATACTGGGTAGATGTGTAATCAATTCTATGAGTGAATCACTTTTTCATACGAAAAAAAAATTGTTAAATTCGCAGATGATTTTATACCCGTTACTGTGCCCTAAGGCCTTAAGGCCTAAGGCCACTGTAACGGTCCAAAAAAAAAGGTTTTTTCACGAATTTTTTGCTTCCAAAATTGAAGGTAATTGAAAAAAAACTTTTAAGGGTGTTATCGGGCATACATTAAACTTTATTATCAAATTTTTTTACAGCAAAAAAAAACAAAATGGCGGTTCCACAGCTATCTTCCCGGGGCATGTTTTGCTTGCAGGGCTCCGCGGCACGCAGCACCACTGGTGCACTTTTGAATCTAGAACAAAAAAAAACCATCAATCTAGAGGGTTATAGCTAGAGAATGTCGATCGGATTTTAAAAAGTATCAATTTTTGTGGATTTGGCGTGCGTTTGAAAAAAAAAATTGATTTTTGACAAAAAAAAGGCTAGTTTTTTGTTAATAAAAAATCAATAAATAAAGTTATTGAAATCCCGATCGACATTCTCAAGATAATGTTAATGTTCACATCTGGTCAAAATTTCAAGTAAAAAAAATGAAAATTGTTCGAGTGATGCTTCGTGCCATTTTGAAAAACCGTATTTCGAGAAAAACGCGTTTAAGGTTTTGCGAATAGTTTTTTATTGGAAAAAATAAAAAAAAGAAGGTAAAAAAAAATGTACCGTTAGTCTGCAATCCCAGCACCATACATTTGTCCTTCGATGGCCAAATTTTCGTCTGGCAAAATTTACAGTGGCCTTACCCCTTAATAAATGTTCACATTCAATTAGAAAAATAAAAAAATAGTTATTCCAACGATTCGCGCACTATTTCTAGGTTTGATATTTGGCAACATTTGTTCTATGTCCCTCTCTTTTTACTCAACCAGTCGAGTTTAACCTCCATGCTTTTCAACGTCGATCTGTCAAAACAATGTCAGGTGCGGGAAATACAAAGCATTGTATTCGGGCCACGACTCTTTATTGTAGCAGGTGGTAATAAATCCAATACCAGAAGTTAAAATTAAACTTGATGTTACATAAAAGTTAGGTCAGTAAGCGTAATTTTTTCTGAGTGCATTAGATTACTACAAGTGTTAAGTATGTAAATCTGATTATTCTGAAGAATCTGACGGATTCCCACTATCATATACGCATTTGTAGCGACCGGAAATTGGGTTTTTGTATGTCGTCTCGGAATTCCTTCACAAAAACCCGCAATTTGAATATGTTTTCCTCTGTAATAAGGTCGATAGCGGACCCTGAAATGTTACAGAGACGATTATTAATATATTTGATGAAGCTCAAAAAAAGGTTATGAAAATCCTATGGATTGAAGCCTGGCGATAGGATACCTTAATTTTTATTTAAACCGGAAATATCAGTGAAAATGGAATTCGCGAATTTTCTCCGCGAATCTGGGAAAATAAAAATAAACATTGAATTTAATTATAAAGGAATTTTTGGAAGTCTAACGAAAAATTGAGAAACATTTCAAAATAACAAAAAATTTGTTCAATGATAAGTATCAAAAGGTCTGAGAATGAGAGATTAAACTTACCGATTGCAATACAGTAACGTCGCAATTATGTGCTTGCATTTTTCTCCTAGGCCAGCTTTGCAAGGGCAAATAATTTTTTAAATGTCGCCCAAAGCTGCCACTGCATCATTAATCTCATGGGGATTATTTCGTAACTGAGACGTTTACAAACAATACGCTTTGAAGCTGACAGCATCGGTATCGCAAAAGCTGCTAATTTAAAAACATTTTAAAATGAGCCGAGCCTTCGAAATACTTTCGCCTCACCCAAAATTGTTTTGTTGAGGATTGTTACCAGCCCATCACAAATTGCACTAATATTTATCATATCACAGAAATTTGCACTAAAGTACATAACTAAACGATCACGGTTCTATGGCCGCCATGTTTTTTAGGCTCCGCCCATGTGACAGATTCCAATCAAAGCGGGCGTTATAAATTAGCGGGGGATTCGAAAATTGCGCAATCCCATCTATGTTTTGTTTATAGGTGATTTACCCGAAATGATCACTTTGCAGGACAACGGAATTTGTAAACGAAAATATTGATTGTTTTTCATTTCAAAATTGCAATTATCTCCAGTTTTAATCGATACAATATAATTCCCTATGGATCATAGTGATTTTTTAGTTTTGACATATTTATCATGATCGAAATATAAGGTGTCTCCAAATCACCTGACATTTAAATTCACTAATAAAATTTGTCATTTATTTGAAAAGTACGAATATTTTAATTTTAATATAAGGTACAAAGATTCAGGTTATGTTTGGAACACAATATCCGATAAATGGCCACCTCGCTTCTTTTTGCAAACGTGTACTCGTTTGACGAAATTTTCAATAACATTTTTGCATAATTGCGGACTAATTTGATTAATGGTGCGGCTATTGCTTTCTTGAGCTTCGGAATGGTCTGCGGATCATTGGACTTTTCCCTTCAGACAACCCCAAAGAGAGAAGTGCAATGGCGTCAAATCGCGCGACTTTTTGGCCAATTCATATCGCAGCGGTGCGAGATGACGCGACCATGAAACCAGTGGCGTAGCTAGGGGGGCAAGGGCCCTGGTGCATAGGGAGAGAATCGGGCTCTCCTCCCCTCTTTCCGCGCAGTTTGAACTTATTGATATGAAAATGATTGATAGGGAATAAGAATAGGAAACAGTGGGTTGAATCATCCCTAGTAGGCTAAATCCATACGTCGTCTCTATCAAAATCTTCATGTGTTCAATGGAAGAAAAAGGGAGTAAATAAACAACGACGCACATAACAGTATAGAATATTTATTAATTAAAAGAAAAAACGATTTTTAAGAGAATTCCCCGCCCGATTTACAATCTCTTGCGCGCTTTAATGTTTGCGAATTCGTCTATAATTTCACTCAATTCCAAGTTTGATGCCGCCTCATTTTCTATTGCAATCAACGATAAATGTCGGAGGCGATCTTGGCCAATGCTGTTTCTTAAATAATTTTTTATAATCTTCAGTTTACTGAAAGATCTTTCTGCTGCCGCGGAAGTAACAGGAATTGTGTGAAACAGTAGCATCGCTGTATACACTTCCGTAAGGTCACATTCGAGCACGCCAAATTTCGTTATAATTTCTTTGCAAAGCTGGCGAATAGACCACGTCTCCATCAATTGAGGGAGGATCAGATGATATACATTAAGAAATTGGAGCGAAAAAGTGGGTCCAATTATATCACAATATTTCTTCTGAAACTGATCACATTTTTTGAGTAAAATCGTTTCATTCCAGCTGAGCAGATTTTTTGGAATCAGGAAGTCGAACGATTTACAAATTGCACTCATACCAATAAAACGCGCATCTAACTGATTGATTATTATGTCGAGTACACTGTTGAAAATAGTTACTCTAAAGACTTCTTCCTGGTTTTCGAATCGGTGATCAGAAGCCAATTCATCGAAATGCTTTTTAGTTTTTCTTCGTCGCTTTTCTGGGAAGGTAGGATCGATGTCGTATTTTCTCGCGGTTTCGGTGGCCTTGGACTTGAAGGACTCGAAGTCATTTCTATACTTTTTCAATTTATCCGTTGTTTCGTCCAAAGCCTTACTCGCTTCGTCCAAAACGATATCACGTTTTTGCAAAACTTTGGAAACATAATTGATATTGTACAATACGCTGTGCATGAATTCACAAAGAAATACAAACTCAAAATTCAGCATTTTTGATTTTATAATCTCTGCTTCACTGCGTTCGTCTTTACTGGAACTCTTCAGCGTTATTTCGGACAATGCTTTGATGATATCGAAAAAACGAAGTTTGACTGCAGTTATTGAATTAACCCTGCTGGACCATCTTGTTGGATTCAATTTTTTCAAAGTAATTTCTGATTCACCGGTGAATTTCGATAAAAGGTCCCAGCGCTTAATGCTGTTTCCAAAGAAGTTAAATAAGTCTTGAATTGTTGCAAAAAACTTCTGAATTTCGACGGAACCTCGAACGGCATCATTTACGACCAAATTCAAATTATGACTGGCGCAATGTACGTACTCTGCGTTTGGCTGAATATCTTTAACTTGTTTTTGCACACCATTATACGCACCACTCATTACACTGGCCCCATCGTAACCTTGCCCAACACACTTTTTAAAATCAAGACCCTTTTCGGAGAACAACGTAGTAACTTGATTTACCAAATCCGCGGCGCTGTGTTTAGTGACTGCGTGGAAACCTAGAAATACCTCTCTTACTTCAATGTCGATTGGTTGTCCATTTTCCGATCTTGATATCACTGCATATCTTACGACAATGCTCAGTTGATCCACTTTTGATATGTCCTGCGTGGTATCCATGATGATGGCAAAAAACGGTGACGCCCTAATTCGATCCAACAAATGATTCTCGAGTTTGGTGCCCAAACACTCGATCATTTCATTTTGAATCGTTGCACTCAGGTATCTTGTTGATCCTAAAAACATGGGGATATTAGAAAACATCAGATTATGATAACATAAATTATAAACACAGTAAACGAGATAATTTCTTACCTTTGGGCATATCCAAAACTTGACGCAAGATGTGGTCGTCGTATCTAGCGACGAGTTGGACAATTGAGAGAAAATTTCCGTGGTTTCCTCCCTCACTCAGATCCTCTCGATGTCCTCTCAAAGCCAAAGAACTCTTCGCAAGAGTAATTATAATATCAAATAATCTGCGAAGAACTTGTCTCCAAAATGATGCTTCTTTGCGAATTTCATCTTCAAGTTCTCTGTCGATGGTGGAACTTTTTTGCCACGCTTCATATACAGCGCACGCCTCCGTGTGTGCTTTCGAGGAACCATGTTGCTTGATTCTGTCTGATAAATGCCTCCAGTCCCGAAATCCAGTGCACCATGCATTTATTTGCGAAGCGAACAACCAACACGGTTGGCAGTAGGCAGCATCCAGCATTTTGAAGTAACATATCCAAAAACGATCAACTGGACCGTATTGTGACGTAGAAACGTAATACGTTTCTGAAAAGCTCCTGTTGTCTTGGTGGGGGTCCTTCGGAAAAGGTCCCGGAGGTTTCAAAGGTCCCTTGTCAAGAATCAGACGTTTTTCGGTATCACTCAGTTTCTTGTTGATGTAATTTCCCAAGTCATTTGAAATTTCGAGAACTTTTGAAGATGTAGAAATTGATGATTCCTCTACCGTAGGTTGCACGGAAGCGTCGAGGTAGTCATTTTCAGCAGGGGCATTGATGGTAGTATTTTGAACGATGACTTCGGCACTTTTGAACGATGTTTCGGCTGTTGAAGGAACTGTAGCAGAAAGCGGTTTCGTAAAAAAGCTATCTAGCTTGGGCAATTTTTTTTTACTTTCTTCTCTTTCTTGTCGTTGTTTCCGCTTTGCGGCACCGCTACGTTCCTTTTTTCGTTCCATAATTTTTAATTGGTAACTATCGAAATTTTAGAAATCCGGAGTACTCACTGAGATTTTCCTATATTGCTTGTTAATGTTTAGTATAGATTACAGCAAGCTCAACAGAAAAGAACCATAAAACAGCTTGTTTGGTAATAATGTGGTAAAATCAATGTTAATTCATAAGAAGATATTATCGTTTCTATAGTAGCTCGTTTGTCAATTTGGACTTGAGTTTAGGAAAACGTTGGTTATTTTTTATTGCCGATCAGGTTGAGAGCTATCATACATTATACGGTTAGCGTTGTGCTGCAACCTGTATCGTACATATCTTGTCATCGGAATTTTTTTTTGCGAAAATGAGTTTTACCAGAATTTGGTGCCGGATGGATGGATGTACGGAATAGAAATCATAACATTAGTGGTGATACTTGATGAAATAAGGCTGGTAGTAGGGAATTACGAAGTACAACAGTAACAGTCAGCGACACACCTAGCATCAACTACTGTAGTACGTCCCAGACCCCAGAAAGTTGAAAAAATCGCCGGAAATATCATAAATAAGAACTGATGCAAGGCAAGAGCGAATGAAAACTTCATTAAAAAGTTGATGGGCGGAATTTGTGAATTGATCTCACGACCGTCAAGCACGTGAGCTGATCCAATGTGCTACGGGCGGACTCATCCAAACTACCATATAACTGAAATAACGATAACAAACAAACAGCACATGCTTATCGAGGACGCTTGGCGCATGTGTTGAAAATGTTAAACAAGGAGTTTAATCATTGGTGGTGTTGATTTAAATTAAAAAAAAATAAAAAATTGAATTTGAAAAAAAAAATTCTTGTGAGCAGGCTCGAGCCTCGAGTCTCGAGCCTGCTCACAAGAATTTTTTTTTTTTTCAGTTTTTTGAATTTTTTAAATTTTTCATTTTTTTCAAAGCTGAGGCTAGAGGGCCCCCTGAGCTCGAGGGCCCTGGTGCACGGCACCACCTGGCCCTATGATAGCTACGCCACTGCATGAAACTGTGTCTGCAATAATTGCATTATTTCGCCCGCAGTGTGGCAGGTTGCGCCATCTTGTTGAAAGAATTTGTCTTCAAAGACCATGCCGTTTATGCCATTTATCGGATATTGTATTCCACACATAACCTCCATATTTGTACCTTATATTAAAATAAATATATTCGTACCTTTCAAATAAATAAGACGTTTTATTAATAAATTAAAATGTCACGTCATTTTGAGACACTCTTTAGCAGGGCCAAAGGAATGATGCAAACCATTTTTTATCAAGTTTTTATTGGTTTATTGATATCTTCTCTTTTTCTACAGAGGCTTTCTTCTTTCAATAGCGGCATGGCAATGAACGTAACTAACGACAAGATGGGGTCATTCCTCTGGCGCATCCATCATGCCTCTGGATCTCACATGTCAGGAGAAACCCAGAGGAATGACGATTCGAACGGATTTTTATGCACGGTGTGGCACGCAACGTTTTTCTAACCTCAAAATCTGGTGGTGAGTAGGTGTCTAAAAGTTCCACTTTATCAGATAAAGAGTGACTTATTTTATTGAAACACGATACAGTTAAGAATGACCAGTTGAATGACTCCCTCGCCTGTGACACCTCCTCCTAACACACAAGGTCTGTAGAAAAAAGCGCAAGCTACAAAAATGATACGACACATTCTCTTCCAAAAAGGAGATCTAGAGGGCCTGCTCTGGCATGCATGATCAGCTAGCGCCACCCGTCACACAATATATGAACTGATTTACAGCTCTCCAGAGGAATGATGGAGAAAAACAGTTTCAAAATTTCGTTACTTAGTGTGAGATACCTGCTTATTATGCATATAGATCATGTTCATTATTTTTAGATTATGCGTATAGATTATGCTTATTTTTCCGGGAGGAATTAAGTAACTATCCAATGGTTTTAAGGAATGTTTTTTTTCTGGTGATTTTTAATTTTAAATACTTCTTCAGCTTGCTAGTGTATATGAAGTCTGGATAGTAAAACTCCAGAGAAATGATTTTCATAGTAAAAAGAAAGAAAAAAAAGATAACGATTTTTCTGCCAAATCTATTTTGTAGGAAAATTTCGAAATATTTCAAACTGTTGTATTCCAAAAAGTATTATAAAACAACTATTAAAAAATAAATATTACATGCAAAAAGTTTATTTCGGGAGAATTATCCATATGTTAATAAAATAGCTCAGCAGCCGACTTGGTGCTGCAAAACTACATTTTTTTCTAAATTTTATCTCTATACTGATCGTAATTTAACATTTAATATTGATATTCTACGTAAAAACACAAAAATGTACAATTTTCTAAAATCAAATTTTATTGAAAAATGTGATAAAATATTTTTACATCAAGCAAGCTTCTTTTTCGTGATTTTCTTAAGTGAGACTTGTCGAGGCAGTCAGGCATCAAACTCCAAACGTAATCAGCCAACCTGTCCTCCATTATTCTTATGCCTTGGTGGAAGAGTTTTCCTTGCTCTGCACTGAAGGAGCCAAGATTTTCTGCGATTTTAGCTTCATCCTTTATTTCTATCCCGGGATATGGAGAAAAAGCACTTTTCGCGAAATCTGTAATGCTTTTTCATAATTAAAGAATGACGGACTCTCCGCATATGCAGGTTGTCCCTCTTATCTCTGCCACCCGAAATAACTCGATAATTATAGACGTCACAAAAAAATTTTGCCGGCACCGAGAATGTTTTTTATGTTTCGTTGACTTGTGTAATTACTGACCGAAAATGTACGCGATGAATTTTCGGTCTGGACGAAAAGTTGCAGATATTGGCGAAATCATTGCACAGAGATCTGTGAGATACTAATTGTAAGTACTTGAAGGATAAAAGACAAGCTCGAGTTTGCTTTTTCTGTCTTGTTCTCTACTACTTTCTTACTCAGTAGAATACCTTCAAATGGTTGTTTCTTTTCGGGACTCACTTTAAATTTGCCTTAAAAATGTTTCTTCATTTTTTTCCGCACGTTTATGCGACTTTTTGTGAAGTAGTGCGGTTCTCGAAAATGCACTCGAACCCAAAAACTATCGGGTCTAATATAAAGTATCTGGAGAAAAATAAGATTTCAAAAAAACTAGACAGATTGGAGTAAAAAAAATGTAGTCCGTTCATTTTTGTGACAGCTTTCGGCCGAAGAGCGGCAAAAAAGTGTCGATACTTTCCGATGGTAGTAAATCTTTGTTTCGTCTATTTCGATCGACCGAATGCGCGTTGTGTAACACACTTTTTGTGTGTGTATGTGTGCGTGTGTGTACATCAAACTGAATCTATATGAGGTATTCCACGTGAATCCGGTGGACTTTTTCCCCGCCGATTCGATTAATTTTTTGTTATCTGATTCCATTGACTCTAAAAAACACCCTGAATTTTTTTACATTTTTCGAAACAACCCTCAGTAAAAAAAAATTCTTCGAAAAAACGCCCCCATTTCAAAATCTGAAGAAATTCCCAAAAACGCGTGATTATATGTGAAAAAATTTCCAGCTATCACCCGCAGTGGAAGTATGATTTTTTCTGTGCTTTCTGAGCGATTAAGGCCTCAGGCCACAGTAGCGGGTATAAAATCATGTGCGGGTTTATCAATTTTTTTTCGTATGAAAAAGTGATTCACTCATAAAATTAATTATACATCTATTCAGTATACATATCAAGCTGTTAGAAAATATTTTTTTTTCGATGTACAAAATGGCCGAGTACTCGAATCTTCTCGAAACAGCTTTTTTCCAATTGGCGTGACAAATAACTTCAACAATTTTCACTCGATTTACTTCAAATTTAAAAGTTATGTTCCTAATTGCATTTCGCAGAGAAGTACGTACGGAATTTCTGATTAATCGAAAACTTTTCATTTTATGAGCAGTTTATGAGCAGTTATAACGAAATTATTCACTGAAAATTCATTTCTTAAGTTCAAATACCTACAACTTTTTAATAAAACAATATTTTTTAAATTCCGTACGTACTTCTCTAGGTATTCTAACGTAGGTTGACGAGAATTATTGTTTTTTGTTCAAGGTAAAAAATTGTGGATGCTAAATCTCACGCCGCGGAGCGCCTAAAAAAAGATAACAAAAGAAAATATTAGTAGTCGGCCATTTTGTACATCGAAAAAAAATATATATATTTTTTCTATCAGCTTGATATTCATACTAAATAGATATGTAATTAATTTTATGAGTGAATCACTTTTTCACACGAAAAAAATTGTTACATTTGCACATGATATCAAACCCGTTACTGTGGCCTAAGGCCTTAACGTTAAAAAAATCCGAAAAATTCAAGAACCGCTTAGATCGGGCGGATACTTAAATATTTTGATACCGACAATGGATTAATTAAGGATCGTATATGTTTCCCATTAAGGGGCATCTACCTAGGGGCCCAAAAAATGGCCAAATTCGGATTTTTTTTCTGGGAACGATTGGCGAAGAGGGATTTTTTAAACACAAAGGTACATATGACGAGAGCCTTTAAAAAAAAGTCACCAAAAAATACAGAAAAGCAACAAAAACATAGCCACCGGCAGATGATGACATTTTTTCGCGTTTGGCGGTGGACACTTTCCACCTTAAACGGTCCATCCCAAATCTAAAAACCAAACAGATTATTCAAGTTAACAATAAATACGAGTCGTTGACGATCGTCGATTTTTTAAATAATTTTTTTGACCAACTTGGCGCCGAATTGAAACTTGAGCATACAAAATCTATGAAAAAAGTCGTCATTTTTACGTAACTATCAACAAATGAAGATCGATTTTGAAAAAGTGAGATCGTCAACAACCTTTAAATGTTTCTCGTCGTATCTCCTGTAAATTTGGAAACAATGCATCAAGTGGTTCTTGAGATATCATGTCCACCCATTTTGAAAACCGTGTTTCGAGAAAAACGCGTTTAAAGTTTGAAGTAGTTGTACCTCATTCAATTTTCGAAATATTTCAATGAAATTTTCAGGGAATATAGCTGAAAGGTGATACTATCGGATAAAAATGTTCTGGAAAATGCTTTTTTTACCCATCTAGGTAGATGCAGCCCGTTAACAGCCTCGTCTGCTTTGATAATGTAGCTTTAACGCAGGTGATTAATTGAAACGTTCCTTTTTTTTTTATACAATGTCCTTTCGCCTCTTCTCTTCGATACTGTTAATGCTTGTACAACTAAAACAAAAAGTCGCCCGACAAGGCAAATCATTTGGCAATGACACTGTTTCCCAAGAGCAAATGATATTGTTTATTTGAGCTGTTTATCTCATCACCGTGCGAACCTCTAATCGTGACTATCTGTCTCGCAGCTTTTACATCCTTACTGTTATCAATCATTGAATAAGCTCATACACATACAAGCGGTTTAAAGGATATTCCACCTGTCAATTAAAAATTACAATGAAATAGTTCGAGTTTTGAATACGAATCGAGGGGCACACAAAGGAGCACACTTTTTTGAATGCTATAATTTTGTGTCATATTTTTACACGACTTCGTGCAACGGTACAATTTTTGTCATTTGGCTGATAAGAAAATTTCGAAACTCACGATGGTTCATCAAATTGAAGTGTTATACTTCGTGTGTGTGTGTGTGTGTGTGTGTGTGTGTGTGTGTGCGTGCGTGCGTGCGTGCGTGCGTGCGTGCGTGCGTGCGTGCGTGCGTGCGTGCGTGCGTGCGTGCGTGCGTGCGTGCGTGCGTGCGTGCGTGCGTGCGTGCGTGCGTGCGTGCGTGCGTGCGTGCGTGCGTGCGTGCGTGCGTGCGTGCGTGAGTGCGTGCGTGCGTGCGTGCGTGCGTGCGTGCGTGCGTGCGTGCGTGCGTGCGTGCGTGCGTGCGTGCGTGCGTGCGTGCGTGCGTGCGTGCGTGCGTGTGTGTGTGTGTGTGTGTGTGTGTGTGTGTGTGTATCGTATATCAATACGAAGTATATGAGGTATTCCACGTGAATCCGGTGGACTTTTTCCCTGACCCCTGACAATTTCATTTATTTTTTTAATCTCATTCCATTGACTCTACAAGACACCCGGATTTTTTTTACATTTTTTGAAACAAGCCTCAGGCAAAAAAAAAATTCTCGGAAAAAAACGCCCCGATTAAAAAATTTGAAAAATGCGTGATTATATATAAAAAATTTTAAGCTATCACCCGCAGTGGAAGTATGATTTTTTCGGCGCTTTCTGAGCAATTAACGTTTTAAAAAATCCGAAAAATTCATGAATTTTTCGGATTTTTAAAAACTTTTTAAGTTTTTGTTGTTTTTCTGTATTTTTTGGTGACTTTTTTTAAGGCTCTCGTCATATGTACCTTTGTGTTTAAAAAATCCCTTTTTACCAACCGTTTCCCAGAGAAAAATTCTGAATTTGGCAATTTTTTTGGGCTCCAAGGTAGATGTAGCCCCTTAATGGGAAAGATATACGATCCTATTTTAAAAAAAGCGAGAAAACGACTGCATTTGTACGAGAAAAGAATAAATGTTGAATTATCTTCAACGCGGAAAAATTGTTTTATCCGTGCGATCTAATCCACGTGATATTTATGAGCGTATACCAGTACAATGATCTTTTATGTAATGCCTGTTCGTTTATTCAGGGCACACGATCTCTTCGAAAAATCATGACACCTCTCGTATGTTCTCTTAAATATATCGCTTTATGTAAACCGCACATCTTTTGACAGAGCCAACCTGCGATAAGGGAGGAACGAGATAACAGTGTTATTTATTCGAAAACCGAGATACTTATCCATCTCGATAATCGCCGTATCACCCTAATTTCTTCCTTATCAATTTAATGGTCACAGCCTATCAAAAATAAAAATATAAAGGCGATATTTTCTTGTTTCATATGATTGCTCAACATATCGAGAAAGTTGTATCTACATTTCACGCTGAAATTCCGGATAGTTGAAATTTTACGGGTATACATAGCCGCAAATGCACATTACTCAAGTCAACAAAAAAATTAGGGCCGGCAAAATTCGTATGATTTTTTGTCAAGTGACTACTGGTGAGACCTAAACCAACCTATATTTCAAGTTACTACACAGCGTTTCTAAATTATTTTTAATTTCATAGTGAGTGTCGTTAGCAGTTCATTTAAGGCGGGAAACCAGTTTAGATTGCTCACAAAATCGATTTTTTTTAATTCCATAAATTGTTAGTAAAACTATTTAAGAATATGATCCCACAGTTGTATTAATAATTCATTACTGCCTTGAATTTTTTGGTTTCGGAAACTTTTTTCAAACGCGCTTTTCTTGAAACGACTTTTTATCAATTTGTATACACTCTAGCTCGAAAAGTTTCTAACCTCTAATTTTATAAAATTATAGCTGGTTTCTTTATTTGATTATGCTCTATATGAACACAAATTTGGGATAATATCATTATTTAAAGTATATCTTTTTTAACAAAAAAGGTTATAAAATAATGGCAAAAAATATATCCTTTTGTTTAAACACCTCTAAAAAAATGCAATTTTGAGTTGTCTGGTCAGAGTTAGGTTCTTATAGAAGGAACACATATTCTTAAAGTAATCTTCGAACCGTATGGATTTCCGATAAAAACTGTGGCCTCCAGAGTGTACACAAACAGCGAAGTCTGACGGCGACTTTTGATAGGCGGCAGGTTATAATATCCATTTTTCCAGAGGAAATGCTTTGACAAAATTAAAATATTCGTTTGAAAATATGTATAAAATATTCCTAAAGTTTGAATAAATTCGATTGATTCATTCTTCCTTAAAAAAAATCATAAAAATCACTGAAAAAACGTATTCCTAAACCGGTTTGTGATATTGATGAAGGTGATATGAATTCAGTGATATGTCGATGGTAGCAAAGCGAAGACGAGCTTGTTCGAACTAATCTCATACACTTTTTTATAAATGCGGAGAGCACGTTTTTAAACATTTTGAAAAACCATTACAGTTTACGTGAAAAGTTATTCTTATTTCGGAAAAAGCTTTTCGTGAAAAGTTTTTCTTATTTCGGAACAAGTTTTTTGTGAAAAGTTATTCTTATTTCGGAAAAAGTTTTTCGTGAGAAGTTATTCCTATTTCGGAAAAAGTTTTTCGTGAAAAGTTGTTCTTATTTCGGAAAAAACTTTCGTGAAAAGTTATTCTTATTTCGGAAAAAGTTTATCGTGAAAAGTTTTTCCTATTTCGGAAAAAGTTTTTCGTGAAAAGTTATTCTTATTTCGGAAAAAGTTTTTCATGAAAGTTATTTTTATTTCGGAAAAAGTTTTTCGTGAAAAGTGATTCTTATTTCGGTAAACGTTTTTCGTGAAAAGTTATTCTTATTTCGGAATAGAAATAAAGGATCAAGGTAAATTCGCAGAGGCATCAAAATCGTGGAAGATAGATATCAGGGAAGATGGGGCACATACACGTGATGGGTGATTACGATTGGAGTTTGATGCGGGATTGCCTCACCAAGTCTTTCTCACTTGAGAAAATCACGAAAAAGAAGCTTACTCAATGTAAAAATATTTAATGAAACCTAATTTTTTCAATAAAATTAGACTTTATGAAAAATTGTATATTTCCATGTTTTTACGTAGAATATCAATATTAAGACCCTCGTCTAATGTGAAGATAGAGAAACGCAGCTATTCTTTGAATTTTTTTTCAACAAACCATCAGATATAGGACTTTTTGGGTTTTTGTGGTTCATTAAACAAGAAATGGAGAAAACATGTGTTTTTACGGATTGAAGAAATGTTAATTATAGTAGAACATCGATTATCCGAGCTAATTGGGACCGGACATCATTCGGATAATCGAAAATATATCTTGGATTTCCGAGGAAATCAACTTATACAATATAAACAGTATCAAAAATTCTCTTTTTTGATCCAACCACCCTAAATTCTTTATTTGATAGCAACTAATAATGAAGAAAGTTAACATTTTTATACCTATTTTATAATATTTTTATATTTTTATTATTATTTTGTATAATAATGATCAATTTTTGGTTGTCGCGTAGTAGTTCCGCGTTTCTTGGCCGCCAATTCTCGAATTTGGTTCAAGAACAGCAGCTGTGTGGGACTATTTTCTGGTTGGGTTTCGAACCATGCCAAAAATGGCTAAGAAATCTTTCCTATAAAAAAATCATAAAAGGCAATTTTTTCCTAGCCTAAAGGTTTAAATTATAAGTTAAGCCCCCTTTAAATTATAAGTTAAGAGAATGTTTCATCGCCATACATCAGTCTGGTCCGAGTAATGGCGATTCTACTATTCTAAAGCTGACAGCACCCACTGGGGTAAATAAATCCTCGCGGAGCTCTTGAAAATCGAAAAAAGAAAATAAACCAAATAACACCGTCGCACGTCTCTCGAGTTTTCCCCGATGGATGTGAGGGACGTGTACTGACGTTTAAAAAATCAATAATCGATTCTCCAGCGTTTGGCATTGATGCCACGCTATCGTGTCGAGCCCGTATAAAAAATTCGCGAAATCGCATTGTCGAGTGTTTGGTCACTGTGTTTTGTGACCCAATTCGGTCGATTGCACAAACAAAAGCAAGCGTTTCGAGCTCCAGGATCGTAGGAAAAAAGGGCCTTGCCTCATCAACCTAGCCACGAGTTCGCCGATGGCCTTGCAGCTATTTAAAAAAAATATTTTCCCGTACTATATACTATTGTCGAGAGCAAACACGTGACGTCAGGTGTCCAGTGATGTTTCATATTTATGTTTGTTCGAAACCGCGAATCAAAATGCGACGTCCTATCCCAAGGAAAAATTATTTTTTTGCGATAAGCTGTCCAGTAGGCATATTTGATAATGTTGTCTTTTTTAATTTTCTTTTAAGCAAGAAAAAATAATAACATTGTCTTTTTTATTGTTTCCTTTAAGCACGGAAAACATTGCTGACTATCATGATTTTTTTTAAAGGAAATATTTCTTCACCATTTTTGAGACTTAGTTTTATTACTACTTTTTGCTGTTACATGGTACTTTTTATTTATTTATTAATCTTTAAAAATGAAGAAGTTATGGCACGGGCTTCTAAACTACATTTTTAAAGCTGGCGTGACGTGTAGCCGAAAAGCTAATCGACTGATTCTGATGAAATTTGGTGTAAATGTTTTTATCCTTATTGTCTAAAACATGACCTTTATTACAAACAAAAACAGGACTTTTATTACAAAATGTAGTCATTTTTTTGGAAAATGAGAGCTTTTTTGTTTTAGAGCGTAAAATTCCATCGATTTTGAACATTTCTCACTTTTTCTTGGTTCATATTCTGCGTATGATTGTTATTGAAAGAATAATCTTCGTTATTTTTTTTTCAGTTTAATCCCGCCGACGCGCATACCCCTATAGAGGTATTTTGCCAATCTGGACGGCGAAATTATTTCTTTCGATTTTTTAATTTGTAATCAGTCTCTAATTAATTTTAAGCTACAGGAAGTGTATTGCGATGAATAATCTGTCCTAAAATAATCGTTTTATAGAAAAAATAAATAAAACTACATTTTTAACTTAAATTTGTATCTTTCTCTATAACTAAACTTAATATAATTTATATAACTAACAAAAAGATGATGACGAGTGCCATAGCTTTTCTTCGTCCCGTCACTCTCTGTGTCTTCAGGAACCTCTTCCGAAACTGGGACAAGGATCATCACTTAAGTTTCCACCTCCGATTTTGTTGAAATTCATATGTGATGAAGCATTGAAAACTATTAGACACGTTTTTTTTTAATCTGCGGTATAACGTCTTTAAGGGGGGAAACGACCCCTCAAAAAAGGGGAGTCATCCCTTAATTTCATTTTTTTCAATTATCCTGTAGTGGATTTTGCATCGCTTTACATTAGAAGAATTTTGGTTTTTATTTCAATTAAATCGATGGACTGCTTGTGGGTGAAACTGCACAACCATCCTTCGATAAGCTTTTCTTTGAGGGGTGGTTCCCCCGTTAAATCCGTTTTTCTGCAAATCAAAACAAATACCTGTCTAATAGTTTTCCATGCTTGATCACATATATGCGTTTAAAAAATCGACGGCGGACACTTAAGGTAATCCTATCGCTTCACACTAGCCATACCACTGATCACACTTGAGACTTGTACAATTTATGTTTTTAACACATGCAGAAAATAATTTGTAATAACTACAATTTTTCATGTGTAAACTGTTTAATGAATGTTGAAATTTAATTAGAAAAATGGAAAAATAGTTATTCCAACGATTCGCGCAGTATTTCTAGGTTTGATATTTGGCAACATTCGTTCTATTTCTGTCTCTTTTCACTCAACCAGGCAAGTTCAACCTCCATGCGTTTCAACGTCGATCTGTCAAAACAATGTCAGGTTTGGGATATATAAAGCATTGTATTCGGGCCACAACTGGTAAAAAGCGTGGAAAATTTGTGACGGCGAATTATGTCGATTAAAGACGAAATATGTGTGGAAAAACGAAATATGTGGAATCTCACTCATTCATTCGAATGAGTGAGATGAGGTTAGGACTACAGTCAGCTGTTGCCTTGGTGTCACGTCTCTTTATCGTAGCAAGTGGTGATAAATCCAATACCGGAAGTTTAAATTAAACTTGATATTACATAAAAATTAGGTCAATAAGGGTAATTTTTTCTGAGAGCATTGGATTACTACAAGTGATAAGTACATAAATCTGATTATTTTTAAGAATCTGACGGATTCCCACTATAATATACACTTTTGTAGCGACCGGAAATTGAGTTTTTGTATGTCGTCTCGGAATTCCTCGACAAAAACACGCAATTTTAATTTTTTTCTCTGCAATTAGGTCGATAACGGACCCCGAAATTTTACAGAGACGATTATATATACCCGGGAAAAAAATTTCATGTCTGAGTGGATATGTTCATATATGTTTCAGATATTGTCATATATGTATCAGATATATTCATATCTGACATTTTACAGTATCATATATGATTAGGTCTGATCATATTCCACATCATATATGCATATATAAAATCATATCTGATCAAATACGGTATCTGGCCTGACCATATATGAACTCATATCTGTTTATATCTAAGTACCAAGGCGAGTTGGTACTGTAAATTCGTATCTGAACATACATTATGTGATATCTGAACGTATCTGTTCGTATAAGATCATATCCGATCAAATACGGTACCAGGCTCTGCTATATAGATCTCATATATGTTTTTATCTGGTCAGGTACCAAGGCGAGTTGGCAGCGTGAAACCATATCTGAACATATATGATGTGATGTATGAGCAGGTACGTTCATATAAAATTCTATTCCATCAGGTACGATACCAAACCTGGAAAATATACGAAGTCTTATACACCCATACCTTATCGTATATGCAGTTCAGTTGTTCACACATGAAAACGTCTAAATATATGAAACGATATCCCATCAGATACGGCATCTCACCTGACTGTATTATGTGGGATCATGTGAGTTACTATAATATTGTTAATTATTAACACGTCGAGTGATGACGTGTAAACCCGCTCTATATATGTGAACATTTTAATATCTTCAGGACTGCTCCAATAAGGTTTGCTCTGTTTCAACAGGGTAAGATTTGCTCTGATATAGTCGGAGTCATACCTGGTCATATAAAATTCATATAAAAGTTCAGATAAACTATGATTCTATATAAGTTTTAAACTTATATAGAATATATAAACTTATATAGAGATTCTATATAAGATTCTATTAAGTTTTAAGAACGTTTATCTATAAAATTCATATGAAAGTTCAGATAAACTATGATTCTATCATATGGGCAGGTCTATTGTTCATAGATGTCCAGGTCTACTGGGATCCACGGTATTTTATTCTTATATATTCAGATCTGGTCCGGTAGGATCAAATCTGTCTGACAAGATCAGATTTGGTCTAATAAGATTAGATCTGTCCAACATGATCAGACCTGACCCAAAAAAATCAGATCTGGTCCAACAAGATCAGATCTTGCCTACGGATTGGATCTGGTCAGACCTGCTGCAATATGGACGGGTCTGCTCTCGAAATTATAAAAATGGCTCTGATATGATCATACATGCTCAGATATAAGCATACATGATCTGTCATGACATTACATAATCAGACCTGGCCATTTTTCTTGTCTGATCATATCTGATTCTACAGATATGATTCAGATACATTCAGATATATTCAGATATGAACTTTTTTCCCCGGGTATATATATATATATATATATATATATATATATATATATATATATATATATATATATATATAGTGAAGCTCAAAAAAAGATTATGAAAATCCTATGGATGAAGACTGGCGATAGGATTACCTTAAGTGTTACCTTGTAAGCCATCTTCAGAGTCAGGTTCAGCGGGAATCATAAATTCAATTGCATCCATCGTGAACGGCATTGATTTTTTTGGGGGAGGTTGGTCTCATGGTAGTGATCAGTGGGTCGGAATTTAGTAATAGCCTATTTATAATATCAAGGTTACACTCCGCCCGAATATAAATTCACTGTTCTTCTCACTATCATGGTTGTTCACCCCTGACTCGGAAAAGTGCGGATAAGTGCAGCTGATTTGACGATGATTATATTGTACAAACTGTCATCTCGCAATAACAATTGAAATAATGACCGGGACGAACCCGGAAAAACAACAAGAAGTTTTTTATGCGTAAAAATCTGATATAAAATTTAACAATTCTGAACTTTTTTTCAAATGACGTAAAAACAATATTCCATTAACAAATAAAATAGCAAAATGTTTCAAAAGTATGTGTTCTCACCTGCTCGATCCAAATCCATAACAATATTTTCAAAGAAATCGGTGTTAACAATTTTGTTTACTTTTCAACTGACAATGAGACAGTCAAACATAGAAAGCCGAGAAAGATACTCACACTTGCAGTGATGGTAAAGATCCGACTGAAACTAGGACGCGGGTGCAACCGATGAGAGACGGAGAAGGGTTGCCTATTATTCTATAGTCATTTAACAATAATAATGACCGGTTTTTTACCTTGTAAAACAACTTGTAAACATTTTTAAATTGATTTATGACCAGCTAGTTTAGAAGACGCGCTATACCTTCGCCATTTTTAAAGGTGAATAAAAAATAAATTTTAACCATGCAACAGCCGAAAGTAGTAATAAAACATACCACAAGTCTAAAAAATGGTGAAGAAATCTGTCCTAAAAAAAAAAAAAAAAATCAGCAACTTTTTCGTCCCCTAAAGGTATATTCCCCCTTAATGTCACATAGGATCCAATATCCAGTGATATTCTTCCATTTTATCTTGGTGATTAAATCGTCTTATTAGGTCCAAATGTTTGAATCCTTTTCGCCTTTTTATTTTGCCGCGACGGTCTAGAAGTCTTTGGACTAGGGTGTAGGGTGGTTCGTCAATATTTTGATGTATTTTTTGCTGTATAGTCGTGCTTCTTGCTTGACAGAGTTCATTCGAAGGTCGTGTGTTATTTTGTTGGGGACATACCACGGAGCATCAGCAACAATCTTTACGCACCTCAAATTGGAATCTCCGTAGAATTTCGATGTTGGCGACACTTGCCTCTCCCCAAAGTTGGATGTTAAAGAAACGAAATATATAGCAATATTCATAAAGAATATTTTTTCGTATACGTTTATTTTCTCAATGTTTCTCTGTCTCTCTCTGTCTCTCTCTCGCTCTCTATCACTCGATTATATATTGTCTCAAACTCGAAGCCCACTCGTTGCGATAAATGCTTTCAAAGGAGGCCGCAAAGTCCTCATTAATCTGTAATTACCCCTTGGATACATTGGAATAAATTCTCATCATTGGAGACGCCACTCAACGCGATCAATGAGCTTCTCTACGGATTAGTAAATTCGGAGTAAAATTCTTGTTTTTTTCCCTTTCTTTTCGTTCTGACGATTACAATTTGTCGTGTCGTTCTAAGAAAAATGCGAATACTTGCTTTCACGCTTTGTTGCAACGATTACATGCCGAAGTAATCGCGGGAGATACGACCCGACATCTAATTGATATTTTCGCAAGTATCGGTCTCGAGGAAAATTCAACGTTATGGATCTATACGGTTATTATGATTATTAATCATTGTAAAGTGAATTCTGTATTTACTGTTTCTCGATTATGCGTGCTACTTCCTCAAAGTGCTGATCAAAATCTTTCAGAGAAATTTCCATTCCGTTTCTCAGGTTTTTTCTTGTCAGTTTTACGTGTCGCGTGAGTCAAACGTTCGATTCAATCCTCGCGAACATCTCCCATTTCACATGAGCCGTGATTTGTGTATATATACATACACACATACACCCACATATATGTGTCCATGTATGGTAAAAACAGCTGACGCATGCAAGATGAATTTGTTGTTTCTTCTTGGTAATTTTTTTTATCGCTAGTTCTCTTTGACGATTAAAAAATGGCAGCCATATCGTTATCTGTACTTTTGTTGTTTTGTTTTTCCTTTTAATCTAAATCGATAGTCCATTCGATCGGGAATTCTATACACATTTTCACAAACAGACCGAGATAAAGAAGAAAAAAAAACGACGTTGAAATAACAAATATGGATAACAAAAAAAGCTACGCGTATCTTGATATTTCATCGTTTCTGCGTACGCTTACTTCCAAACAATTGTGACATTTCTCAAGTAATCAATTCACACGGGACATAAGTATATATCGAAAAAGTCGTGAAACGTAAATGGCGTGTCTTTGTGGATTTTGAATTATTTCTGTCGTTTATTTTCGTTCGAATGTCTAATTCATCCGCGATTTCTCATAAGATTTGTGATCTTCAGCACTCACGAAGTGACGAGAGACACATTCTAATGCGATTCAAAAGGCGATGTAGTTTCTCGTTCGCGTTCTTCCTCACCAAGCACGAAGGCAAAGATCCAGCCAATTGTTTCAGGCTGACGAGGAGTATTGTTTTCTGAGCCTCTGAAATTCGACCTCTTTTTGCAAATATTCTTTGACAAAAGGATGATCGAGATTGGAATCTTTCAATTGGCTCAAGTAACGATTAGCGACTTCGGGCGGTTTGCCCATGTGTTGAGAGAGTACAATCATGTTGATGAGAGTGTCGGGATTGTTACTATCCTTGTCGAGGGATTCTTGCAGGGCGTTCTCCGCCTCCTCGTACTTGGCTTGTCCAATGAAGCAGGTTGCTTGGCCGTTGAGCAGCATACTGGTGCTCGAGTGTTTGTCGATCATCTCTTGAAATATGTAATAAGCGTCTTGGAGTTTTTCACCGCCGCTGCTTATGTTGACCCACGCTTGAGCCAACTGCGTGAGCGTCGCGTCGTCGTCCTTCTCCTGCATCGCCTTCAGCTCCTTCCTCGCCAGATCCAAACGATCCATTTTCAAATAAATCTGCAACGTTAGCGCCATGCACTCGAGATGATCCGTGTTGTGGAGTATTCGCAGCGCCGATTCCAAATTCTTTTCGTGATAGTAAATCGTCGCGGCTACGATCATAAAGTTGTGATTGTCGACCGCTGCGTTGTTGGCTATTTTGTCGAGGTCGGCGACTATGGCCTCGCGCCTGTTGGGAAACGCAAAGTATTCGGCGAGCGTCTTCAGGGGCTGGAGATCCGGCGAAGACGAGTTGTTTATCTCGTCCAGGACGACGCGAAATTTTCGCTGCGCTATGTACGCCCGATACAGGAAGACGTCCCTCTCCAAAATCACTTCGGGTGACGCAGACTGTAATTGGAAATTTGTGGTCAGTGTTGGGCGAGTGCGCGCGTTCAGTCTCGATCGAAGATCTGGTACTTTTTGAACCTCGATACATTTAAGGTCGAAGCCTGAATTAGAAGGTCCGCAAAATCGGGTTTTTATTGCTTGAATGCATAGATAAACTGTCCAAGAATATATTTACAAAGTTACAGAGGTCAATTGTAAATATTTACGAAGAGACAATGCCAAAAGCAGAGAAACGAATGATATTTGATATTGATATTTCCTCCTATTGGAAACTTTGAAGCCCGTTTTCTCCAGTTTTCACTTTCACGATTTTTCCAAATTTGCGGGCGTGATAGCAAAAAAAATAAACGATCTACTGAATCAAAGCAAAGTTTATTTTCTTCAGTATGAAAATCTCTTCTAATTGAATAAAAAAAGTCGTTGAAAAAGGCTTTTTAAATAATTTTTATAGCACGTTAAAGTATTTTTGTAAACACATTTTTTTTTCAAACATGAGAAAAGTCTTAAATTCACGATTTGTAAAGTTTTTTCCTTTATTTACCCAGAAGAAAAATATATGACAATTGAATATTTAATTGGTTTTTTGTTTCAGTCAAGAATTACGAACTGCATCTTTCCAGCCGATTAGGGACTGCAGTGGCAAGACGCCCATGGAATAGGCTGATAAATCTGCAATCATTTATTGTTCCATGTTGAAACATTTTTTTTAAACATTTCAAATATACATGAAAAGATACCTCAATATTTACTGGGATCACTTGTTTTTTTCCATTCTAAAAAAATTCCCGAAAAAACGCTTTTTGGACCTTCCAATTCGGGCTCCCGCCTTAAGGGACGATCAGTGTACAATTTTCAGAAAATCGATTTTTTTGCATTATTCGATAGTATAGACGCTTATACTATGCTGCTTAATTTTGGGAGCGAAATTCGATTTATTCTGGTTGCTGAAGCCTTTCTCAGAAAAAAGGGATTCGACCAGCTCTGTGAGATCTGGCGCGGACGGACACGGTTTTCTCGAAATTTCGTTTTTCACTCTCAAAGGAATAGTTTTCAAGCTATCCATCTTAAACTTTGACACAACATTCTTCACGCTATTCTTTATCTTGCTATGGAAGCTTCTTCTGATATCTTGATATTTTGTTCAACGAAAAACTGTAGAAAAAATAGCGCTAATTCGATACTTTTTTTCAAACCACCGCCATTTTGGCAATTTTTATTTTAAAAAAACCTCCATGGGAAGATGGCGGCTTTCATATTGATTAATAATCGTTTTACAAATTTCGTTTTAGATCATATTTACGGCCACAACTGTGTACACCGTGAGGACTCCTTTTTTTAACGACGTTTTCAACCTTTTTTTAAAAAACGATCTTTGTTTTTCAATAGTTACGTAAGAATGACGATTTTTTTCATAGATTTTGTAAGCTCGAATTTCAACTTGCCGCCACGCTGTAAAAGAAACGATTTAAAAAATCGTCGATCGTCAACGACTCGTATTTATTGGTAACTTGAATAAACCGTTTGTATATATGTATAATATATGGGTCATTCCATGTCAAATCGACAAATTTTTTACCTGACCCCCTTTGATTTCGCTGAAAATTTTCTATCTTTTTCTACCCCCCGAAAGTTATTTTTCAGAATTTTTTCAAATTTTTTTTCCCGACTCAAAAAAAGTTATGAATTTTTGAAAAAAACCGCTCTTTTATTTTTAAATTGCCAGAACTTTTTCAAAAATTGACCGTTTGGGAACTTTTTTTTTTCAAAATTTTTGTTTTTAAATGTAGTTTTCGAAAAAAAATATGAAAAAATTTTCAGAATCCCAGATATATGAAATATTTTAGTTTTTTTGAAAAAACCGTAATTTTCTCAAAGTCCGACCGTTTTTTTTTTTTTTTATTTTGCTCTAAAAATACTTCAACTAATTCTGCAATGATCCCCGTTAATCAAAAGATGTGACGACAATCGCTTCTAATTTTTTTTCTTGATTATAAAAAAATTTTTGATGAATTTTTGCTGATTTTATATAACTTTGTTATGAAATTTTTTTTATTTCCTCGTGAAACCTCAAAAGTTGAAAAATAAAATTTTATTGGAGAATTTCAAGTGATTATCGTCCAAGAAATTGTTATTTAAAAAAAAAAAATAATTTTTTTCTCTCATTGACGTTATTTTGTCATGTTTCAGTACCAAAATGACGTTAAGTTGTCATATTTCAGTACCAAAAAAAAACGTCCATAAGAGTAAAAAAATAACGTCAATGAGAGAAAAAAAATTTTTTTTTTTTTTAAATAACAATTTCTTGGACGATAATCACTTGAAATTCTCCAATAAAATTTTATTTTTTAACTTTTGAGGTTTCACGAGGAAATAAAAAAAAATTCATAACAAAGTTATATAAAATCAGCAAAAATTCAACAAAAATTTTTTTATAATCAAGAAAAAAAATTAGAAGCGATTGTCGTCACATCTTTTGATTAACGGGGATCATTGCAGAATTAGTTGAAGTATTTTTAGAGCAAAATAAAAAAAAAAAAAAACGGTCGGACTTTGAGAAAATTACGGTTTTTTCAAAAAAACTAAAATATTTCATATATCTGGGATTCTGAAAATTTTTTCATATTTTTTTTCGAAAACTACATTTAAAAACAAAAATTTTGAAAAAAAAAAGTTCCCAAACGGTCAATTTTTGAAAAAGTTCTGGCAATTTAAAAATAAAAGAGCGGTCTTTTTCAAAAATTCATAACTTTTTTTGAGTCGGGAAAAAAAATTTGAAAAAATTCTGAAAAATAACTTTCGGGGGGTAGAAAAAGATAGAAAATTTTCAGCGAAATCAAAGGGGGTCAGGTAAAAAATTTGTCGATTTGACATGGAATGACCCATATGTACCTTTGTGTTATAAATAAATGCGTTTCTTCTTCACCAACCGTATACCAGAAGAAAAAAAACTCGGAATTTGACAATTTTTTTCAGACTTCTAGGTAGATTTAGCCCCTTAAATCGTTAGGCTACTGTGAAAGTTTCAAAAAATCGTTCGTCGCTTAAAGCAACTGAAATTGAAGAGCAAGGTTCAACGTATGGTGCACGAATCGCAGATTAACCGTAAACTTACGATTACAACGTTAGTTTTTATGTATTCCAATAAACTGTTTTATAGAATTTATGAAAACAACTATTTCATAGTATTTATGAAAACAACTATTTCATAGTATTTAAGAAAACAACTATTTCATAGTATTTAAGAAAACATCTATTTCATAGTATTTGTGAAAACAACTATTTCATACTATTTATGACAACTGTTGGTAAAACTTTTCAAGCGTTTTTTTGTCTCGCAACTATGTTTTTCAAAACGGTGTACACATGTCCTCGACGTCTAATAAACAGATTGACTCGAAATTTGAAGAAGTTGAAGTTTGCATCGTTGGAATGCAACAAAAATGTATATATCTGATTTTCTTTAATAACTTTTGGCAAATTTTGCCTACAAATATCCGTCAACCATTTTTCACGATATTTATTGAGCAATCTACAATATAAATCTTTCAAAAAAGATCTCCTATAACAATAAAAATATGTACAATAAAATGTAAAAAAGAACTTTCGTTGGGTTCCACGATGCAAAGTTTACCACCATTGAAATTTGATACACTTGCGTGTACCAAATTATATACCAAATTAATTATACCAATTACTAAACTACTATTACACTCAGTGTAATAGTAGTTTAGTCTTGACCGAAGTTTTTCTTCTCAACATTTGTTTTTCATAAGCTATTAATGATGAGGAAGTCATTTTTCGTCGAAAAATTGAACATTTTTTTTATGATTGGCACAGAATAGCAAAGAAAAAGCTCGGTCAAGTTTTAGCCAATATTATCTCAACATCTAATAAACGGATTGACTTGAAATTTGATAAGGTCGAAATTTTCATCAAGGAAGTGCAAAGAAAATTAATATTTCTGAATTCTTTCAATTTCTTTTGGCAAATTTTGCATACGAATATCCTTCAACCATTTTTTAAGATATTCATTGAACAATCTACAATATTAATCTATCAAAAGAGATCTCATGTAACAATAAAAAAAATGGAAAATAAAATGTAAAAAAGAACATTCGTTGCGTCCCAACGATGCAAACTTCAGCACCGATAAAATTTGGTACACTTATCCAGTGTAATAATAGTTTAGTCTTGACCAATACTTTTATTCTTAACATTGTTTTTTATTAGTTCTAAACAATATCATTTTTTGTCAATAAATTGAAGCAAAAATAAAGTAAAAAAATATTGATGTTTGAAACACGATAACAAAAAAAAGCTCGGTCTAGTTTTCGCCAATTTAATTTAATTTAAGAAAAATCTAATTTTTTTATTTTGGATCAACTGAGCGCCTCACATTCAAACGTTCTTGACAAGATTGTTAGTAACTTCTTTAATTATTAATATTTTTTATTGAAATTCGATAGACAACATTGTTAATGTACAGACAAATATCCAACCGATTTTTCAATTATCTTACTTATTCCTTCAAAATTCATTTTTTTTAACCCTAATTTTCCAATCCCCATCAGTAGCCCTTGTTAGAAAATGATAGACTGGAACTTCGGCAATCGTCAAAGCTGATCTTTTATCAGATGCGTCCGCATGTAAAAAACCAGTATGATTCAACATTAATCAGTGAAACGCATCGCAAAAGCAAAATGACAAATATACCATGTGACGTGCAGGTACAAAATAGCTGAAAACCTGTTTCTCCCCTTCCTCAAGACAACTGAAATTTAACGGAATAAAGTAATCTCCTTTTATAGTGTATTGAAAAGAGAACAAAGTAAAACTTTTCTAGAGCAGTTTAATACCGGATTTTAATTGTTTGCTGGTACACTTTGTTTCTTCATCAAAGTATCAACCTTCTGTTCATGGATACAATATGCAAGACGGTGTATACAAGCTGTCCTATCATGTCCAAGTATTCGTCTGATCATAATCAATTTTCAAAGAAAAATGCCTCGCACAAGTAATAGTATTTTTGCAATGGCTTTTCGGTGATTTAATCCAATTAGTGAAACAATAAGTATAGCATGTAATGGGAGTATGGGAGGTTTCCGCATAGCATAAGATCTCAACACCGAAAACAAGTGACGAGGTTGTATTTTTCATTTGAATATCATTGAACGATTTGTTTTACCTTAACTTTCTGTGCCTCATTGATACATTGCTGGTAATTGCCAATGTAAAAGTGATTTTTGACGTCGAACAACTCGTCGACATCGTTTTGCTGACGTGCCATCTTGGGCCGAATGTGTCGCGACCAGCACCCTGATGACACTCGCGACTGTATTCTTACGAAGTACACGGCCGGCTGAGAGTCGCCATTTTTAGTTCGCATTCACGACGCTGCCTGCTGCGTGTCGCAGTCGGGCGTATGCAATGCGTCGTATCCACGGTCGTATATACAGGTGTGGGCACTCCGTCCAAAAATGTGTGCCTCTGAGTAACGCCCTTTTTGCCGCATTCCACCGCGTCGCTAGTGAAGGAGAGGCCTGTTCGCTCATATCGTGTTTACGAGGCATGGCATCCGCGTAGTTGTGGCCTAACCTCGTTTTGTCAAGTGATTTCGAAAGTAATAGATATAAAGTTTATATTCATCAAGGTTGTATGGGGCTTAGCCGTCGGGGGTGAATACGAGGGGAGCGCCCTATGCTTATGCACGGAGCCGATTGACTGTTACCAACTGTTAGCTTTCAAATAATTGTCATATTAAACATGCGTTGTCGAAGTATTTTTCTACATCTATTTGTGAAAATATGGATTTTTGAACATTCGGTGATTGCATTAAGTGTTTTCATTCCCTTGTATAATGATTTTCTATAACTCTTTCCCGCTCATATGACGTGAAACGAGTTGGCAACGTCGTAAATCGTGGTCATGGAGGCTAGAGTGGGAGGAGTCCGAACTCTTATGGAGAAACTTGAAAAAAGTGGCTACAAAAATGTTGCCGAACAGGGATGGCGCCACTATTGCTAAGACCTCGAGAAGTGAGCTGCGTGTGACAGAAACGGAACAAACAAAAAATGATACTTGAGAAGCGGGCTGCGTGCGAGAGAGATGTAAAATGATATATACCAGAGAGATCTCCGTAAATGCGTAAAGATACAAGAATATTTTAAATATAGCAGTGCCCAATGAACAATGAGCATTAGTTTCATAATTAACGGTGAAAAGGTCGAAAATAATAATAATGCAATACGTAGTAATAGAAAAATATTTGTATCATAACAGTGTTTAATTGTACAACGAACGGTAGAAAATGTCTTAAATAATGCTGATGCTTTTATTTCTTGAATCAATTTTTGTTTTCTTAGGTAAATACGACGGTGAATTAATCCCTGCTGTCAAAGAACGATGCTTTGCGATCTGTTTATATTAAAACTCGCAAATAGCGAACGGTAACGCGATAATTCTTACGATAACGATATTGAACCCAACAACTCATGACATTTTTTCTACCGTCAAACGCATGACTGGGGTGTATATGCAACCCGTGCTTTTATTTGTCATTAAACCGGTCCAACGGGGATAAAAGGGGTTTTATCGTACCTCAATTTCTTCGTATTTTCATACGAAAGTAAATAGTGTGCGAGCCATCTGATTTAATTAACATTCCATTAGTGAACAATCCATTTAAAGACTGAAAAACGGCAAAAATCGGCAAAAACCCATTTTTTGTATAAAAATTGGGGTGCGACCGGACCCCAGTCATGCGTTTTAGAGTTAAATAAAAATTAAAAGATAATCATACACAAAAATTGCAATTACTCATTGCCGTAAGGAATTTAAAAAATTGTCCTGTATTGATTGCTTGTACAACGAGCGGTGGAAAACGTCTTGATTCATATTTTTTCCTATTCTTGAATACATTTTTTACTCAGGTCATGCTTAATAAAATAAAAACATGCTTCAATGTTTTAAAGATAAAATATATGTGTCCTCTTGTCAACATCAAGGCTGGTTTGTCTCGAAAATTCGATTTTAAAAATTCTCGAATTCGTATATTGTGTGTATATTATCGTATTTGCTGGTACAGTAAATCCTCGTTTATCCGACCTTCGATTAACCGACGTTCCGCATTATCCGAGTCACCTAACTCATCCGAGACCTGCGCATTTGCCGAGGTGTATCCTCAGATAATACGCAGAATCTCGGACAATAGTCCTATATTGCTACTGTTTTCCGTATTATCCGAGATTTCATTTATCCGAGGTACCCTCTCCCCACATTACCTCTGATAAGCGAGTTTCTACTGTATTTACCATGGAGGCTAGGATGCGTATTCGATCCTCTTCCATCTCTCTTACACGACATCAATACTCAGCTTACTTCTCGAGGACTTAGAGATAGTGGCGCCTTCCCTGTTTGACCACATTTTTGTCGCCACTTTGAAATGCACAGATCGGATTCCTCCCACTCTAGCCTCCGTGATCGTGGTATGCGCCCCCGAAGTAACCATGGAGACTAGATACAGGAGGTCACACTTGGCCTTTCAACTCGTCCCCAAAACGATGTCCGAGATAGATGGCACTGGGGTGCTCCGGACCATATGTATAGATATACGCGAAACATAGGTCCGGGGAAGATGGTTCACAGCTGATGTACCTTTCATACATCTTTAAGTTTCAGAGTTATAAAATTTGAGACTAAGAGTTATACGGTATTTGATTAATACACATACAGTACAGATAAGGCATGGTTTTAAAAATAAAAAACGTTAGGTTTTTATTCTTGTGTGTAATTTTCAGAGTACAAAACGATTATGTATAACCAAACTTGAGTTTGCAGATATAATTCAATTTCTGAATCGCCAATTACGTAGATAATTACAACAACAAAAAGTCTTCCTCCTTATTGTTACACAATGATTTTCATAGAAGATGTAAATTATACCAAATTATATCAAATAAATGATTCGATTAATGAAAAAAATTACATTTATATCCGTTTATAGAATCGTTAACAAAATGTTTTCAACTCGATCTTTTTCACATTGCCTATTATTGATATTTTGGAGAGTATGCTGTGAATATTAAGAGATTATTACAGTGTAACGAGTCGAAAAATAGTTGATTTTCGCTGTTTATTTTTCGATGTTTAAAATACGCCAATCAGTCTGATTTTTTTAAGTCAAATCAAAGCACTCATAAAGAACGATAAATAAATTTTGAAACGTTTATTTGTATTTCTTTTACATTTTTTAAACGGTTGAAAATGTCTTCGAAAAAAGCGTGGTCTCAAGGTGTACACGGTTGTGGCCGTAAATATGATCTGAAACAAAATTTGTAGAAAGATTATTAATCAGTATGAAAGCCGCTATCTTGCTATGGAGTTTTTTTTTAAACGAAATTGACAAGATGTCGGCGTTTTGAAAATAAAGTATCGAATTTAGCGTTTTTTTTTCGAGATTGCAGTTGAGTGCTCGCTTCCACTCACAAAGTCTGTTATTGCATTACGAAATCCAATGAAATTTTCAACTATACACGTAGAGATAGTTTCTTAACCAAAAACTTCAACATCAATTTATCTCCAAAATATATTTACCTTAGGAGTACGAAAGACTGCATGCTGCCGTAATCCCAATGCGCACCGCCGAATTCGATGTTCATACTGACCAGTCTTGCAACCTGGTACTTCGTACACTTTTATCATATTGCATACTGAAATTAAATTTCAAAAATGAAATACTGATGATAGTTTTTAATTATCGAATACAGAATATTATTCGCAACATCCATAACGAAAAGAAAATACTAATTCCTATTCAGACTCTCAGTGAACAAGGAAATTTATTTTGTCATCAATTATTGAATAAGTCACTCTACGGGCGACAAAGTTTTCAGTCGAAATATTTAGTATACTTAGCAAAAGACTCACCTTTTCTCGATTTCAAAAGAGTTTTTCTTCGAATGGACATGGGGAAATTACCGAGCCTTGATTGTTCGAAATTTTTGACGTTGCCGTCGAGCTCAGTTTGTCGTGAGGTTAGAAACTCATCCGATCACTTTCACCTCGTCGATCAATCTATTACTATACATCGAGTCCGCAGCACTCCAGCGTCATCTATGTCGGAGCCATTTTCGGGGACGCTTTATTCAGAGGCTTTGCACGGGAGTTTGGTCTCCTGGTATCTAGTCTCCATGGAAGTCACTTCCGTGGTGGCGCCGCGCAACATCTGCCGGCGGCAAAACTTAGATTGGCACATGGCGGTTAATTCAAAGCGGCACAAACACGAAAGAATTATGCTTGAGCAAGCTAGGCTTAAGTTCTCACATTGTGAATGGAATGTGCTTGTAAATAAAATGAAATAGTGTAATGGGACTAATAACGATTACTTGCGCTTTCAAATCTAACCTCATGACTTCCTTTCGCCCTAAAAGCATAATGAGAGGTATGTGACAGAAAGAAAGTTAATGAAATTGTGTACATTGGCTGCCCACGAAATATTTTCTTGCCATACAGCAAAATTTCTGTAAAAATTATTCTTTGTTCCGGAAATTTATATAAAGGATGTTGTAACATAGGCAGAATACTTTACGATAGTCATCATGTATCGGACGTTGTATTTATAATATGTTTTACTCTGTTTTTACAACGTAAACATCAGAAGCGGTACTGTCATTCGCTCAGACACCTGATTTAAATGGCGACCGGCATACTGCACTAGCAGACGAAAACCAATCTTAGTTTAGCCAAAACTCGCCGCAAGAGCTGCGTTACTAGAGTTACTTCGGAGGCGTATAGCATAATGCCCAGTTTGGCAGAAGTGTTGCAAAGTTAGACACTTATGTGCCCCGTTCATAACCTCAATATCGGATTGACCTGATGTCACAAGGAGCTGTCAGAAATTAATATCGGTGCGAGTATAAAACATCCGCTGGTAAGAAAAAGTGTGTACTAAAGCAGTCTATAATCTAGAAGAAATAAAAAACATTAATACTTTTCCGATATACTAAAAAAAATGTATGTATGAAAAAAAATCCGCGTTGTTTTGTCTTTGCCTAGAAATGTTTAGAAATGTATAATTTCTGAACAGATTTATCAAATTAATATTAAGTAATTATTACTAATTAAGAGAATAAGTACCAATAATATTCGTTGTTAATTATCCTGACCGAGTAGTTTGAGGTGCCCGAGCATAATTACCGAATGTCGATAGGATAGGTAGCATTTGTGCCGTCTAGGACGTTTCCATGATTGCACAGTCTAATATTTTGTGTGCTTGATTTTCGCAGAAATTCGCTATCAAAAACATAACGGTACTGCGAACCCTCATTTTCACGGTACCAAGGGTTAGTCCGATAATAAGTCGAACCGTACATATTTTTTCAGCTCCGTGGTAACATTCACTTAGCAGATATTGATGATGTACTGAAAAATGATCGGGAGTTTTCCATAAGCGTAATGTAATTAGCCCACGAAATACGTCGAGTTGCCGATTTTTTTTTAACGGTACTGTGGATGGTATTCATACTGCACAGGATGATCAGGAAAGAGGTTATAAAGGTCCAGAAAAAATTCAGCTCGAAGGTAACATCATGGAGGCTAGAGTGGAAGGAGTCCGATCTGGGCATTTCAAAGTGGCTACAAAAATGAGGTCAAACAGGGATGGCGCAACTATCACTAAGACCTTGAGAAGTAAGCTGAGTATCGATGTCGTGTACAAGAGATGGAAAAGGATCGAATACGCATCCCAGCCTTCATGGCAAATACAGTAGAACCTTGCTTATCCGAGGTAATGTGGGGAGAGGGTACTCAGATAAGTGAAATCTCGGATAATACGGAAAACAGTAGCAATATAGGACTATGTCACGCATAGGCATAGCAGATTCTTCCGTTTTATGCGAGATTCTGCGTATTTTCCGAGGATACACCTCGAATAATGCGGAACGTCGGTTAATCCAACGTCGGATAAACGACGTTTAACCTAAGCTCATGCCTGGGGTCCGGTCGCACCCCAATTTTTATGCCAAAAAATACGTTTTGGCCGATTTTCGCCGTTTTCCAGTCTCTAAATGGATTGTTTACTAATGGAATGTTAATTAAATCAAATCGCTCGCACATTATTTACTTTCTTATGAAAATACGGAGAAACTAAGGTATGATTAAGTCCATTTATTCCCGGAGGGCTGGTTTAATAACAAAGAAAAGCACGGGGCACATATACACCATAGTCATGCGTTCAACAATGAAAAAAATAAGTCATGAGTTGTTGGGATGAATATCGTTATCGTAAGAATTATCGCGTTACCGTTCGCCGTTTTTGAGTTTTAATATAAACAGATCGCAAAGCATTGTTCTTTGACAGCAGGGATTAAATTACCGTCGTATTTACCTAAGAAAATAAAAATTGATTCAAGAAAAAAAGCATCAGCATTATTTTAGACATTTTCTACCGTTCGTTGTACAATTAAACACTGTTATGATACAAATATTTTTCTATCACTACGTATTCCATTATTATTATTTTCGACCTTTTCACCGTTAATTATGCAACTGATGCTCATTGTTCATTGGGCATTGCTATATTTAAAATATTCTTGTATCTTTACGCATTTACGGAGATCTCTCTGGTATATGTCATTTTACATCTCTCTCGCACGCAGCCCACTTTTCAAGTATCATTCTGCCTCATACGCAGCTCACTTTTCATTGTTTGTTTGTTCCGTCTCTGTCACACGCAGCTCACTTCTCGAGGTCTTAGCAATAGTGGCGCGATAACTGTTTGACCATATTTTTGCAGCTACTGTTATCAAGTCTCTCCATAAGAGTTCGGACTCCTCCCACTCTTGCTTCCCTGTCCGAAATGTGGGGTTGTTTCAAGACCTGGGGCATGGAGCCTAGATACCAGGAGGTTCAGCGAGGCCTTTCAACTCGTCCCCAAAACGAGAACAAGAAATGATGGCGCTGGGGTGCTCCGACACCTACATGTATATAGATATACGCTAAACATGGGTGCGATCTAAGACAGATCACAGATGATGTACCTAACCCTCATTCGTGTTAAGGGATAACACCACTCTAGGATTTTGAAAAGACGTTTTCTTGCCTAAATATACTTTGGTGTCATAAACACAATATGCAATTGGTCCTGTAGCGATTTTTTAAATTTAAAGGTTCAATTATCGATTTGGCCGCAGTGCCTCGGAGCGCGCGCTCAGTTCCTCGTACAACTTTAAACGCGTTTTTCTCGAAACCACTTTTTTCAATCTCGGAAGACGGATTAGTCGACCACCTCTGCATGCATCGATTTGAAATTTTGATAGCAGCTTCACAATCATATTCTTTATGGGAGTACGTAGCCGTTTTTTGATTAAATGTAAACTTCTTTTTATAAACAATTTACTGCTTTTTTTGCAAAAAATCAATTTATTTCCTTCAAAGTGCGCTATTTTTGCAAAATTTGAAAGCAAATTTCTAGGTAGTCTCATAGCTAATAATATATAAATTATCATTTTTTTGGTTTTTGTTTCAGGTCTTATATTTTACGAGAAAACCGTTCTCCCGTGAAGCTATATGTAAAAAAAACACGTTTTTCTAGATGGGCTGTATCGCCGCCATTTTGAGTTTGAGTTTGAGATCTTTTCTCGCTTTTGCGTTTTTTTCCGAACTGTCATGAGGAAATTATGAATTGGCGGATATTTCGACGTTTGATGTCACGATCGGTCTGTCACCTGTCACGATCACTTTCACCTCTTTGACCAATATATTACTATATATGTAGGTGCCGCTGCACCCCAGCGCCATCACTTCGGCACATTTTCGGGGACGCTTTTTTCAGCGCCTTTGCATTGCCGCTGAACCTCCTGGTATCTAGGCTCCATGACCTGGGGCAAGGAGACTATATGGAAGGAGTCCCATCTCCGTATTCTGGTGCGTCCGTAAAAGTGGGACAAAATTGGGTTCCGCATAAGCGGCGCTGGGGAAGTTAGTCGTTGTGCAATGACGCTGAAGCTGGCAGACAGACCTAGCAGACGCGCGCCGCCCGAACTTAGTACATTTTTATCGTGACTGTACGCGCGCGGCAACATAGGGCCTACCCCCACCACTTACCCGCTCGTGAATGATCCGAATATATTCGTCTGGCAGAAATAATGTTCTTTTTTGCTTAACAACAACCGTCACCAGGATGAATCATGTGTCGATCGTTTCGTCTATTCATATAGATTAAGCATGTAAATCGTCAAGTCGCAATTGCCATGCGTGTTGACGGCAGACGACTTTAAACAAAAATTTTGTTCGAGTACGGAGACCCGAATGGCGGATAACTTTTTGTATTCTTAATTAACAAAAGCCGTCACCGGGATGAAATACAGGGGGATCGATTCGGCTAATTATATATAATAAGCACATAAATAGCAAAAGTCGCTACTGTCATGCGTGTTAGCAGCAGACGGCCTTTTTTCAGATTTTTCGAGCGAGTAAGACGGCGCGATTCGCGAATAACAATTTTTTAATTAACTTAACAAGGTCGTCACCGGGATAAATCATAGGTCAATCGATTCGTCTTATTATAAACAATAAGCAGCTAAATTTAAAAACTAGCTGGTATCATGCAGGTTGGCAGCAGACGACCTTTTGTGAATTTAGTCGTGCGGCCAGGAATACCCTTTTTGCGGAGAACTATTTATTTTTGTTAATCAACAAATGCCGTCACCGGGACGAAACATAGGGGGATCGATTCGGCCAAGTATATAGCATAAGCACATAAATAGCCAAAGTCGCTACTGTCATGAGTGTTAGCAGCAGACGGCCTTTTTTGAGATTTTTCGTGCAAGTAAGGAGGCGCGATTCGCGAATAACAGTTTTTTAATTAACTTAACAAAGTCGTCACCGGGATAAATCATAGGTCAATCGATTCGTCTCATTATAAACAATAAGTAGCTGAATTGAAAAAGTAGCTGCTGTCATGCAGGTTGGCAGCAGACGACCTTTTGTGAATTTAGTCGTGCGACCAGCACGACGCTTTTCGCGGAGAACTATTTGATTTTGTTAATCAACAAATGCCGTCATCGGGATGAAACAAAGGGGGATCGATTCGGCCAAGTATGTAGACTAAGCACGTAAATAGAAAAAGTCGCTACTTTCATGCGTGTTAGCAGCAGACGGCCTTTTTTTAGATTTTTCGTGCGAGTAAGGAGGCGCGATTCGCGAATAACAATTTTTTAATTAACTTAACAAAGTCGTCACCGGGATAAATCATAGGTCAATCGGTTCGTCCCATTATAAACAATAAGTAGCTGAATTGAAAAAGTAGCTGCTGTCATGGAGGTTGGCAGCAGACGACCTTTTGTGAATTTAGTCGTGCGACCAGCACGACCCTTTTCGCGGAGAACTGTTTATTTTGGTTAATCAACAAATGCCGTCACCGGGATGAAACATAGGGGGATCGATTCGGCCAAGTATATAGAATAAGCACGTAAATAGAAAAAGTCGCTACTGTCATGCGTGGTGGCAGCAGACGACCCTTTTTGAGATTTTTCATGCGAGGGAGGAGGCGCGATTCGCGAATAACTTTTTATTTTTGTTAGTCAACAAATGCCGTCACCGGGATATAACATCGCGGAATCGATTCGGGAAATTATATCGAATAAGCTCGTAAATAGAAAAAGTCGCTACTGTCATGCGTGTTGGCAGCAGACGACCCTTTTTGAGATTTTTCGTGCGAGGGAGGAGGCGCGATTCGCGAATAACAATTTATTTTTGTTAGTCAACAAATGCCGTCACCGGGATGTAACATCGGGGAATCGATTCGGCCAATTATATAGAATAAGCTCGTAAATAGAAAAAGTCGCTACTGTCATGCGTGCTGGCAGCAGACGACCCTTTTAGAGATTTTTCGTGCAAGTAAGGAGGCGCGATTCGCGAATAACAATTTTTTTATCAACTTAACAAAGTCGTCACCGGGATAAATCATAGGTCAATCGATTTGTCTCATTATAAACAATAAGAAGCTGAATTGAAACAGTAGCTGCTGTCATGCAGGTTGGCAGCAGACGACCTTTTGTGAATTTAGTCGTGCGGCCAGCACGACCCTTTTCGCGAAGAACTATTTATTTTGGTTAATCAACAAATGCGGTCACCGGGATGAAATATCGGGGAATCGATTCGGCCAATTATATAGAATAAGCACGTAAATAGAAAAAGTCGCTACTGTCATGCGTGTTGGCAGCAGACGACCCTTTTTGAGATTTTTCGTGCGAGTAAGGAGGAGCGATTCGCGAATAAATTTTTTTAAATTAACTTAAAAAAGTTGTCACCGGGATAAATCATAGGTCAATCGATTCGTCTTATTATAAACAATAAACAGCATGAATTTTTTCGTGCCGGTAACGTGACCCGATTCGCGATGAATTAAGATCAATATATTGTTTTTGTGAATACACAATTGTTCAATGCAATGTTACTCACTCATCAACGTTGCAAGTAATCCCTTAATACAACAATTCCGAAAGTAGCTCACTTATGACGTTCACTGCACATCAATATTTGTTAAAAAATTTATGATATGCGATAAGTTATTGTATCCTCGACCTAAGCATGACAAGAAACAGCATGTTTTCACGAAGCATTCGACGAAGAAAGACAAGACTACCTTCAATCACAACGGGCAGCAAGTCGCTATGACTGGGTCTACTACGTTGTTACTATTAACAGAAACCTTTATTGCTTTTATAACTCTATCCCTACCTCTGCAAACGAATATTTTCTACGTTGTGTACATTGTCTTTATACCAGAAAGAACCCAATCATACATTTTTCCCGTAGGCGATTATATTCGAAAAAAATGTCGAAATATTTTGGGAGAAACGACAGGATACAGATTGGGATTTTTTTATTCAACCGGCCCGTTGTTTTTCAGTGGCTCGGATTTAAAAAGGTGGTGTGTGTTTCGATGTTTGCTCAGAATATAATCCGCCTATGAGGTATAATCTGGACCATGCGGTACATCGATATAGGAGTGCGTGTTTCACTGTAAGGATTAATCATTAATACATTTATGGTCGGTGGAACATAAATGTAAAGGACGTACGGCCCATGCCCCAGGTTCAAAAACGTGAAAACCGAGAAAGGCTGCGCCGTTACGTTTTTTTTACGTGCGTATATACTGTTGATCTGTCTACACCCATAGCCGGAAAATAATGTAGATAATGTTCATTGGCAATGGTGGGGGTAGCGAAATAAGGGCGAGAAGGGTGTCTGTTAATGATAAAGAAATCGTCGCACTAGTCATAGATGCGACGTGCTGCGCGTTATTATACAAAATAGCCTTGTCTACGATGTTCGAACGCTTCGTTGAAACCATGCCGTTTCTTTTCGTATTTTTATTAACAACGCAAAAACTTTTCGCAATATTATCAATTTTGGTAAACGTATTATATTGTGATAAAGTGAAATGCATTAGTGACCTACTATCGAAACTGTTGTATCAATGGATTACATTCGGCGCTGCTAAGTATCATTCTAGTGAACCGTACTTCTTAAATCAAGTAAATTGGTGATAATTTATATTAATTCAATAATTGGGCGAAGCGCAAATTTTCAATGATGTAGCACTTGCAATATTTTCTCTCGAAGAAAATGAGCGTTTGAGAGTAGAATTTTCATTGGATCTTCACACAAAATAAAATAGTGAAGAGCTTCAACCCTGGCGCCGAAGGTGCAGACGTTTAATTAACAAAAAAATCAATCCGCATAACGGGCCACTCTACTCGCACGAAATATCTCATAAAAGGTTGTCCGCTGCTATCGCGCATAGCATTAGTGACTTGTACTATTTACAAGGTTATTCTTTACGAATAGACAAATCCATCGATCTACGATTTTTGGCGTTGACGTCTTCTCTTAATTAATGAACAAATTGTTATTCGCAAAGGAAGCCTCTCTATTCGCATGAGAAATCTCATAAAATGTCGTCTGCTGCCAACACGCATGACAATAGCGTCTTTTTATATTCGCGTGCTTATATTATATAAGTAGCCGAGTCGATCCCACTACGTTCCGTCCTGATGACGGCTATTGTTGATTTAAAAAAAAGTTATCCGTCAAACGGGACGCACTGCTCGCACGATTAAACTTATAAAAGACCGTCTGCTGCCAACCTGCATGACAGCAGCAACTTTTTCGATTTAGCTGCTTATTCTTTATAATGAGACGGATCGATCGACCTACGATTTATCCCGGTGACGACTTTTTTTCATTAATTAAGAAATTGTTATTCGCGAATCCCGCCTCCTTACTCACTCGAAAAATCTGAAAACTGGCCGTCTGCTGCTAACACGCATGACAGTAGCGACTTTTGCCATTTATGTGCTTATTCCATATAACTAGCCGAATTGATCCCCCTTTGTTTCATCCCGGTGACGGCATTTGTTGATTAACAAAAATAAATAGTTCTCCGCGAAAAGGGTCTTACTGGCCGCACGACTAAATTCACAAAAGGTCGTCTGCTGCCCACCTGCATGACAGCAGCAACTTTTTTGATTTAGCTGCTTATTCTTTATAATGAGACGGATCGATCGACCTACGATTTATCCCGGTGACGACTTTTTTTCATTAATTAAAAAATTGTTATTCGCGAATCCCGCCTCCTTACTCGCACGAAAAATCTCTAAAAGGGTCGTCTGCTGCCAACACGCATGGCAGTAGTGACTTTTTCTATTTACGAGCTTATTCTATATAATTGGCCGAATCAATTCCCCGATGTTACATCCCGGTGACGGCATTTGTTGACTAACAAAAATAAATTGTTATTCGCGAATCGCGCCTCCTCCCTCGCACGAAAAATCTCAAAAAGGGTCGTCTGCTGCCGACACACATGACAGTAGCGACTTTTTCTATTTACGTGCTTATTCTATATACTTGGCCGAATCGATCCCCCTATGTTTCATCCCGGTGACGGCATTTGTTGATTAACCAAAATACACAGTTCTCCGCGAAAAGGGTCGTGCTGGTCGCACGACTAAATTCACAAAAGGTCGTCTGCTGCCAACCTGCATGGCAGCAGCTACTTTTTCAATTCAGCTGCTTTTGTTTATAATAAGACGAATCGATTGACCTATGATTTATTCCGGTGACGACCTTGTTAAGTTAATTAAAAAATGGTTATTCGCGAATCGCGCCTTCTTACTCGCTCGAAAAATCTGAAAAAAGGCCGTCTACTGCTAACACGCATGACAGTAGCGACTTTTGCTTTTTATGTGCTTATTCTATATAATTAGCCGAATCCTTCCCTCTATGTTTCATCCCGGTGACGGCTTTTGTTAATTAAGAATAAAAAAAGTTATCCGCCATTCGGGTTCCCGTACGCGAACAAAATTTTTGTTTAAAGTCGTCTGCCGTCAACACGCATGACACTTGCGACTTGACGATATACATGCTTAATCTATATGAATAGACGAAACGATCAACTCATGATTCGATATATTCGGCTCATTCGCGAGCGGGTAAGTGGCGGGGGTAGGCCCTATGCTGCCTCGCTACGCTCCGACCCGAGCGCGTACAGTCACGATAAAAATGTACTGGGTTCGGGCGGGGCGCGTTTGCTAGGTCTATCTGCCAGCTTCAGCGTCATCGTTGTGTACTATATATACATGTATGTTTTGCGCATGCGTTGTTATCAGCTGTATGTGTTGTTATTAACTGTCACGTGAGCTGAACATTTTTATTTTCTTAACAACAATTCATTTTATAAATAAATTTTGTGTAGCTGTAGCCTTAAGATGTTTCTACATTTAAGACGTAGTGCAATTGCCCACCTAATTACGAAAAAAACACCCAAAAAATGCAATAACAATTTATATCCTACGTAAATATAAATTCCATTCAAATGTGGTTAGGTGGCCGAGATTATAGTGTGTAAAGTACGTAGAAAATGTGAGCGACTGAGACATGCAAGTATAAATTGCAACCTCACATACCACTGCGTCAAGTGTAGTGCTTAACACGAAAACGGAAAATGCACTTTAACGGAGACTTTGTCCTTGAAAGCAGCGGGAGATGTTAGCGGCTCAACATGAGCAGCTAGAAGAAGAGGAGGGATGCCTCTATGGATCAGGCATTGCCGATTAGCGGTAATTATAAACACATTTGTGTAAACACATTACAAAACTTTAAACGCGTTTTTCTCAAAAACGCGCTTTTAAAAATGGCTGACATTCTCCTGACCACTGTAATTAACATATCGACCTGAAACTTGGAGAACATACTCAGAAAATATGTCTTCACGGAATGACGGTTCGTTTTTTCGACAGATACATTTTTGCATTTATTATTTATCTTTTTATGCGAAAAAAGAAACGCGAAAATTGGATTTTTTAAAAAATGCCGCCATTTTCCGAAATTTGTACTAAACGAAAAACCCATCCGTCATTCCATGACCAAAGGGTCACAGATTGATAATATGCTTTGAATTTGTGTTTCAGATCAACAAAGAGGGGGCAGTGATGTCAGCCGTTTACCTCCCGCGATTTGAGGACCTGTTTTCGCGGAGCTACAACGGCCAGCTACAAAAAAATGCAACGGCCGGCTGCAAAAACATAAAATGTAAACACCTGAAATATGGCACTCCAAGGACAAAGTCTCCCTTAAATAACTCATCACATAAACAGCTCCTCCGATGTGCAAATTGCAATAACCTAGATCACATAGTGAACTATAAGTGATGCCTATACTACAAGTTCATATACAAACGCTCATAAAGTGACAGACATTAAACAACGACAACTAATCGAAAGAATTGAAGCGATACACCCAAAAGTCACATCGGAAATATCCTTTGCAACACAGACTCGCTACGCAGTAGCGAGCATCATCCGCAGCATCGGGAGACTCACTGCTACCATGAGCCATCATTTTACATTTTACATTTATTAAAATAATATCAAGACTTAAAGATGCTGATAACAACAGTCCAAAGTATACAATCTAACTACTACTGAGATGCGTTTGTTTGTCAAGTTTAATTTTACGCACAATATCAAAGAACGGTATGGCACCGCGCGAGGTACTGCTTTCGATAATCTCCTCGTAAAGTTTTATTATGACTGAAATGATTTTTTTTCAATTGAAATTATTTGTTATGCCTTTTATCGGTAAATTACTTTGATTGTTGATTACATTTGTTATAAGAATCATAGTAATGCAAATAAAATACTAATAATTCCTAAAAGCTATTAACGTTAATGTTTTATTGATGTCGTAATTAAACAAAAATGTAAGAACTTTGTAGAAATTGTCATACCAGCTATTGCATTAAATTGAATAGACGATCTAGATCGCAAACAAACAATCTTAGTGAACGATAGGTGTTTTTTTTTGACAAGCGTCAACAATTAACCGCCTTGACAGTGAGTTTCACCCTGTGCATTGGCTGTATTACTATATTTTTGATACACTAAACACACGGACGACGCCTACAGGCCATATTTAACACCACGCTCTTGGGTCAAATTTACGGACGTTTCTCATACCGTCTCACCATACGAAGATTGGACTCCTTCCCTATAGTCTCCTTGACCTGGAGGCCCATTACGGTTCTCAGGTGAGACTCCTCACTTCTCGCATTTTCATCTTACATGAGTTTAGTCACGCTATTGCGCAAGGAGACTATAGGGAAGTAGTCCAATCTTCGTATGGTGAGACGGTATAAGAAACGTCCATAAATTTGACCCAAGAGCGTGGTGTTAAATATAGCCTGTAGGCGTTGCACAGTGGTCCGAAAAAACCGAAAAAGCGGAAAAAAAAACAAAAAAAAAATTCTAGGGACTTTGAATGGTTAGAATAGTTGTAGTGGTACCCCTACTATGTGTTATGACCGTTAAGAAAGGGGGAGCGTCCCTACCTGGCTTGGGAACGCATTCCGTTTGTGAGCGTCGGGCCGACCGCATTGTTTGCTCGTCGCGCGGCGAAATAGCACGAAAGTTTAGACGCGTCTACAACAGTGAAAAGTTAACAGATTTGCATTTTAGAAAATGGATTCTTTTCCGGGAAGTGAGTACAATTTAAATGTCCTGTGCAGAAATATTATTAACAATATATGAAATAGTGAATCATTAATAACGGTGATGGTGTTTTCCTTGGCCACGTTCTAAAAATTCGTGTTAAAAAAGCAATAAGTCAAAAGTGGGGTTGGTGGGGCTCTGAATCAAAATGGACATTGTTGCTTAGACATTTCTTCAAAATATATCCAAAAACGAGCTGCACTAGCTGCTCTTTTGGCTTTAGTTATTATTTTTGTGGGACGATGTGTGCACTTTCGGCAGTTTTTAGTAGTTTTCGCGTCCAAAATGTAGTTTATAGGAAATTGGTAAAAATAATTCGTTTAAACAATCATATTCTTCAATTCTTAGGCCCGGTTCCACAACTCTCGGTTAACCGAGATAATCGGAGTTTAGCCAGCTCAGCGTGGTTTTGATTGGTCCAGTCGCCCTTAAACTTCGGTTAACTCGGTTAACCGAGAGTTGTGGAATCGGGCCTTACAGATCCTCCGGATGAGATCAAAGAAATTTCTTTCACGAGGAGGGAAATTTTCGAATTCCTGAAACCAGTATTAAATGGGAACATCAACGTGCTCAGTGAAATTATTGAAGCACAGGTTTTAAAAGAACAGGAGCATCCATACATTTTGCCGCCAAATCAAAAAGATGCCCTGAAAACTTTAGTATCCGAATTCAGGAAAAGGTGGAAACAAGCGAAGAGGATAGAACACAGATTCTACGCAAAATTCGACATCTGGCTCAACGTTCCTATACATTTCACAACTGAAAATGAAGGTTCAACGACTTCCACGGAAAACACAGCGGGGCCCGGGCGTCCTTCGACAAGTTGGGACGACTTGAATGACAGGTCAAAACGGAGGAAGACAGAAAAGATTAGGGAACAATACAGCGTCCAAGAACTAGCCTACGCTACACAAATGGGTCTCCGGGTCTCCTACACAAAAGTACCGGGAATCTATGGAACACGTTCCAGAAAAAGTATTGACAGGCAACGAAGTATTGTCATTTGCTGTAGAAGGTGGAGTGACGAAGAGCGTTATTAATCATCAATTAATATCAATTTATAAGTTCCACATCCGCTATGATAAATTGTAGAGGATGGCTGCCTTATAGTGCTGTATTAGAAGCTAAGAAAAAGTGTTACCCTGATAAGTCCGAAATTTCTATAACTGAAAGTGCAGCCACAGTTGGACTCCAAGCATTGTTAAATCATACAGCTGAACGATTGTTATTGGCACAATCGGACGTTATTAGAAGTCTTCCTGAAAACAAACCTGCTGGTTTAGAATTGATATGCAAGTGGAGATGCGATGGCACTTCTGGTCAAAGCACTTACAAATAAAAATTCAGCGATGAAGATGGCAATAAATCGGATGCCAACGTTTTCTTTATTTGACTTATCCCCTTGCAAATCTATCATAAAGTCAATCCACAGGTTATTATTTGGAGAAATCTTCGTCCTTCGTCGCCAAGATTTTATCGCCCGATAAAAATATTTTTTTGCACGAAACTGTCGAAGCAGCTAGGACAGAAGTTGATCGTATCAAAGTGCAAGAAAAAAACCTTGTGTCCTTTAAAACCATACTTTACAAAAGATAAATTAACATCCATTACAAACTTGTGTTGACAATGATAGATGGTAAAGTTTGTAATTCGATTACGCATACATCGTTAAGTTTGCGTTGCTACCTTTGCGGCGCTACGTTTAAAGATTTCAATGATATCGATGAGCTGTTGCAAAGGCCGATCAATGAAGATTACTTCAAATTCGGAATATCGTCGCTGCATGCTTGAATACGATTTTTCGAAAGTTGCTTGCATGTATCTTACAAATTAGACATAAAAAAGTGGCAGTCGCGCAATGAGGATAAAGGAGGACTTGAGAGAAGAAAAAAAATATACAACAAAGTTTTCGTGACAAATTAGGGCTTATTGTTGATTAACCGAAACAAGGCTGCGGAACTTCAAATGACGGAAATACAGCTCGTGCGGTTTTTCGAAAATTCCGAAATCTCTGCTTCTATAACGGGATTTGACGAGGAATTGATAAAGCGATTTCATGTGATATTGCAGATGATTTCTTGTGAGTTCGAGATCAATATACCAAAATTTCGCGTCTACACAGAAATTACTGCAAGAAAATTTGTTGACCTGTATGGGTGGTATTACATGCCAACAACAGTGCACAAAATTCTGATATACCGTCCTGAAATTATTGATTATTTGATATTGCCTATTAGACTAATGTCCGAAGAAGCTCACGAATCGTGTAACAAATGTATTTAAAAATTCCGGCGAGATTTTTCACGAAAATGTGACCGAGCTAAAACTATGGAAGACATTTTTGGCAGACTTTTGATGACGTCAGATCCACTAATATTGCTAGATTGCGTAAAGTTCCTCCGAAAAAACTGAAATCATTAACCACAGATGCGGTTGAACTATTGATTTCACCTTCAGTTGCGGAATCAAGTCAGATTCCTTCGATTGATATGGAGAGCGATGAATCTGAAGGTGACAGTGAATTTGCACCACATGCATTAGTAGATAGCGAGTAAGACGTTGTAGTAGTAGTATAGTAGGAGTAGACATTGTAAGATTATATAGTAGTGAGGTAGCTATTTACCTGACCAGTGTCCCAGTCGCTGACATTTTCTACGTACTTTACACACTATCACTACGTATCTCAGCCACCTAACCACATTTGAATGGAATTTATATTTACGTCGGATTTAAATTGTTATCGCATTTTTTAGGTGTTTTTTTTCGTAATTAAGTAGGTAATTGCACTATGTCTTAAATGTAGAAACATCTTAAGGCACTACTACAGCTACACGAAATTAATTTATAAAATGAATTAAGGTTAAGAAAATAAAAATTTTCAGCTCATGTGACAGCTAATAACACACAGACAGCTGATAACACGCATGCGCAAAACATACATGTATATATAGCACACCATGACTAACTTCCCCAGCGCCGCTTACGCGGAACCCAATTTTGTCCCATTTTTAAGGACGCGCCAGAATACGGAGATTGGAATCCTTTTTTATAGTCTCCTTGCTATTACGAATCAGTCGGGTGAAAATGAGAGATCACTAGGAACTTCCGGCTCGTGATCTCACATTTTAGGGGTAGAAGGGGTTTACTAGCACGGTATTCAAACCCAGCCCAAAACGAAAGACGTACGCATCGACAAAAACATAACCTCTTCACTCGAATAAGCAACAAGTTTAAATGGAATCTCAGTTTCCAACATGAATGTTACCCAAAATAAAAAAAATCTCATCGGATTTCATGGAAAAGCACAAAGATTTAGCACGAGGCAGATTGCGGTACAATTATTCAAATAAAAAATACCGGTAATTTTTGTATCATATTAAAACATAAGGAGGTTCTTATAATACAGCGATAGAATTATTGTTTTATGTTAATAAATCGAACTATTATGTAATATTCTTGTTCCGTTATAATGAACGGATCCCAGGCATCGCGCAGCGATCGTCGTATACGAATCATTCGATTTTCCCAATCTCGCAAAACCACATTTATCAGCAAATCATTCATCATTATCAGATGATGTTAGTTTATTCGCTACGATATGAACTATAAGTTGCTGATTTTTATTAAGTATTCGGCGTCAAGATGCTACCGTCGCCGAATCAGCTATTTCGTAATAACTCGTGTTATGTGTTAGCTTTGGACGTGTCGGCGCTGCTTTAGAAAGACGCTCACGCATGCGCACCTGGATTTTCGACACGACATTTCGTGCCGAGCACGGTCTTACATACAGGTCTGGAAACGAAGCCAGATTCCAATGGAGTCGTGAGGCACCGTTACGAGCTTCACTTTTCATTCCGCTCGCCGCCACCGCCGTCGCTACTATCAGCGAGTACCTCCCACCCACGGTCCTCTGTGATCTCTCCCTTCGGCCCTTGCCATGTCATAACTTTTTGATTACACGTTCTCGATAACCTCTGTTTGCATCGCGTCAACGAGCAGTTGTAGTTTAAAATATTCATAAAGCTTGGGAAGGTGGACCGTTGTTTCAGGGTATTATTGAAAACTTGTCGACATGCCGAAGGTGTGTGCGGTACGCACGTGTCACACCGGGTGTTCAATAAAGGTATTTGTATATCGATCATCGAAAGAAACTCGGAATAAAATTCGAATGAAAATCCATTTCATTCGAAAAAGGTAAGTATTTTTATTTATTTAAAAAAATTTTATATTGGTCTTCTTCCAGCCATACAGGATCTTCCCCTTTTTACAAGCCCCACTTCTATTCTCTTCCACAATCCCCCCTCCTTATTCCACAATTATTTCTCATCTACCTCTATTCCCCCTTCGCCCCGCCCCCCGCGAAAAAGGTAATGTGTATTTCGGATCATCGAGAAGAGTGAGAGAGACGGACGGAAGCTGTTCTGTCCTTGTCGCACTGTACACACCGATAGCAATGCCACGTAGTGGCGAAAATTGGAAAGAAACGTGGGTTCGTTAACGGTGCCTACCCCCACCACGGTCGTTTCCAGACCTGTATGTAAGACCGTGGTGCCGAGTAAACTCACGTGAATAATCTCGCATTTTCACTAGGTGAAAAGAACCGTAATACGGTGAACTGCTCACTTTTGTCATTTTCACCCAAACGGAGAAGCGTAATAGCCCCCCCCCCCCCCTATATGTAAGCTCAATAAACTTAGCCGGCGACTATGAAAATATCGAATTCTTTCCCATGCCAATCGATTGTTAGTCGTTTGTTAGTGTTTGTTAGACAAAATCCAAAGTCAAAGTTAGCCGCAGGAAAATCTTTTCTGATGATTTCGAACTTCTTTTCGTCACCAATCGTTTGTTAGTGATTGTTAGTCGATTTTTATCGTTTGTTAGAGCTTAATTTTGACTTTATTGTTAAAAAACTTTTCATTCCCATAGTACGCTGCAAGCCACGTGAAGGTTGTTGCAAGCCACGTGAAGTTGGCCGCATTGCCACGACGGCTGCGCAGGGCTTTGTACATGTAACTCCTCAATTTCAGCAAAATGCTGATTATTTCAATCCTACTCGATTGTTAGTCGTTTGTTAGTGTTTGTTAGACAAAATCCAGCGTTTGTAAGATTTTATTTATTAAATAATACGAAATAAAAATTTCATGTCAAAGTTAGCCGCAGGAAAATGCTTTTCTAATGATTTCGAAATTTTCTTCGTAACTAATCGTTTGATAGTCGTTTGTTAGTGATTGTTAGTCAATTTCTATCGTTTGTTAGAGCTTAATTTTGACTTTATCTGTAAAAAAAACTTTCCATTCCCATAGCACGCTGCAAGCCACGTGAAGTTGGCTGCAAGCCACGTGAAGTTGGCTGCAAGCCACGTGAAGTTAGCAGCATTGCCACGACGGCTGAGCACGGCTTTGTACATGTAACTTCTCAATTTCAGCAAAATGCTGATTATTTCAATCCTACTCGATTGTTAGTGTTTGTTAGACAAAATCCAGCGTTTGTTTGATTTTATTTTTTAAAATAATACGAGAAACAAATTTCATGTGAAAGTTAGCCACAGGAAAATGCTTCTCTAATGATTTCGAACTTTTCTTCGTAACCAATCGTTTGTTAGTCGTTTGCTGAAATTGAGGAGTTACATGTTCAAAGCTTTGCTCAGCCGTCGTGGCAATGCTCACGTGGCTTCCTAACAAACGCTGGATTTTGTCTAACAAACACTAACAAACGACTAACAATCGAGTACGATTGAAATAATCAGCATTTTGCTGAAATTGAGGAGTTTCATGTACAAAGCCCGGCTCAGCCGTCGTGGAAATGTGGCCAACTTCACGTGGCTTGCAGCGTGCCATGGGAGTGAAAAGTTTTTTAACGATAAAGTCCAAATTAAGCTCTAACAAACGATAAAAATCGAATAACAATCACTAACAAAAGATTAACAAACGATTGGTTACGAAGAAAAGTTCGAATTCATTAGAAAAGCATTTTCCTGCTGCTAACTTTGACATGAAATTTATTTTTCGTATTTTCAAATAAATAAAGTCTAACAAACGCCGGATTTTGTCTAACAAACACTAACAATCGAGTAGGATTGAAATAATCAGCATTTTGCAGAAATTGAGGAGTTACATGTATAAAGTCCTGCTCAGCCGTCGTGGCAATGCGGCCAACTTCACGTGGCTTGCAGCCAACTTCACGTAGCTTGCAGCGTGCTATGGGAGTGAAAAGTTTTTTAACGATAAAGTCAAAATTAAGCTCTAACAAACGATAAAAATCGACTAACAATCATTAACAAACGACTAACAAACGATTAGTCACGAAAAAAAGTTCGAAATCATTAGAAAAGCATTTTCCTGCGGCTAATTTGAAATGACATTTGTTTTTCGTATTTTTAAATAAATAAAGTCTAACAAACGCTGGATTTTGTCTAACAAACACTAACAATCGAGTAGGATTGAAATAATCAGCATTTTGCTGAAATTGAGGAGTTTCATGTACAAAGCCCTGCTCAGCCGTCGTGACAATGCGGCCAACTTGACGTGGCTTGCAGCCAACTTCACGTGGCTTGCGGCGTGCTATGGGAGTGAAAAGTTTTTTAACGATAAAGTCAAAATTAAGCTCTAACAAACGATAGAAATCGACTAACAATCACTAACAAACGACTAACAATCGATTGGTGACGAAAAAAAGTTCGAAATCATCAGAAAAGATTTTCCTGTGGCTAACTTTGACATGAAATTTGTTTTTCGTATTATTAAATAAATAACGTCTAACAGACGCTGGATTTTGTCTAACAAACACTAACCAACGACTAACAATCGATTGGCATGGAAAAGAGTTCGATATTTTCACAGTCGGCGGCTAAGTTTATTGAGCTCTGTATGTAAGACCGTGGATCGTGGTCACGACGCGACAACTGCGCCGTCCAGCGGTCGATCGGTTCCGAACAACTTGTCTTCGAGCCGCCCACAAGAGCGGTGCTTCTATACAAAGTCCCACTTCCTTAGCCAAGCTTAGTATGGCAGGCGTTGTACGCGTAGTGAGTAACGAGATAGTGTATTTTATGTATCAACACAAGAACACACATCCCGATTATCGCGTATCAATTTGCGTCGGTTATTTCTTTTTTCTTACGTATCGCGTGTCCCGTTGAGAAAGTCTTTCGCGTGTTATGACATTGTGAAAACAAAAATGAGGAGTGGAAAAACGGATTTGAAGTTGCGTCCGAACACACTGAAGGAAAACAAGCGTGTACTCTGCGAATTACGAAGGCGCAGCAAGGTTAATAGCTTGAAATTGAGAGAATTTGCGTGATTCGTTTGAAAATAGAGGGAAAAAAGAGACTCACCGTAGGCCGCAATAACGAATGGATATTTGTGATGATTCCAGATCGACCGCAAAAGTTTGGACGAAACGAACAGACTCGTGGCGAAGTTTAACGCGAAAAATGCTCTGGGATTGTCGAAAAACGCTGGAGCGTCTCTCGGCCAAAAGCAGGAAAAGAAAGTGAGTAACTTATTCTCGAGCCTTCTTCCGTACGTCGAGATTCTATAGTATTGAAGTTTTGCATCGTTGAAACTCAACGAAAGTTTTTTTTACATTTGATGGATATTTATATTGTTGTAGATCTTTTTTGATAGATTTATATTGCTCGATAAGTGGCTTAAAAATCGGTTGTTGGATGTTTGTAGGCAAAATTTGCCAAAAAAGATTAAAGGAATCCAGAAATATTAATTTTCGTCGCATTGCAAAGATGCAAACTTCAATCTCATGCGATTCTACTTAACCGCAAAGACGAGAGATCGTTTCATAACTGCTGGTTTCGAAATTTTCTTATTTATTGAAATAAACTATCGACTGACTGAGACAAAATGATGTACGCTGAGAAATTTCAAGGACGTGCTCACTTGCGGTCGGTTTTTCACCGAAGAGCTGCCACTTCGTTGGTTTCGATCATAGGGATGTCCCTCACCTTTGCCCGTGACCCCTGCACAGTACATACGTAGGGTGGCACAAATTTGAGCTCTATTTTTTTTCCTTTTTCTCACCGTTGAATTATGTGTGAAGAAAAAAAAAATTGTCCCCAAAGCTATAAGTGGTCAAAAAATATTTAGAGGTCGCTCAAGCCTCCCAAAAATTCAAGTTTTCATAAAATAATCGATTTTTTTCTTTCACTTCTCACTCATGAATGTTATGATTTATAATTTTTAGATGAACCTCGCGAAAGCTCTAGCCGGCCAATGAATATTGAGTGGTTGCTCAAGAGCTTCGAAATTTCTAATTCTTGCCAATATTTTTTTTACTCTTACTTATAAAGTTGACACTGTAAAATTTTCAAAACAATTATGCCTTTTTTCTTTAGAAACAGTTTTTTCAAATCTACCTCACAATTCTATACCAAGAATTATAATATTCGTTCTCATAAAATTGTTCTTCAAAGCTCTTGTCCGCAAACAAAATTATAGGTCGTTTCATTAGTAAAATTTAAATGGAAGCTGTTTTCCGTGCATCGTAATGCATCCGACAGTTGGTCTCGTTACTCAAACTGTGGACCAATCGTAGCTGTACTCTGTGAAGGGCGATGCCATAATACACTAATACATGATAATACATAACAAAACATATTGTCTAATTGGTGTTCGTCACAAATTATTCAGAAATTGCAACGATTCACCGTTTATTTTGTTTTTATGCTGCAAGGAATTATAGTGCATGCGAGATTTATTTTTTGGCTGTAATTGAAAATTTCGAAAATGTTGAGCGACCGCTAAATATTCATTGGCGGGCTAGAGTTTTTGCGAGGTTAATTAAAAAATTATAAAGTGTAAAATTCATGGGTGAGGAGTGGACGAAAAAGGAACCGATTTTTTAATGAAAATTCGAATTTTTGGGAGGCTTGAGCAACCCCTAAATATTTTTTGACCATTCGCAGCTTTGGCGACAATTTTTTTTGGTTTCTTTAAAAAAGATAATTGGTTGGTGAGAAAACAGAAGAAAATAGAGCTCAAATTTGTGCTCCCCTAACGTGCACATTACGATTTTATGATGTTGAAGTTTGCATTGTTGGAACGCAACAAAAAAAATAATATCTCTGAATTCCATTAATTTTTTTTGGCAAACTTTCCTTACGAAAATCCTACAACCCTTCTTCAAGATATTTTATTAGCGATCTACAATATAAATCTATAACAACAAAGATCTACAATGATAAAAATATGGAAGATAAAATGTGAAAAGAACTTTCGTTGCGTTCCAACTATGCAAACGTCAACATCATACGATTTTACCATAACGAAGGCTGAAAACATACGTCCTTTAGGAATATTAAATATCCCGAGATTGTCCAATGGACTGACGCAATTTAAGGCGTTACGTGGGTTTGAAAATTTCAAAAAATCAAGACAGGAACAAAAGAATGTCCTGGTCATCGCAGCTGCAGCAGGATCTCTGCTTAATGGAGCTGGAGTCGACAATTCTATGTAAGTTAAAAAAAAGTCTTTGTTTTATTTCTACTTCAAACTTTAATCGCATTTTTCTCTAAACACTATTTTTGAAGTCGGTGGACATGATTACTCAGAAACTAAAGCACCGATCTTATTGAAATTTTGCACACTTGTTCAAGATAGCATTGACTAGTGATTGAACAAAGGTTTTTTTTTCGATTACAATTAATTTTACAAGGCTATACGTAGTGTAAATTGTACCAAAAATTGGACTATTTTGTCTACAACTCTGCCAAAAATTCGAATTTCAATTTTTTAAAAATCCTTTGTCTAATTATGAGCTATACTTATCTACTAACAGAATTTTTTTTCAATTTCAGATAAAGCTCCATGAGTTATCCTGACCACCACGAGGACACCTTTTTTAGGGGTCTTCGGTAACGAGGGCCCACCGGCTGAATTTCCAAAGTTTTTCGATTGTTTTAAAAAATATTGTTGAAATGTTGCTCTTTTGTGTTCTGAACATTTTGAATAAAATAATTTATATATGATATTTTTCAAAAATAGAGAAAATATGCTTTTTTTTACTTCGAAACCCACCCACCCATTAATTTAAGTCATTCCGCTTTGCATGAACCTAAATTTAGCACAAAAAAAATAAAACTTTTTTAAAATAAACAAATCGTTGAGCACAATATTTATTAAAACAATTTATACGAAATTGTAGGTTTGTGCAAAGGCCGATAAATTAAAGAATATCTGCACAAAATTTCAAGTTGAATGGTTCATTACTTTTTTAGTTACATTCCACGGCACGGAAAAAACACGTTTCGAGAAAAACTCGATTGAAGTTTTCGTTCTTGAAAAGTAGAGTTTGGAGTGATGCCAGCTAATTATTATTTAAGTTTAATCTGCGATGCCAGGGCCATAAAGCAATCCTTCTTCACGGAAATCACTAATCTGCACTGCATTTTTCTCTTTTTGTGTGAAAACGAAAAACGACGGTTACACAGGCCGACATTTTTCCTTACAATCGTCGAATCTATTATTCGAAAAGTAAACTAGCAAACTTGTTTGGCTAAAAATTAAAAGGTAGAGGCCGCAAAGGGCGCGCGCTCGTTTACCTGCTCTCGGTACTTTTGGAGGGCATCACTTCGGTGACTTCCTAGGGACCTTTAAGACTTTCTGTGGGCTTTAAAGTTTGGAAATATATTCTTCAGATATTGAATGAATTTTTGAAGCAATAAAAAAATTGATATCTGGAGGAGATTCCCCTCTTAAGGGGTAAGGCCACAGTAGAATTGACATAAAATCGATTTTTTCCGCTAAAACGGTGCTTCATCGTCATAAGAATAAGTTACTATTCGATTTATAGCAAGACATTTTTTTTCACCAACTTTGAGCGTATAACGTAAACCCACCTCTGGTACGGCCCTAGAGTACCCAAAACTTTAAACGCGTTTTTCTCGAAACAACTTTTTCCAATTGGCGTGACAAATACTTTCAACAATTTTCACTCGATTTACTTCAAATTTAAAAGTTATGTTTCTAATTGCATTTCGCAGAGACGTACGTACGGAATTTCTGATTAATCAAAAACTTTTCATTTTATGAGCAGTTTTATACGAAATTTGTCACTGAAAATTCATTCAGATACCTACAACTTTTGAATAAAACAATATTTTAAAAATTCCGTACGTACTTGTCTAGGTATGCTAATGTAGATTGGCGAGAATGTTCGTTTTTTGTTCTAGGTCAAAAATTGTGGATGCTAAATGTCACGCCGCGGAGCGCCTAAAAAAGGATAACAAAAGAAAATATTAGTAGTCGGCCATTTTGTACATAAAAAAAAAGATATATATTTTTTCTAACAGCTTGATATTCATACTAAATAGATGTGTAATTAATTTTATGAGTGAATCACTTTTTCACACGAAAAAAATGGTTAAATTCGCACATGATTTTATACCCGTTACTGTGGCCTAACCCCTTAAACAAAATTCCCATGAATTCAATCGACTGTCAATATTTGTTCGTTTACTCGATCCAGAGCTCGTTTAACGCTCCTTTATCGATCGCCTAGGTGGGGAATCTGTACGGAGCAGTGGATAGATTCGCGCCGGGTTCATGGTGGGGAATCCGGATGGATTGTTCGCGGGACGGCGTTCACGAGCCGTTCAATCAAGACCTCAGCGAGGGTCCATTCGGCGTGGTTTCGCTCTGCACGTCGCACTCGAACGTCGACAACGACGTAGATCTTGGGGATAGTCTGACGTTGACTGGTGACGATTATCGCCCGGATGAATCGCACCTACAGCCGCTTCTAAAGAATTATCAGAACCGCTTACCCCTCAGATTGATAAGGAGTTACAATTTGAGCAACGATTACGCACCGAAAACTGGCTATCGTTACGACGGACTCTACAGCGTGGTCGGATGTTGGATCGGAGTCACATCCGAGGCGTCGAAGCGTTACAAATTCGCTTTAGCAAGGCTCCCTTGCCAGGTGCCACCGAGTTGGCAATTGTCCCGAAAATCAACGAGCTCGGCCCCGAGTAATTCCCGCGTCCAGGACACTCGGCGTGCCGTGGGAAGAATCGACGGCTCGTTGATTATCCCGAACGACGACGAAACAACGAGAAACACACGTCCGAGATCGTTGATGACCAAGTGTCCTTTGCCAAAATTGAATTCACCCAGCAGCCAGGAGAGCACGATAGTGACGAGATGCACATCGAAGAAGTCCGACGGAGAATCCTGCGGCAGCCGCGCTACGGTCTCGTCAGTTCGCGCCGAGACACTCGTGTCCAACCGCTTGCTCCCCAACGAAATCTCGTCAACCTCGCCTATGTGCAAATTTCAAAATACCAATATCTCGATACGCACGGATCTCTACGATTCGTCGAATATCGTCTCGCAAGAGCCGAGGAAAGCCATACCCATGACGTTTTGTCGTACTTACAAGAATTCACGATTGCCAGGACGCGCTACCAATCACTCGAACGTCGTCACCCTGAATCTCAACAGTTGCGGTCCCTGTCCGAGGGACAACGCGCAGGGATCCCTCATACAATCGCGATCTGGAAATCCAAAGTTTTCCACCGATCAATCGCCGAGTTTCGATCACATCGAGCCGATTACGAAGCTTTCGTCGATCGACGGCACGGTATTAAAGACGAATTTCAACGATGGACGAGCGGATGATCCGCCGATCGAAGAAGCCAACGCTGAAACGGGAATTTACGACGAGAATGGACGAAATTTGTCCGAGAAGTCGATGGAGGTGGAAGATTCCACGGAGAAAATGGCCACTGTTTCGTTAAAGGGCGCGAGCGCAATTGCCGTCAGGGAGGATCGAAATAAAGTCCGTACCGCGTCGTCGAACGTGGACGAATCAACGGCTGAGGAGGCCGCGAAGGAATCTCACACGGATCTCGACTCCCTCACACCCGACGAAATGTTGAATTTCATCGTCGAACAAAAGTGTCATCCAAGAGCGAAGTTACTGATCGGCAGTGTGATCGGATTGGCCACCGGAGAATCGACAATACTGCGAGCTTACGAGTCACTCATGTCGCGAAATAATCTTTGGCCCCGTAACGACAATACGAGAGGCGAGAAAAACGAGACGAAAAAGTTGCAGGGAAAGGCCGACGATTCGTCGAGTCTCGATTACGACGGTGAAAAGAATTCCACGCGCAAGCGCGACGCCAAGGACAGAACGGTTTCGAAGACCCTCCAGACGAAGAGAGCCCCCAGAGAGAGCAAAGATCGCCTCATGAGAAAACGTACGCTCCGACGTACGAGGGTCTCCAAGCGACTGATGATGGGCACCGAGAAAAAATTAGGCTCCGCGAATTTGCGACAAAAAAACGCCGCCTCTCAACGTTTGAGAAAATCCAATCTCCCGGACGTGAAAAAGTCCCAGCAGCCCTTCTCGAAATCCACCGTTGCGAAGAAATCGAAGAAGTGCGCGAAAAAGCGTCGCGGCGAACTCGCCAATTTGGTGATTGACGCGAAAATCGGGCCTCTGATTCGCGGACCCCGCAACAGAAGATTGCGCTGTCAGACGCACATTTTCGCCAAAAAGATACACAGCCCCGAGGCGAGCTGTTGCGCGAAAAAGCCTGCCGGTGTCGGAAGCGCCGGAAAGAAGGAAATCGCCGAAGTCCCGACGAGAAAGTCCAAAGTTACGGTACTCAAGTCACCAATTGCCGAGTCTCGTTTCACCGCCGCGAACAAAAGAGCGCACGCGAACGAGAGCAATTGTTCTCGCGGCAACGTAGCGAACGAGCGCGACGCCTCGAAGACTCGATCGGCGATAGGAGAGAAGAGAAAATTATCGCGCAGCCGTGAGAAACAAACAACCGACGAAACGAGAAAAATATTTCGTCGCGACTCGCGCGAGAACAGCGAAATTCGGCGAGTTAAAATGGTCGACGCGGCCACCCAATGTTCAACGGCGCGTCGTGACGTCACGACGTCAGTCGATCGCGAAGTTATCGGGAGACCGCTGAATTCCATCAAGATCGAGTGGATAGACGTTGACGACGTCAAGTCCGAGATTTCCGAAGATGGCCCCGATTTCGAGGGTTGTCGAGTCTCGTCGATCGTAGGGGACCGCGCGACGAGTCCACAGGCCGAGTCTCCGTTCCGAAGATCGTCCGCTTTCGTACCTGTGAACATTTCCGATCGCGATTTTCGAATCGCTCGTCTCAGATCCATCGGCTTCAAGCCTATAAGACCCGACGGTATTTTCGGCGACGAGAAGCAGCTTTTCGTCGCTACGCCCGACGACGAGGAAGACTCTCCCAGTACGAGCACCGAAATATCGTCCGAGACGGCAGCAGTCACGAGCCGCGAGGTTGACGAACTCTTCAACAAGTACACGAGCGAGGAAACTACCACGGTCGGGTACATGGATCACGAATTGCACTATCAGGACATCGAGGACGAAGAGACCGGCAAGATACGCGCTCGTAAAAATAAAAATAATTACGGTAGCGCGAGGAGAGGCGGAAGGACGGCGAAAATGCGCGAATTTACGCGTGATCAATCTGAAAGTACGAGGGATATTATAGCCTCGTCGAACGAGGCAGATACCGAGGTACCTTGGCACGGTTGGAAAAAATTTGTCAATAATAAGCAAGCACAGTGGATAGGTTGGTAACCTCCGCGTGCTATATACGACACACAGCAGAGCATTATTTTGTTATATAATATATCATATATATGTATATACACATTTTCACCCATATATATAAGGGTGTGTCGGAAAAAAGATCAAATTTCATCTCTTTAAACAAACTTATGGGGTATAAAAAAAACGAATCACGCCAAATTCGAGCTCTCATTTGAGTCAAAGTGATGAATAATTTTCGAATATTTTTTTATTAAAATGAATAATTTTTTATTTACCGTAAAACTACACAATTAAAGTCCAGGGCCTTAAGGTAGTACGAGCGCGCGCTCTTGATTTCTATAGGTTTTGTTCAAATTTTAACCAGACATTGTTCATATCATTATGCATGTTTGAGTGGAATTTCAAAACAGTCGACTATTTAGATTGGGAGATAATGGGTTTCAAAATTGCAACTTTTAACACTGCAGGGTCTGCATTGAAATTTAGACAGAATAATTTTCCGTAAAAAACATTTGTCCCATATAATGAGAAGACATACGGCAACACCGCATCGTTCCACGCATCCAATGACGTAAGTTTGCGCGGCATATTTAAAATAATACTGCAACACAAATTTTGATTCGGAAGTAATTTTTAATCGAACATAGTTTTTAATTAGTTATGAATTAATTGACACTTTTATTTATTAATGAAGATAACATAAACAATATAAAATATTAATATTTATAACGCAAATAATTTTGTATGATAAAAGTTTTTAACTTTAGGAAAACGATAATTGTTTTTTTTCTCGAGATATTGAACAAGACTGTTCTGCGGTGTTGCCATATGTCTTCTTATCATAGGGGACAAATATTTTTTACGAATAATTATTCCGTCTTTGCTGAATGTTTTTAGCAAAACTAAATAGTAAAGGCAATCCAAACTTTTTTCACTCTTTCCCTAACTAGTTTGCTATCTAAACATCATTTTTTTCACAATTTATAAACACAATGGAATGGTACGACGAATTATGTGAACTGACTTTCGGCAAAGGCAGACCCGAGCAGTGTTAAAAGTTGCAATTTTAAAACCCATTGTCTCCCAATCTGAATGGTCAACTGTTCTGAAATTTCACTTAAACATGCATGATATGAACAATGCCTGGTTAACATTTGAACAAAATCTATAGAAATCAAGAGCGCGCGCTCGTTCCGCCTTGACCAGCTACCTCTCCAAGCAAAATCGCATTCGCTGCGACTATTAAATATATAAAAGCGAGGTATTGAATGTCTGAATCCATTCTTGAGTAGGAGAAGAATTAATTTGAAACCTGACAAATCTGGACCGTAGTTGTGTAGTTTTACGGTGCGTGGAAAATTCGTTCCTCGCGCTAAAACTCGAATAACTCTACAACTAATAATTATCTGCCAAATCTTGCTGGATATTCTTAAAGCTGATCTCTACATCAAAAAAAGATTTGTTTAAATCCCGATATTATTTGTATACGAATTACAGCTACTTGGAAAGTACATCTGTTGTCAAAAATGAAAAGAGATATTATCCAAATAGTCGTCATTTGTGTCAAAAATAATATCGAGATTCGAAACAACTCCAAACTATGAAGTTGAAGTTTGTATCGTGAGAATGCAACAAAAATTAATATATTTAAATTTCTTTAATTTTCTGCGATCGATTTTGCCTACAAAAATCCTTCAACCATTCATTGAAGATTCGATTATAATATGAATCTTTAAAAAAAGGTCTATAATAATTTTAAAAAATGAAAAATACAATGTCAAAAAACCTTTCGTTGCGTTCCAACGATGCAAACCCCGAAACCATTCCAAACTATAGCATCAAGATTCTCCACCCGGGTTTGGCAACTAATAATTTGTTGTTGATTTATTCGAGTTTGAACGCAAGGAGTTACACGTGTAAATCGAATGGCAAAAAAATGGTCGTGCGAATTAGACGTTAAGGAGTTTCGGGACAATTCACATGTTACCATTTGATTGAAATTTGTACAGTGAATACTTTGTCATATACTGAATGCACCCTCTGCATTTTAAATCGATCGTCTACGCCGTTTCTATAAAATTTACAATTGGAGAAACACTTTTAAACATAGGGAGATGCCTAATTGTCATACATACGGAGTGAATTGATAGTTTTTCACTCCGTACATTATGGGACTTCCGTCATCAGTATCATAATGTACTAAGCGATTTGAGTTTTTCATAACATTTTAAACATTTTTTCACATTATTTCGTGCGTAAAACTGCCATTCAGCAATGAGCTCAAGCATCTCCCTATGTTAAAAAGTGTTTCTTCAATTGTAAATTTTATAGAAACGGTGTAGACGATCGATTTAAAATTCGGCAAGTGCATTCCGAATATGACAAAGAATCTACTATACAAAATTGAATCAAATTGTAACATGTCAATTGTCCCGAAACAGCTTAAAGGGCTCGAATTTTGTTTTCTACCGAGCAATATTTCCAGAGGTGATAGTTGATTGTTATTGATTCCGCGGAACCCTAATGTATATGTAGATCTGTTATTATCGTTGGGTAAAGAAAGTAATTTGTATTTAAAAAAACGTTGCAACATGTAGATACCCATTTTCGAAGATGCTATTAAATAATAGCTTCGTGTGTTATGTTATGTCTCTGTTGTTGAACTTTTGTATAACAAGCGATAAGTTTATAAACGCCCAGGCATGAAGATGTGCGATCGTCTCCGAGTGGCCTCTGTTGAGACAAGATTATATATATATATATATATATTCTCCAAATTGAGATAAAAATATTTATTTGACAAATACATACTTTTCTCCTTTTTGGAATTTTCATTCTTCGCCACGAATAAAAAAAAACAACTTTCGTACTTTACGTACGCGACTATAGGCCAAGTTGAGTGTACCATCGAGATTCACCGAAGATCCCAACGTTCAGGCTCCAAATTCTGAATTAAGCTTCGAGTGACTGTTGTTGCCGATTTGTGTAGCAGCACCCGCTTGACCGTGCCGGATGTTTTTCTCTTGAGATTCGGAAATTGAACGTTGGAGTTTTCTCGCCGGATGCGAAAGTATTGATAACCGAATATATAATATTATATGTACATCTCGATGGAGTTGGAATAAAATTTTGTATTTACTTTTCATACGATAAATTCGTGATTTTTCTCGTTTTTTCTTCTTTCATGGTTGGGCGAGCGAACATGTACAGCACCCAGGGTACACAAGTGTTTCATTTTTTCTTCATCGAACGAAAATCACTGCTGTGTGTCGAAGGGACACGATGCTTGGCAATAAAGTTATCGATCATTCTCGATTAATTATTAAATACAATCTACTATATCAACGATATATACATATATTATTATTTTATATATAATATATATATATTTATATATATATATATATTTTTTCAATAGGACGCGAAGGTAGTTTAGTGGCTCGAAGCGGACGTTACGTATCAGCTTTCCTTTTTTGTTTTTCGTCATGTCGTGCTTTTTGTCGAACAATCGATAATACATTTGTATACCTCTTTTACGCGCACATCGCGGCAGTTGTGGACGTGGTTAACTTAAAAAGTCGCAGGTACCGTTGACTGCAATGCGACGTGACTCGTGTTATTCGCGAGGAAAAGGTTTTTTTTTCCCGCTAATCAAAAGGAAAGTTAAACATTGGATCAAATTTGTAAAATCAATGTACGTTGTTGTAACGAAGCGTGTAACTATTCGGAGTCGTGAGAAACGTAAGACGTATCGAACGATATCGTTATCGATTTAACTACGCGCATCCCCTTTGTACGAGTATTCAATTATAACGATTTTTAAAAACGAAAATTAAAAGAAAAAACTTAACTTAAAAAGAAGGAAACTCGATGGAAAAGATCTGCAGTGTATTCCGTATATAGTAACGGAACGTACTATATACCGTTCAGAATTGTGAAAGAAGACAGAGCTTGAAGCGGGACACGCGCGCCGTGGCAATCTTCTTGGTATATAATGCACAAGGTAAAACAGTTTAAAAAAACGCGCGCCATCGTCGATTTAAAAAAAATCTGCTAAGCTATTCTTGTAGACGTGTAACGTAATGCGTATGTAATAAAACACGAATAAAAAACTTCACAATTTTTATCATGACAAAATATTGAGTCGCGGCTGTGCTTATTTCATTCGAAATGTTTTTTTTCTCGCGGAGAATGCATTTTTTTCTCTCGTCGTTGGAATGCAACGAAAATCTCCTTTTTTAAATCTACTTTGGTAACGAAAACCTTTTTTGTGGATTTGAGGAGTCGAGCGTTTCAACCGATCAATGTAATAGGATACACATTTTTTTGAGACGTAGATAGGCCCGATAAAAGTTCGTGTAAGTTTCAATGAGTTACGCTATATCGTTTTCGAGAAATATATATATATATATATATATATATATATATATATATATATATATATATATATATATATATATATATATATATATTCAAATCTGAGCAATTTGGCACCGGTCTTATGGAAAGTTAGAAATTAGGCCGCAGTATATATATCATGCCGACGTATTCACTGCATAATGTTGAACTTTGCATCGTTGTAACGCAACGGAAATTAATTCTTTTCAATTTGCAACATTTCTTTTTGGTCGATTGGGGCTATGAAAATCATTCGTCCATTTTTATATACCCTGGTTGCAGATTCAGGAGATTAAATCAATTAAAAAAAAAATTTGAATGATAGAAATAAAGGAATAAAAAATCACTGCACTTGAACGTTGCAAACTTCAACGTCATTTCACTGCGCTCGTCGACAATAAAATTTCAGCTCAATTCGCAATACTTCGTAAAAAACCGTGTTAAATTGTTTGGATTTAATCTTGTTTTTCCCTAAAAAACTATTCGGTGCAACTGACGAAAACTTAGACGCCGAGCTTTTATTCATCATATCTACGACTTTAAAAAAAATCAGTACTCAACGTTCGAACCCCCTTTCACTTCGTCGATCATTAATAAGGATCCTACAGAACCAGCTCAGTACAGTCGTGCTATTGCCGAAAAACGATAAGTTTGCCTAAAAATCGGGGTGTAGGGTTTTTTTTAGAGGATGAAGGGGGATGGGGTTGGATTGATGCCAAACTACAACCCTTACGAGGTCGACGCCATGAGACAAAATGTTCGGACAAATCCGGGGTTTATTTTTGTCCACAGCGCTGAAGTCGTGAAAGTTCATTTTGAGGGTGAAAAAGTGGGCTGAAGTTTTGAAAAATCAGTTTTAATTCAATAACTCTTCGGGAAAAAAATCGTATAATTTTTGTTCAAATTGGAACGTTGCAGCCCTTCAAAAGGCCCGTCGATCCAGTATTTGATCATCCCTCTCCGATAATATCTTCACCCCCAAAAACATTGCCGAAATATTTTTAAAAATTGTTTATTGAATAACTTGAAAACAATAGTTTTTTTCGGGTTAAATGTACAAAGTATAGAGAATACGTTTCTTTATATTTTCGTTTCTATGGACCACCCTTGAATTTTGGTTTTTCCAACCCCTCCTGGGGGTTGAAAATTCAAAATTAAATTCTGGGATAACTATCGACCGTACGAATTCGCCGCCGTGGAACAACTCGTAGCTCGTACCCTCAGCTACATTTTGGTCCACAGCACCAAACTTGCATCCGCTTATTTCCGGTCAATAGATTTCCCAGAATTTTATTTTGAATTTTCAACCCCCGAGAGGGATTGGAAAAACCCAAATGTAAGGGTGGTCCATAGAACCGAAAATATAGAGAAAATTATGCTCTACATTTTGTACATTTAAACCACATCCGAAAAATCGATTGCTTTTGAGATATGTAATAAACAATTTTTTAAAATGTTTCAACAATTTTTTGGGTCGTGAACATATTATCGGAGAGGGATGATCGAATACTTGATCGACGCGTCTTTTCAAAGGCTACAATTTTCCCATTTAAACAAAAATTGTACGATTTTTTCCTAGAGTTATTGAATTAAAATTGATTTTTCAACATTTCACGCCACTTTTGTAGCTCCAAAATGAACTTCCACGACTTTGGCGCAGCAGACAAAAATAAAGCCCGGATTTTTCTGCACATTTTGTCTCCCAGCGCCGATCTCATAAGGATTGTAGTTTGGCATAAATCCAGACCCACCCCCCTTCATCCCCTAAAAAAACCCTACACCCCGATTTTTAGGTAAACTTGGATTTAGCACCCGCGGCACCTACAAAATCACCTTTCAAAAAACCAGCCTTCTAATTTTTTCCGATTCCAATATACAGCACGACTGTACTAGCTGGGTGATTATCGTGGCCACAATTTGTCACAAAGTCGCGACTGGAAAATATTGATATTTATTGCATACCAACTACGCAAATTTCCACATCGTACTTTTTTATTAGACCCTGCCGATTTGAACGCTTCCGGGGGCCGTTTCCCTCGAACATTTTGGTATAACTTGATACGGGACGAAGAATAGAATATTTGTCGGCCTAACTTCATCCTCCTCGAGCACGAATCCTTGGGTGATTCTTCAACGTTTTTCGTCCCACATTTAAATGCAACATTTTACGAGACCATTTATACTTTTCTCATCTTTTCAAATATAGCGAATCTTGGTGGTTTTTTTCTCTTCCTTTGTTTTGAAAGGGTTGTTCGCGAAAAAGGACCTCCATCGAAGAATTTTCTCTCGGAGCTCCTTTTATCGAATTATTTTTTTTCCTTTCTCTCTCGGGCCAGCATTGTCGCTCTACTGAAACTCGTCGTCGCTGCTCAACAACATAGTCTTTTCGTTATAATTTTGCGAGATGGTGGCAACCCGCTGATGTGACGTGTTGCGCCTTTGCGGCGGTGGCACCGGCATGTTTTGCGGATCGTCCGGATCGAAGCTCGACACCCTCATGCCTCGTTGACTCTTGGTGCCACCTGATTGGAGTTACATTTATCCGAGAATTATCGTCATGTGTGCTCGACAATTAATCGTAATGGAAATTATGGAAAGACGTCGTTACTCCTCGCACTTTGGGATTACGATATTTAATATATTACACAGAAATGGTTGCATCGACCGTGGAGTAACGACGCTGTTTATAAATGTATATACATAGATATATATATATATATATATATATAGGGATATTTTTTCTTTTTTTTTTGCTCTTACACGTTAATAACGGAAACGCTTTTCCGCGCATGCAATTCGATCGGGACGAGGATATGGAAATCAATGGTATCAAAGCTGCGAGGATTCGTCATGCAAGGTATTCAATATTATTTATAAAATAAATCTTACTTTACGAACATTCGGACAATCATCACAATGCGATATCGTAGTTTTGTTTCGCTTCGGATCCCGTCTTTTCGTATTCAAACAAAAAATGATCGCATGCCAAAAATTCGTCACGAATTATGGTGTTGAAGGTTGCATCGTTGGGGCGCAATGACAGTTCTTTTTTACATTTCATTTACCATACTTTTGTTCTTATGGATCTTTTTTTTTTGTAGATTTATATTGTAGATGGCTAAATAGATATCTTGGAAAATGGTCGGAGGGCTTTTGTAAGCAAAGTTCGTCAAAAGGAATTCAAGGAATACAGAAATATTAATGTTCGTTGCGTTCCAACCTTGCAAACTTCCACCTCATTAGGAATAATGGAGAATGGCAAAGAATGTTGGCATAATAATGCGAGCCTTGCGACGCACATTATCCGTAGTGATATCGCTCATTCACCGAAAAACTGTCATAACACAAAAAATGCTGTTTTGAGAAAAACGCATTTTTTTCACATTCGTGAAGCCACTGTGACGTCAATATTTCACTTAAGATAGCCTGTAATGGTTTTATTTATTGTGAAATTCATTAATGTTTTTGAGAGTTGTAAATAATATGTGGCAAATTGAAATAAAAATCCGATTACGGATTTTTCTGTGTTATGATGGCACTGAAGTTTGCATCGTTAGGATGCAACGAGAGTTCTTTTTTTTTTCGATTTCTCCATTTTTATCACAAACCATAATTTTTTCATAGATTAAGATCGTGCATGTCTTAAGGCAGGAGCCTGAATAAGTAGGTCCAAGAAATCGTTTTTTTATTGCTCAAATCGATAGATAAACTGTCCAAGAATATATTTACAAAGTTACAGAGGCCAATTGTAAATATTTTCGAAAATACACGGCCAAAAGCAGAGAAGCGATTAATATTTGATAATGACATTTCCTCCTATTGAAAACTTTGAAGCGCATTTTCTCCAGTTTTCATTTGCACGATTTTTTCAAATTGGTGGACGTGATGGCAAAAAAATTAAACGACCTATTGAATCAAACCAAAGTTTATTTTCTTCAGTGTGAAAATCTCTTCTAAGTGAATTTAAAAAGTCGTTAAAAAAGTCTTAAATCATTTTGATAGCACGTGGAAGTGTTTTTTTTAACACATTTTTTTTCACACCTGAGAAAAGTTATAATTTCACGATTTTTTCAGCTTTTTCTTAATTCACCGAGAAGGAAATAGATGAGAATTAAAAATTTTGTTGGTTTTTTTTGTTTCAGTCAAGAATTACGAGCTGCATCTTTTCTGCCGATTGTGGACTGCAGTGGCAAGACGCACATGGATTAGGTTGATAAATCTGCAGTCTGCATGTATTGTTTCAGGTTGAAACATTTTTTTTATACATTTCAAATATACATGAAAAGATACCTCAAAGTTTACTGGGCTCACTTGGTTTTTTCCCTTCTAAAAAATTCCCGGAAAAACGCTTTTTTGGACCTTCTAATTCAGGCTCCTGCCTTACGAGGACAAGAAAAACCAGTTCGAATGATTTTCGGATTCTGAATCGGCGAAAAAAACGTGTGCGAAAGAAGAAAAATGAACTTTCGTTGCATTCCAACGATGCAGACTTCAACATCATGTGTCATGAGTTTTTTTAGAGGATGAGCGATATTGGTATAACCCATCAGGGGCCCTTGCAGCGAATCTTTAAGTGCAGGCAGCGTCAAATTGACTCCAAGCGATTTTCAGCGACACGTAATCCGAAAGCTGTTCATTTTCAAAGAAAACCTGAACTTTTTTTCACAAAATTCATTGAGCTGTAAGAATTTTGGAAAATAAATAAATCCATACAAGAGGAAACTTTCTCGGAAATTCATTAAAAAAAACTACGCGAGAGAAAGTGTTAGGGTCAGAACGACCTGTTGTGCCCTCAAAGGAACATATTTATATATACAAAACCAAAAATTGGCATTAGTTTAACGCGTTTTTTTTATTTGTCAAACGATGACTTGGATTTGCAATAATATATCGCGTAGTTGCGTGTCTTTTTTCTTGTTACACCTCTCCGTCGTTGTTTATTGAAAAGCATTAAATCCTAGAGAATACACATCTGTTTTAAGTACTTCAGTTTGTAATTAAAGTGGCTTAAATACTATTTTACAATAGAGTCCATAAATCGCGATACCGTATGTATTCAGATACGTATATGTACTCAAACACCGATAACTGTTTTTTTTCGTCTTCTTTCAACTGTTTTTAACTCAAATTTTCCGTAGAATTGTCAGCGAGACAATGTTGGTAGGGAAGAAATAGAGAATGTTTCGCTACCGACATTTCCCCGCTGCGGTCACCGACGCGATCCTCTTTGCTTTACCATGAAACTCGGATCGAGCGTGTACGTGTTTTTTTTTTTCTAATCTGCCCTCGGGCTTTGATTAAACGTTAATTTTTGTTTTCGTTCAAAGTAGCTCAAGGCTTCCAAAGTCCGTTGTGTTGGAATAACAAAATCGAGTTGCCCCGGGCACTCACAGCTTTTCGTACGGCAAGTTGGTATTGACGTCTGAAAAATACGAAAGAAAAACGTCGCCATTCAAAGTGATTTGCCCAGATCTTTTCTCGCGTTATTTATGGTGGTGGTGGAACGGACGATTCATTCCGTTCGATTCATCCTCATCACGCGTAGGTCTATCTACGTTTGCTTTGATCCCTTTTGTCACCGTGGTAGTCGGCAACCCAACAGCTTATACGAATCTCGTTAAGAAGGTTGGAGCGGTCCACTTGAGTCAAATGACGGTTTATGCATTATTTTTGCAACAATCTCAAAAAAATTCATACTAGGAATACATTCATTCTGTAGGTGCTAATCTTTCATAAAATATATAATTAAAAGGCAAACTTTTGCATTTTTATATTTTTGTTACGTCAATAAGAAAAACTTTTGTGTTGCTACCAACTTGGAAAGTATAACATTATGGCTGATTATTATAAAAAAACTAAGTCGGCGAACGTTTTATACAACTCATAATGACATTTTGAGTCATTTATAACGATGCCTATTTATATTTGTCACGAGATTATTTATTGTTACCTTTGATAGGGTATTTTACTCTATGCAAGAAAAATACTAAGAATGTATAAATAAGGTATTTTTCGCAATAAGCAATCGAATAATTTTGGTTTTAGTTATAAAAACACAAAGTAAATTTTATAATTCATTTTTTAAAAAATACTTTTCCTATCTGTTCAACGAACATGCGAAACGGTAGTCGTCATTATGGATTCCGACGTGACGTCATTGACATAGTAAACAAAGAAAGCGGTAGACGTATTACTCTCTAACCTGTAGAAGAAAGCTTCAACAACTATATATTCTCGTTTGTCATGGTTAATTGCAAATTTTCAAATAGTTATCTGTTCTCAACGGCTTAGGCCACAGTAACGGGTATAAAATCATGTACGAATTTAACAATTTTTTTTCGTATGAAAAAGTAATTCACTCATAAAATTAATTACCGATCTATTTAGTATGAATATCAAGCTGTTAGAAAATATATACATTTTTTTCGATGTACAAAATGGCCGACTACTCGAAACTTCTCGACAGCTTTTTTCCGATTGGCGTGACAAATAACTTCAACAATTTTCACTCGATTTATTTCAAATTTCAAAGTTATGTTCTTAATTGCATTTCGCAGAGAAGTACGGACGGAATTTCTGATGAATCGAAAACTTTTCATTTTATGAGCAGTTTATGAGCAGTTATAACGAAATTTTTCACTGAAAATTCATTTCTTAAATTCAAATACCTACAACTTTTGAATAAAACAATATTTTTTAAATTCCGTACGTACTACTCTAAGTATTCTAATATAGATTGATGAAAATTTTTGTTTTTTGTTTCAGGTAAAAAATTGTGGATGCTAAATGTCACACCACGGAGCGCCTAAAAAAAAGATAAAAGAAAATATAAGTAATAGGCCGTTAGTACATCGAAAAAAAAATTCCAACAGCTTGATATTCATACTAAATAGATGTGTAATTAATTTTATGAATGAATCGCTTTTTCATACGAAAAAATGGTTAAATTCGCACATGATTTCATACCCGTTACTGTGGCCTAACTCCTTGAAAGACGAACAAATGCGTTTTTTATTCGGACTATGGATCTCTTCTTGCAAGTTTTAACCAAGTCTTCCTTGTATTTATATCAATTGGCATTTTAATCCACAACTTCCCCGGTGTTTTTACACTAGTATTCTTACATTTAGGAACAACGCACCAATGATAGGGATTGTAACTAACTTTTAACCAAAAAAATTTACGTATTCACAATTAGCGCAGCGTCGATGCTTACTATGCAAGTGACGTCACGAACCGAAGCAGCATGGCGGCTAGCGTTTTTGCGTGGAAATTTGAAATGTAAAATTTAAATGCATTTTTATGGCACTTGTCGATTTCATAAAATAGAACTAAAAATTCTAGTAGGTTATTACCACCAAAGAATCAAAATGAGACACCTTTTAAAAAAGGGTGTAATTGAGGTTGACAGCAATGCTCTTCATTCGCCAGCCAAGCTTTTAAATCTTTTATTTAACCTTGATGGTTCAATATTGAATATCCAGGGTGTCCTGTTATGAATGGATAATCGTGCAACTGTCGATAGGTCAGGTCATATCCTACTCTATGCTGGAATTTCAGTTCAGTAAGAGCCCCACGGTTTTCGAGATAAAAATCAGGTAATTCTTTAGATAAGTGACTTTTCCGCAATATTGTTGTTTCCAAACAAACCCGAACAAACACAATATAGGCGTCGAAATGTTCAGACACCCTTTTTTATCACGTGTTTCCGCGAACTTCGAAACCCCATAACTTTTACCAATACTTTAACACAAGCAAACCCAATATAGGCGTCGAAATGTTCAAAAATGCCTTATTTTATCACGTGTTTCCGCGAACTGTAAAACCCCATAACTTTTTATGGGGGGTGAATTTCAGCTTTCCTCGACTGAATATAATCATTTATAACCCAATAAATGAGAAAATTGCAACAAAAAGATTTTAGGTTCATTTTTCGGAAAAGTCACTTATCTAAAGAATTACCAAAAAACATCACTAGTAAAAAAAATGCACTACGCATATCGTGCCAATTACTTGAAAAAGTTGTTTAGTTATTGTCGATTCATATCATTTGTAGAAATGACATACGAAAAACCGAAAGCAGACTTTTTTTTAAATAACATAAAACCCAAAATCTCGAAAACCGTGGAACTTTTTAATAAACTGAAATTCCAGCATATAGTAGGACATGATTTGAACTATCGACAGTTGCATTATCCATTCCCAACAAGACACCCGGTATATGGTTTACGATGGGCGAGATGGGTATTTTCGTCTAAATATTTACAAATATTTAGTTTACCTTAAGGCCGTAGCCTGCATTAGAAGGTCTGAAAAATGTTTTTTTTTTATTGCTAAAATCGATAGATAAACTATCCAAAGATATATTTACAAAGTTACAGAGGCCGATTGTAAATATTTCCGAAGATACAAGGCCAAAAGCAGAGAAGCGATTGATATTTGATATTGATATTTCCTCTTATTAAAAACTTTGAAGCACGTTTTCTTTAGATTTCATTTTCATGATTTTTCCCAATTGACGGGCGTGATAGCAAAAAAAAAAAACTAAACGACCTATTGAATCAAACCAAAGTTTATTTTCTTCAGTATGGAAATCTCTTCTAAGTGAATTAAAAAAGTCGTTGAAAAAGTATTTTTAAGTAATTTTTATAGCACGTTAAAGTGTTTTTTAAACACATTTTTTCAAACCTGAGAGAAGTTATAATTTCACGATTTTTTCAGCTTTTTCTTAATTCACCCAGAAGAAAAATATATGACAATTGAACATTTTATTGGTTTTTTGTTTCTTATGAGCTGCATCTTTCCCGCCGATTGGGGACTGCAGTGGCAAGACGCACATGGACAAGGCTGATAAATCTGCAGTCATTTATTCTCCTATGTTGAATTTTTTTGTTATATATTTCAAATGTACATGAAAAGATACCTCAATGTTTACAGGGCTCACGTGTTTTTTCCCTTCTAAAATAAATCCCGAAAAAATGCTTTATTGGACCTTCTAATTTGGGCTCCCGCCTTAATCCGTTAGAAATGGTTTATCTTGGTGCTAAATAGCCACAAAAAAACACTCGTAGCGTGAACGTCTTGCGCATCTAACCGTCCGTAAAATGCCATACATTGAACTATTCTTTATCTCTGGTGTTTAGTGGTGAATTTTTTTTTAATAGTAAAGTCTCGGTATAATCCAGACAATAACATGAACATATTTATTTTTTAAATCTTGGATTATGGCTAACGCTCCAACCTCCTAAATCTAACACCTTCCATACGGAAGGACTCGATAAAATATGAGTACCACGGTCGAGAGGGTCGACCAGTCTTACCAGTATTATCAAATCGAATCCAGATCCAATTACTGGGTTATGCGACTCTGGATCTCAACAGGCTCTTCGTCGAATGGAACAAATATTTTGAATTGGAAAACGGATGAAAGCGTTATCGTCAATAGCGAATTATTTCGATAGACCCTCCCAGCGATTAAAGAAAATTGTATGCACACATTATTGAAGTTGGTTGGCATTTTCAAAGAGGCAGTGTGCGTAATAATTTATGAATATAGAATATTCGACAAGTTGATATTTTCTTCTGAATATATTGAACTTGGTTTGTAGAAATGTATTCAAGTAATTCTCGGCGAATCGTTTATTCTGCCAATATTGCTTCTCCCAATTTAGCATTTCTTCCTTCCCATCGACTGAAGACTTCGTTACACCGCGAGATATGACCGTTCAGACGCATTATCCCCGTCCAAATGAAATGATGAACTATGCGTTCCCTTTATATGTCGATTACAAAAAACGTCGTCGCAATAAAGCAGCTATTCATTCGCGTACGTGATACGTAAATCATCCTCCCAAAACATGTGCACACAATTTTCTTTTCTCCATAAACTTTGGTCCCCCAGGGACTGAAATTTCTTCAAGACGAAATGACACACGATTCTGACGTTAACTAAATCCAGGACAAGTTTCGGAATTTTTCTCAAAACTAGACGAAGCGACTAAAAATTTCGTCGACGTGTGATTGCCTCTCGGAAATGCGCGTCTTCGAAAACAAAAAATACCGGAACACTTTACCATGGGCAACTGTAACCGAAAACGAATAGAAAATGAACTTTCCGTGGAAGTTGTCGCGAATCGAAGAGAAGCTCGACCGATGCATTTTGTGAAAATCGAACTGAGAAAAGTCCCGAAAACTCGCATAGAGTATATACTGTATATTTAAGGGATAGCACCACTCTAGGATTTTGGAAAAATCATTTTTTTTGCTTCAAATATACTTTGGTGTCATAAAAACAATATGTAATTGGTCTTGGAGAGAATTTTTTTCCAAGGTTCATTTATCAATTTTGCCGCAGCGCCTCGGACTTCTTTCAGGCGCCTCGTACAACTTTAAACACGTTTTTCTCGAAATCACTTTTTCAAACTGGGAGGACGGATTACTCGAACACCTTTGCTTGGATCGATTTGAAATTTTGACAGCAGCTTCACAATTACATTCTCTATGGGAGTACGTAGCCGTTTTTGATTAAATGTAAACGTTTTTTTTTAAACAATTTACTGCTTTTTTGGGCAAAAAATCGATTTATTTCGCTCAAAGTGCGCGACTTTTTCTGAATTTGATTTAAAAAATTCCTACGTTGTCCCATAGCTAATAATATATAGATTAAATTTTTTTTTGGTTTTTGTTCCAGGTCTTATACTTTACGTGAAAATCATCCTCCCGTGAAGCTATTTGTAAAAAAACACGTTTTTCAAGATGGGCTCTGTCGCCGCCATTTTGTATGAAAATTATAATACATTTCTTTATACTTTAATATGTGTTAAATAAACCCTCTCAAAAGAAAACCTATGACTTTTCTTCATACTCCCACAATAAATTGTCAAAGTTAAGCCTTATTTTCTGCCGCTAGAATGGTGTTATTCCTGAAGGTATTCCTTTTACGAACCCGAATACTTAACAACTGATTTTCGTCTTACAATCAAGTAAAAAAATACATCCCAGCATACTGGTAAAGTTTCGAGCCTAGTTACCGAACTTTCAACGAAACATTACGACTCTAAAAATTGTCTCATTTATACGGCACTTTATCGGGCTACATCTACCTAGGTGGGTCAAAAAATAGCATTTTCCAAAAATATTTTCATTCGATCGTATCACCTCTTTAGCTCTATTCCCTGGAAAATTCAATTCGTCGCCACCTTATTAAAAAAAATGTTTTTAAAAATCGACAATCGGCAACGACTCGTATTTATTGTTAACTTAAATAATCCGTTTGGTTTTTAGATTTCATATGGACCGTTTCAGCTGGAGAGCGTCCACCGACAAACGTCGCGAAAAAATATTACCTTTGTGCTTAAAAAAATTAATTTCTTCTTCCCCAACAGTTTTTCATAACAAAATCGGAATTTGGCCATTTTTTCAGGCGTCTAGGTAGATGTAACGCCTTAATGAAAAAATTATCACTCCAAAGAGTGTTTCATTTAAACGGCACTTTATGAAGATGGCACGCTGGCCATATTTCTATCTAATAATTTATACACTAAATAACTCTAGATGCTTGATATAAACTGCTTACCCCGGGTGAAATTTTTAAAAAATTCTGCAACCAAAATAAAAACAGGGGATCACCGAATTTTAAAAGAAAATATTAATAATAAAACTTAGAAAAATGTGACCAGAAAAACATTTTTCGTAACCGCGACTTGTTAGAGAAAATGTCAAAATATCAAAATCTACTAAATTTGCGCAAAATTTTGTTCCATTTTATCATTGGGTACGATAATTGATTGTGACTTATTTTCATTAAGCGCCACTGTAATTTACGAACGACTCAGAAGGGCCCTCAGGATTGTTACGCATTATTGACTCAGAAATTCCATGACTTCTCCAGATTTTCCATACAGGTTTTGCAAACATTCCAGGTTTCGCAAATCACTCAGATTAGGGTCAAATAAAGAGCACTTCGTTTTCATCAAATATATATATTTTTTAAGTTGAAGACCACAATTTAAGTCTCGTTTCAACCATACTCGTATTTGTAAACGTTGCAAACTACACGGGCAAAATTATACACGGAGAATAGCAATGAATCATTTTTGTGAAAAAAAAAAAAACATTTTTAACCGACTTGAAAAAACAAAGAAAATTCTCAACTCGATTTTTCTATTGAAAAATTATGTTGAACTGGAAAACATAATTTTTTTAAGATCATATATTTGGAAATGTTAAAAATTGAAATAAAATTTAAAAAAAACTGAAATTCGAAAAATATTTTAAACATTGTAAAGTAATAAAAATACATTAAAAGCAAATACAGTACCTGTTCTTTGTTATAAACAGAATTTGTTATGCCGGTGACAATAAATAAATAGTAAATATAAACACTTATCTATAATAATAATGATGTGGTTGTGTATCGACAGATCGAATGCTTATGGATAGAGCTTTAGAGTAAAGTAGTTTTCAATTTTTTGAATTTTCAATGTTTGACACTGACAACTTTTTTAGTATATAATGAAGAATAATATGAATATTAAAATATACAAAAATATTTATTTTTATACTGTTCAGTTTTGTTTGTCAAGTCGGTTTCATTTTTCGTAATTCTTGTAAAAAGTAAGTGCTGAGAAATTTCCAGAGAATTTCCAAAATTCCCTGATTATTCCAGGAGGAAAGAAATTCCCTGGGTTTTCCATATGCGTAACGACCCTGTCCCTGCTTATGCCCTCATAAAATACGGCCCTGCGCGAAAGGAATACCTTAAAATCTGCAAGGCTGGCATCGAACGTTAGGCAGCAGCGTTATTCCGGTAAACATCGACGGGGCACTACGAGAGACGCTTGGCGTTGAAATTTCTCAAATGTGTCATTTCGTCTTAAAAATGAAGCGCGAGAGATTAATATTTTTAAGAGCGTGCATAGGAACAACCGTTGATTTGCGAGTGCATGTCAGCTCCTGCGTGAGATCGAGTCAAGCGAGTTTCCGTATCCTTCGAACCATTTGTGAACTGTGAGATGTGCACAATTAAGTGAATTTATTTCACGATTATTCCGACACGTTTTATTTCACGGTACGGCGTTATTATTAGAAACGTGAGAAAATCAATATGAACAAGTGGTCGTCGTGAGCGTTGTTCCACCCGACAGACGACGAGCGTTGTCTGTTCATTGTTTTCACGACGATAAGGGGATATTATTGAAGACACACTGATGGATATGTTTATGTACATTAATCGAGCAAGAACGGCGAATCGATGCCAAAAAAGAGGGCAAAAACGGAGTAGCGAACGGGCAACGTTAAAATGATGTCTGAAGTTTGCAACGTTGAATTGGAGTGAAAATTCTTTACTTGTTTTGTTTTAATACGAAAATTCGGGATATACATTTAGACAGGAAAAAATAAGCAGTTTTGACGTATTTTTCAAACTAAGAAATGATTATTCTACATTTATCAAACTGTAGGTATACATTAATAGTATATTTAAGTATACAAGACAATTTTTTTATTCATTTATCATGAAAGTGGCGGAGCTGTGGCAGAATGTTACAGCTAGGTTGGCGCGGGAGTTGCGAATCGGCAGTCTAGCTTGCCTTAGATTTTGATTTGCAAAAAAGTTCAAACATTTTTTCTGATGGAACATGCCCAATTATGTTTTGACAGTAAATAAACTTAAAAAAATCGAAATTTGACGCAACATTTCTGTAAAATTTGGATTAAAAAAGTAGTTTTTTTGTCGATTTTTTCAAAAAAAAATTGTCGTCAATGAGACAGTAGCAATATTATCAATATTTCTACCAAACTTCGACTCAATCAGCTTAATAATTTTTGAGTAATCCTGCACGCCAATTTGGAAAATGCAGTTTTGAAGGAAACGCGTTTAAGGTTCACATGGAATTTGTATTGAATTGCACTAGGCACTTGTGGTAACTAATTACTCACGAAGTAATTAGTTAAAAAGGAACTAATTACGTTACAAAGTAATTAAATTATCAATTACAGTAGTAATTGTAATTGTTAGTTGACAGGCTGTAACGTCTGAAGTTTTTCGAATTTCACATTGATACTTTGGGAAAATATTCTACATATATAGTTCTATCGTTTTAGAAAAAGAAAAAAAAACGATTTTTTATCGTTGTAAATGTATATCCGCCTTAAGGCGGGAGCCTGAATTAAAAGGTCCGAATAATCGTTTTTTTTAATGCTTCAATCGATAGATAAACTATGCAAGAATCTATTTACAAAGTTACAGAGGCCAATTGTAAATATTTTCGAAGATACAAGGCCAAAAGCAGAGAAGCGATTGATATTTGATATTCATCTTTCCTCCTATTGAAAACATTGAGGCACGTTTTCTCCGGTTTTCATTTTCACGATTTTTCCAAATTGGCGGCCGTGATAGCAAAAAAACTAAACGACCTATTAAATCAAACCAAAGTTTATTTTCTTCAGTATGAAAATCTCTTCTAAGTGAATTAAAAACGTCTTGAAAAGGTATTTTTAAATAATTTTTATAGCACGTTAAAGTGTTTTTTTAACACATTTTTTTTCAAGCCTGAGAAAAATTATAATTTCACGATTTTTTCAGCTTTTCCTTAGTTCACCCAGAAGAAGAATAAATGGCAATTGAACATTTTATTGGTTTATTTGGTTCAGTCAAGAATAACGAGCTGCATCTTTGCCCCGATTGGGGACTGCAGTGGCAAGACGCACATGGAATAGGTTGATAAATCTGCAGTAATTTATTGTTTCATATTGAAACATTTTTTTATACATTTCAAATATACATGAAAGGATACCTCAATGTTTACTGGGCTCACTTGTTTTTTTCCTTCTAAAAAGAATTCCCGAAAAAACGCTTTTTTAGGACTTCTAAATCTCCAGAATAAACTTTGAAGGATGAAAAAAAAATTTTCATCGTCTTCCAACGATGCAAACTTCAATACCATTTGGTCAGAAATCACGGGCTCCATAAACTTCTAACCTCATGCTCAGCCAACATTTTTTCGCATGCAATCCAGTACCTTTGATTCATTCTTTTAAAAAACAGTATGAAAACAAAAATGGAAACAAATATTCGGAATATCAAGACGAAACGGGGAAACCGTCTTTCTAATCGGTTGCGAATCAATAAGCTGACGAATCTTTCGTACTTCACAGATACGAACTGGCTATAGATACGGAGGAGGCTTCGGAAGATTCGAGATAAGATTACTCACCGGAGCTATATTGAGTGTACTGTTGATACTGGGGATGAAAGTTGTGAATAGCATCGGTCATTATATCCTTCGGGTTCATAGTTTCCTGGTGAAGATTACAAAACAAAAAAACAAGAATTACGTTTTACGATCGTCTTTTGAATATTGGCTCCGTGCAGAATATATGGTGGGGCTAATGAAATCGAACGCAGCGCCCACAGCGGACAAAAATTGCAATTAAGGGGCCTTCTCACTTTAGACGCTGAAAAAAGGCTATCTTCATGAATTTTTTTGATAGGTCTATATTATAGATATTGATATAAAAGTTGTTACACTAAATAAATACACTTTTGAAATACATTAAATTTTTTTAAATGTATTTATGTAACCCAATCAACCTTTAAACGCGTTTTTCTCGAAACAACATTTTTCGACGGCTTGTTGATACAATCTTTGAAACTACTGAACCGATCCTTCTGAAATTTTAACCACATATTCTTTAGAATTATACCTATAGCGCATAGCAAGGATTTTTTTAAATTTTGATATTCTCTTTTCTTTTTTGCCAAGAACGGTGGAAAAAACACGATTTTTTTGTTGTTGCGACAAAGGTCCGCCATTTTGTTTTTGTTGCATATACCAAAAATCGTATGACATGCACTATAGCCATTAACACACTGAGTCTAAAACCATTTGATTTCTTTGTTTCCATCTCCGAGATTTCATCAACAGCGCAGACCTACAATTTTTTTAGAAATTTTTTGTAACTACCATTTTCGTCTATAATAGTGACTTAAATAAATACATTTTTTTCAAATATATTTCGAAAGTGTATTTATTAAGCGTAACAACTTTTATATCAATATTTATAATATAAACCAATCAAAAAAAATCATGAAAATAGCCTTTTTTAGCGTCTAAAGTGAGAAGACACCTTAACTCGTCTATTTATCCGTCAAATCTACAGGAGCATAGTACGATATTTTTCCAATGAAAATAATTAATTTTTTTTTCAATGCGACACAACAGTTACTGTGTAATAAATTGAAAAAATACCGGAAGAAATAGTAAATGCAAATTTTATCGATTTCCTGCGGAAAATTGGAAATTAGAAGAACGCAACAAATGAATAGCTGCAGTCTTACCTTCAAAGCAGTTTTGTAATCCGACAAAGAAATAGAGGTTTGCCTTATGACACGAGTTTGAATCATTTATAATTCACGATAAATCTAATTAATTAGTTTTTCACCATAACTCTAATTAATAATTCACAAAACATGACTCAAGTTTAAACTTCGTGTTTTGTCCTGAACTCTTCTACGTTCCTGATGTGTTCATCAGATACTAACAGTTTTCCTTTAGATTGAGTTTGAGGTTGGAAATTGATATTGTGAATTATTTGATGCCGGTCTTCAAAATTATCCTCATTCCAGTCTAAAAACAACATTTTATTTATATTATCAAGTGCTGCAGCAACAATATATGTTTGTTAAATTTTGGTAAAAGCAATTGTATAGCTTAATTTTTCTCGTCTTATATAAAAAATCACAAGGAAACAAAAATATACATTTTAAGAATATTTTCCTCACTTTTTTTCACTTTACTGAAAGGAAACGCTTCTTGCGGTTTGCAGCAATTAAAAATTTCTATTTTTTTGCCATATTTTTATCCACCGATACGAGAATGTTGTGACTAAATTGCAAGTCGGAATTCCGAATGGTTAAGATTCTACAGGCACGGAGCCCCAAGAGCATATTGCCAGTGCGAAATGGAGGGAAAAAAATGTTCACACGAAATTCTCGAAACAACATCTTTTCAACATGGTTGGCGGGATAATGGCTGCGATTATAAACCAATTTTTCAAACCGATGTGTTGGTCTAGTGGTTAGCGTGCTTGCCTCTGGAATCAACACATCGAGAGGTCGCGGGTTCGAATCACCGTCTCGTAATTTCGGAGAGAAATAAAAACCAGACGTGACGTAGCTCCAGTTCTACACGCGTGTCGCGCACACGGACCGGTACGTGTGTGTGTCGTGCGAGTGTCACTGTAGCCTGTGAGTTATTTCTCGACGAAACGCGACTAGCTCCGAGACTGTGAAGCGAACTCGGGACCGGCTGTATTGGTATAGGTTTTCCGCAGTTTCCCTATACCCAAAGCAGAAATGGATGGCGAATGCGAGGGCAGAGGGGGAAGTCGGCTGCGGCCGCAACGTGGGGATATATGGAAAAACTGGAATATGGGGTTATGTATCAAGGGGGAAGATCCCTGTACAGATGGAAGTGTAAAAAAAAAAACCAATTTTTTCAATCTTTCATTCATTTTTTTCCTTATCGTAGTTGCTATCGCGCGGACTACGATTACCAATTTATGGCCGACCGTGGTGTTTTTATGAACCAATGTATGGGGCGAGAAACGCCTTTTTTGAAACTTTACGGTTAACCGCGCAAGAAAATTCGTCAAATTGGTTTTTCACCTATCGCAATACCAGGCGATAAGAACACTCACAATTTTTTGATAATGATGGATTTTCCAAATCGATAACCGATGTTTTTTTGTTCATCGTTGTTATTTGACAAATAATAGACGATTATTTAGCAAATAACAAAAAAGTGGTCAAGTCTTAGCCAATATTATCTATTTTGAGAACATTTTTTTTTTCGTTTCCGATCAACCGGCCCGCCAAAATCAAGTACACCGTTGAGTCCCTCACGTTTAAAGGTTTTCCACGAGATTCTTTAAAACTTCATTAATTATTAATATTTTTTACGGAGTGTTTCCCCGTCCGGATATCGGACGAATAAGCGTATATTATTCGTCCGGATAGCGGCTCGGTTCCGGTCCGGTAGTGTCCGGACGAATGACATCAGGATAGAATGTGTTAAATTGTTAAACAAACTATCCGGACGAATAATTTACACGTATTCGTCCGAATAAAATCTTTATAATTTTGTTTGGGTTTGTTTGGTTTGTGTTGGTTGGGTTTGTTTGTTTGTTTTGGGTGTGTTTGTTCGAGTTTGTTTGTTTAGGTTTGTTTGTTTGGGTTTGATTGTTTGGGGCGTTGTACAACGTGAACTGCATGAACTGAACCGCTATCCGGACGAATAACATACGCCTATTCGTCCGATAACCGGACGGCTGGCCGCAACGTATTTTTTAATGAAATTTGGTACACAACATTGTTAGTGTCCATACAAATGAATTTTCAATCATCTTACGTATTTCTTCAAAATTAATTCTTTTGAATAACGATGATCTTTGGGTTGTCACAGTAGCCTAACCCCTTAACATGTACCATTTTTCGAAATTTGTCGAGAACATCGATAAAAAGTCAAAAACAGCTTTTTTCTTTTTTTTTTTAAGTTAATTATTTTGCAGCAACCGCAACCATTTTACTCGAAAGTATCGCCAAATTCTATTATCATGAATAATTTCAGACTTTCAAACCAACGTGTTGCATGTGAAGGGAGGGTTGCTGTGACCGACTGAGGGACGTGACAAAATTTATCAGCGATGCTAGCGGTTACGAAAGTCTAAAAAAATTGATCAAACGTTTTCTTCCTGTCTTTCCTGCTTCGCAAGAATACGTTCATCTTTCAAATCTTTGTTTACCTTCAAACTACTGCTGATGCTCTGCATCGTCACGCTACGGCCCCTCGAGTCTGTGACGCAGCCAGCTGCATATACTTGGTAGGGAAAGGCGTATCTCAGGGCAATCGCGGCGAAGAGCATTTCGATGCAGATGAGAAAGTTTTGATATCCAGCGGACACGGTGCCGGCGCTCGTCGACTGATCCTTGTTGATCAATGGCGATATGACGTTGGCCTTTTCGAGAACAGCCAGCAGTACACCTGATACATTTAAAGAAAAAAAAAACATGTTATGTAGAGATGACGACAGAGCGGTGATCGAACCATAAGACTTAACGACACGAGACTTCGCGGTTATCGGGCTACATCGACCTAGTCGCGTCAAGGATTGCATTTTCCGAAGAAAAAAAATGTATTCGTTAGTGCCACCTTTTAGCCAGTGTAGGGCAAAATTTAATTGTTAGGGTAACTAAAGTTTAACAATTAATTAACTGTAATAGTGAAAACTCACTATTAACAATTCATTAATTGTAATAGTGAAAACTCATGATTAAAAATTAATTAATTGATAATTGCTGTAGTCGCTATTAACAATTAAAAAATTGTTATTCGTGGCTTTCCGCAATTAGAAACTAATCAATTATCAAAATTTTTAATGTATTGGATTAAAAAGTAACAATTAAAACTGATTATTGTATAGGGCGCGGAGTGGCGTCAAAACGTTATGGAAATACGTATACGAGTAGCAAATAAAAGACTGACATTAACCATCGAAATATATATAATAATCACTAATAGTATCTAAATCTTTTTTATCGTATATCTGTAGAGTTAAATAGGTTAATTGTTAGCTTAAGTTGTTCCTTAGAACAATGAAAGAAGTTGATTGCAACTGTTTTAATTGCGAGTTGCAATTAACATAGATTAATCCAAATAAATTAGTTACAACATGCAATTGATAGTGTAATTGCAATTAATGTTGATTGCAATTAAATGAAATGCAATTACTTTTTTAGTTAAATAATGAATTGATTGAAAATTGAATTGATTAACGCCCAATACTGCTTTTAGCTATATTCCTTAAAAATATAATTCAAACATTCCTAAAATTAAATGAGCTACAGCTTCTAACAGTCGGCCGGGCGAGCGGTAGCAGCGCTATACTTCAGACTTTAAACGCGTTTTTCTCGAAACACTCTATTCAAAGTCGGTGGACATGATATCTCGAGAACCACTTGATGGATTGGTTCCAAACTTACAAGAAGTATGATAAGAAACATTTAAAGGTCGTTGACGATCTCACTTTTTTCAAATCGACCTTCATTTTTTAAAAGTTACGTAAAAATGACGATTCTTTTCATAGATTTTGTATGCTCGAACTTCAATTAGCCGCCACGTTGTTAAAAAAAATTATTCAAAAAATCAACGATCGTCAACGAATCGTATTTAAGGTCACCTTGAATAACCCGTTTGGTTTTTATATATCAGATGAACCATTTGAGCTGCAGTGTCCACCCCCAAAAGTCGCGAAAAAAATGTCATCATCTGCCGGCGGCCATGTTTTTGTTGTTTGTCTGCATTTTTGGTGATTTTTTTTAAAGGCTCACAATATATGTATTTTTGTGTTTAAAAAAATGTGTTTCTTTGTCACCAACCGTTTCCCAGAAAAAATATTGGAATTTGGCCATTTTTCGGGCCTCTAAGTAGATACAGCCCCTTAAAGAAATCGGTAAAAAGTTTTCCGAACTTATTCAAAATAAACACGGGCGAATCGAACCACTTAACATTTTCCCAGGTCACTTCTGATTACTAAACGAAGAAGCTGTACCTACCGGATAGTTCAGTTTCGTTTTAAATTATATACGGAATACTTTTTCTGTCGAACGGGAATGATGCCGCAACGATTTTAAGCGTTATTGCTAACCGCTGAACTCGCATTTTCCATACTTTTAGTCTACATCTTTCGAAACGCGTTCCACGGGAGTACGAGTATTGCTGATAATGGTTTGAATTGTCGAATTGCAACAAATATTACTCGGTATTTTCTTATTTCTTTTTGCTTCCTCATAGAAGAAGCTGCATGATCGTGAAATTTTTCCCCGAGATTTTTATGAAGATCTGTTGGGATGCTTCGGGAAGTCGAGAAATCAGTTTTCTAGAAAAAGTCCGGGAGTATTTTCCGTTCGCGCAACTTTCACAATTTCTCAAATGTTCGATGGAATTATCGCACACAAATAGAGTATCGTAGAAAGTACGTTTATTTGAACTTGGTGGAAATCGGTAAAATGCTTTCGATGCTAAGGCAATTTGAATCTTCTTTCAACGTAATTTTTTTTGCACTGCAACTTTAGCAATATTCAAGATACCTGACTCAATTTTCGTACCGGTATCGAGTGATAAAAGTTTATCGTTTGTGAGGGAGTTTACATTTTCGGAAACATGGCTTCCATGCTGTGACTATATCCAAATTCAAAGTATCAGGATATAGTTTTGTACAGGAGTAGAGTATTATGAAAGGTAGGTTTGTACTGAACGTCGTGAAAATTCTGAATACCGTTTTTTGTATTTCTAGAAAATGTAGCAAATGTGGGACCGCCTATTTTCGGATAGTATCGATAATATTCAAATAATAATCGAATAAATCGAAATAAATCGAAAATTACGAAAGGATGGTTTAGAAAAAAAATCGAGAAAAATTAGAAACGTACACATTACTTCCTGATGAATTTACGTTGCTCGGAAAGTCTCTATGAAGAAGCCACCATTAAGGGGTTAGGCTACTGTAAACATGATTGAATACAGTATTGAATACATAAACAAATTGAAAAGGGAGATCCAACATATAGTGCAGAAATCTCAGATTGTAAGTAAACTTATTATTACAACGGTAGAATTGCTAGTAAAACTTTAAACGCGTTTTTCTTGAAACTTTGTTTTCCAAAACGATATACACGATTTCTCGACATCTAATGAACAGATTGACGCGAAATTTGGTACACTTGTTCAGTGTAATAGTAGTTTAGTCTTGACCGAGGTTTTGCTTCTCAATTTTTTTTCATTAGTTATTAACTCATTTAAGGGGCTATTCTCTTGTGACGGGAAGAAAAAATCGTTTCTTTTGCATTTTTCAACTCTATACCATCATAGAATTAATATCCAATTGCTGGTAAAGTCGATTTTCACTTTGTCTACTCAGTACAGTCCTTTAAAGTAGAAACGCTCGGTGCGTGCGCCCGGCTCCAGTACATTTTTCTCGAAACGACTTTTATTCACCTGGCGTTGGTGATTTCGGAGAAACGACTTAAGATAATCCTATCGCTTCACACTAGTCATACATCTGATCATTCTTGAGACTTGTACAATTTATATTTTTAACATATGGGAAAAAGTAATTTGTAGTAACTAAAATTTTCCATTTGTAAGCTGTTTAATGAATGTTCTCATTCAATTAGAAAAATGAAAAATTTGTTATTCCGACGATTCGCGCAGTATTTCTAGGTTTGATATTTGGCAACATTGGTTCTATCTCCGTCTCTTTTTACTCAACTTTTTACTCATTGTCAGGTGCGGGAAATATAAAGCATTGTATTCGGGCCAAGGCTGGTAAAAAGCGTGGAAAAATTGTGTCGGCGAAATATGTCGGTTGAAAATGAAATGTGTGGAAATTCGAATGAGTGAAATGAGGTAAGGTAATAAATTCAATACCGGAAGTTCACATTAAACTTGATATTACATAAAAATGAGGTCAATAAGCGTAATCTTTTCTGAGAGCAATGGATTACTACAAGTGTCAAGTATGTAAATCTGATTATTTTTAAGTATCTGACGGATTCCCACTATTATATACACTTTTGTAGCGATCGGAAATTGGGTTTTTTTATGTCGTCTCGGAATTCCTTCACAAAAATACGCAATTTTAATATTTTTTTCTCTGCAATTGGGTCGATAACCGACCCTGAAATTTTACAGAGACGATTATTAATATATTTAGTGAAGATCGAAAAAAAAAAATTATGTAAATGTTATAGATTGTAGCCTGGCGATAGGATTACCTTACCCAATCGGGCTAAAATTTGTAATACATATTCAGCATATGTATGGCTATCGGCGAACTAGAATTATTAAAAAATATTAATTTTAACTTATACTGTCACCCGAATTAGGACGGAAATAACGTGTTTTTCAAACACCCTTGCAAAAAAATGCCGCCATTTTGTTATTTTGAAATATACAATAATAATTCTAATTCGGGCGACAGTGACACTCATACAGATTGCGAATCTTTTTGAATATTTTTGTTTGAGATTACCCGAAGAGCGCCAATCAACAACGCCAGCAACATACTTTTTTCATGACTTTACACAATCATAAATTGTTAAGTAAAAATACTTCCATATGCAACAAAAAAATTGTTTTCCATTATAGAACAGTGGACCTTTAAACGAAAAAAAAGTTTGGACCGATACATGCAAGTTTTCAAAAAAAAATCGTAAAAATAGCTTGTTTTTTAAGCCGACATACTAGAATAGCCCCTTAATTTCAAGTTAATACAAACATTTGTTATTTTTCATGATTTTTTTTATAGGCAAGATTTCTTCACCATTCTTGAGACTCAGGGTATGTTTTATTACTACTTTTGGCTATTACACGGTATGTTATTTATTTATTAACCTTTAAAAATGGCGGAGGTATGGCACGGTCTTCTAAGCTGCATTTTCAAAAATGGCGTAATATATAGCTCAAAAACTAATCGACCGATTCCCATGAAATTTGGTATAAACCTTTCTAGCCTTATTGTCTAAAACATGAGCCTAAATGTTTTTGAAAACAAAAAAAAAACAAAGTATCTTTTTACTGCAAAATGTAACCATTTTTTCGGAAAATTCAATCTTTTTGTTTCAAAGCGTACCATGTCCTCGATTTTCAACATTTTTCACTTTTTCATGGTTCATATTCTGCGTATGAGTGTTAATGAAAGAAAAAGCCTTCGTTGGTTTTTTTTCCAGACCAATCCCGCCGACGCTACGTGTCACGCCATCTGACAACATCCGCCGCAACCCGCTTGAAAGACCGTGCCATACCTCCGCCACTTTTAAAGAACAATAAAAATAAAAAATACCATGTAAGAGCCAAAGTAGCAATAAAACATACCCTAAGTCTCAAAAATGGTGTAGAAATCTTGCCTTTAAAAAAAATCGTGAAAATAATCAGCTTTCCTCGCCTAAAGGTATCTCCCCCTTCAAATAAATAACTTGTTTCATCTATAAGCCGAAATATTTTTTGCAGCTAGTCGATAACGACCCTAAAAAAGATTGAGTGATGTTCGTAGCCTAAATTCGCCAAAAAAGAATCAAGCAATTAAAAAAAGACCTTTTATCGCATTTCAACGATGCATATTTAAACTTCACGACCCCCCATGCGTGTGCGAAACTTTACTAGCCAAACCCGAAGGTTCGTTACCAGTGACCAACGTACCTTGCCAGAACGACAGAAATATGACGCTCTTGACGGTGCAGAACTTGAGCACGGGCTCGAACGGGGTGAGCAGGTCGCGCGTAGCGAAGTAGAAGAGAAATAGTCCGTAGAGGGCGAGCGACACGCTTATATTGTAGATTATGGTGATGTAGATGTAACCACCGTCCGGCGACCAGTCACCGTCGCGATAATGGCCGAACGATTGTAGAATTATAATGACGAAAGCCATCACCGGCTTGACGAGGCAAAATTGCAGGGTCGCTTGTTTGCAGAAGCGCAAAAATCCGATGGTGTAAGTTTTCTCGACGAGGCACCACGTGCCGTACAGGCAATTCGAGCGTATCGGTTTGCCCCGTATCTCCGACATAATGTTGCCCTCGCCGCCCAGGTACTCGTAGCAAAGGGACAAAAAATTGTATATCACGAATGCCTCGTAACAGTCGCGTACCGTGAAAAAATACACGTAATAACTCTCGCTGTTGAAGAACAACAGCGATATCCACGAGTAGATCGCGTAGATCGGCACTATGAAGAGAATCCTCACGATCCATCGTTGCTCCGTAGGATTCGTGTACCACCTCAGATGCTGATAGATCTGTAGTGAACGAACAAAACAAAACGCGTGTAAGGATTTTTAATGCCTAGGGCCGCAATTTGATCCTTTGGTGGTGATAAACTACTAGAATTTTTATTTCTATATTATGAAATCGATAAGTGCCATAAAAATGCATTTAAATTTTACATTTCAAATTTCCGCGCGAAAACGCTAGCCGCCATGCTGCTTCAGTTCGTGACGTCACTTGCATAGTAAGCATCGACGCTGCGCCAATTGTGAATACGTAAATTTTTTTGGTTAAAAGTGAGTCACAATCCTTATCATTGGTGTGTTGTTCCTAAATGTAAGAATACTAGTGTAAAAACACCGGGAAAGGTGTGGATTAAAATGCCAACTGATATAAACATGAGGAAGACTTGGCTAAAACTTGCGAGAAGAGATCCAAAGTCATAGTCCGAATAAAAAACGCATTTTTTATTTGAAAATTTGCAATTAACTATGACAAACTAGAATATATAGTTGTTGACGCTTTCTTTCACAGGTTAGAGAGTTATACGTCTACCGCTTTCTTTGTTTACTATGTCAATGACGTTACGGAATCCATTATGGCGGCTACCGTTTCGCATGTTCGTTGAACAGATGGAAAAAGTTTTTTTTTTTAAAATGAATTCTAAAATTTATTTTGTGTTTTTATAAAGTAAAACCAACATTATTCGATTGATCATTGCGAAAAATACCTTATTTATACTTTCTTACAAGGAACATCTTTCAGGTGACACCCTTCGCTTTTGTTGAAATTTGGATATGTTATAAAGCACCGAAAAGTAAGCGATACGGATTTTTTTTTATCGGCGGAAAAACGGTTTTGAGGGGTGAAACCGCCCCTCAAAAAAAGGCATCTTTAGGGGTAATATAGCAGTTTCACACACAAGGAGTCCACCGATTGTAATGAAACAAAAACGAAAATTCTTCTAATCCGAAGCAATGAAAAACCCACTATAGTGACATTGCAAAAAAAAATTGAGAGGTGAACCACCCCTATATTAAGGGGTGGTTTCACCACTTAAAACCGTTTTTCCGCCGATAAAAAAAAAGTATCGCTTACTTTTCGGTGCTTTATAACATATCCAAATTTCAACAAAATCGAAGGGTGTCGCCTGAGGGATCTTCCTTGTTAGTGTTTTCCTTACATAGAGTAAAATACCCTATTGATCTCACATGGTTGTTACGCGTTATTGACTTAGAAATTCCCTGACTTTTCCAGGTTTTCCACAACTGCTTTGCAAATATTCCAGGGAGATTGGGGTCAAATAAACATAATTTTTTTTTAATCAAAGATATGAAAATGTTAACTATGAAAATATTTGTTTTAATCTTAAATTCGAAAAATAATTCAAACATTGTAATGTAAAAAAAAATACATCAAAAGCGAATACCGAACCTGTTCTTTATCATAAACAGATATTTTTATGTCGCCAACAAGAAATAAAAAATAAATATAGACACTTACCTACGATAATAATTGTGTGGTTGTGTATCAACAAATCGAATGCAAATGTATTGCTCCAGAGTAAATCAGTTTTTAGTTTTTGAAATTTTCAATGCTTGGCAGTGACATAACTTTTTTTTGTATATAATGAAGAATAATGTAAATATTGAAAATATATGAGGTTGAAGTTTACATCGTTGAAACACAACAAAAATGCCTTTTTTCTTCTATTTCCCAAATTTCCTTAGGCACATTCAAGCTACGAAAATCATGAAAATATTTTTAAGGATTCTCATTTAGCGATCTACAACTTAAATCTGCCAAATATGGCTTTGGATACTAATGCAAGTGATAAAATAGAAAGAATTTTCGTTGCATTCCAACGGTGCAAACTGCAAACTCATACAAATGTACAAAAAATAATAATTTCTGTACTTTTCAGTTTTTTTTCAAGACGGTTTCTTTTTTCGTATTTCTTGCAAAAAGTAAATTCCGGAAAAATTCGAGAGAGTTTTTTTAATTCCTTGAGTTTTCCATATTTTCGATATTTGCGTAACAGCCATGTCTCGAGAATCAACACCAAATCCAAACTCAACGCTCTAAGCCTGCCCCAAAATTTCAAAAAGGTTGCCATTGCTATATATTTTACTAATATCAGAAGATTGTAGTGCCTCTACATTGGTTTTTTCAAGGATAAAATCAAGATGACGTTGAAGTTTGCATCGTTCTAATGCAACGATATTTATATATATTTTTTCATTCTTATTTCTTTATTACTAACATTATACAAAGCTTTGTTTCGGAAATTGGGGTCGTAAATTTCTCATAGAAATACGTGGACACGTTTGAGAGATTTTAACAGCCCAAATCGACTGAAAAAAAATTGAGATATAAAAAATAATTGATTCTCGTTGCATTCCAACTATGCAAGCTTCAACGTCATAAATCAAGACGATAGGGTCTATCTGAGCCAAGTTGGCGTGAAAACGGTCGAGGCTTTTTCCTGCATTTTTTATATCTGAAAATTAGTATTGCCAGAATTGATCTGTAATTTTATTTCATGCGGATCCGACAAGTAGAACCTGAGTGAATGCAATTTCCCTTTGGAAATCTCACTGGCTCACGATACCCGTCAAGCATTCATAAAATAGCTTTTCTATAAATCTTCAAGTTACAATAGTTTTATCAGCTTTAATCATTATCTGATTAAATTTCGCATGCTTTTTTTATCCATAGAAAAATGAGATGGGAGTTTACATTGTTGAAATGCAATTGAATTTTTCAAAGTTCAATTTGCCATTCCTTTTTTTCGCTATGAAAATGCCTGAACCATATATTAAGATGGATATTCAGTTACAATCGAAATCTGTGAAAATGTCATTTGATTTGGCAACACAAATGAGGAAATAAAATGTAGAATCTCTGTTGCATTCCGTTGCATTGCAATATAAGCTTCAACAATATATAATCAATGCAAAGCATCGTACTTGCTGCTGACGATGCAATGAAACGCAAAGAACATCATTTTTGACGTTTTTACTTCCTTATCCTCCCTATTACACAAAATAATTTCTTGCAGTTTTCGATTGAAGGTCTCCAAATAAATATCTGAATAAATCGTTGCAGGATTTGTGAAGCTAATATTTACCGAGAGAAATTCGAGCAAAAAATAAACTTTATTGCTTTCCACCAACGCAAACTTTTATGTCACACTCGCTTAGCATTACCGGTTAGTAGAATTCTCTTGTTGTAAAAAAACGAGTGCCGGTTTCTTTTGATAAAAATGCTTCATTGAATGCGTCACGACTCGATCGTTATCTTGACTGCGCATACTGAAAATTCTTCAGAACAAAAGGCAACGCTGATATGCACAATGTGTTAACTTCTATTCCACGCTTTGCTTTGTGAGGAAACATTTTCCTCGTCGTTGCGATGCTTTTGGTATGTTCGCTCCATAAAATAGATGAGCTACGTAAGGCTGAAAGAAGTTTTACCTGCTGGCAAGTTAGGAACAGCGCCAAAGCCACGAAAGCTCCAGATATACCCTGGCACGCTCGAGTCTGTAGGAATATAGGCGTGACGTCTTCCAAACTATCCTGATTAATGCCGATGTTAAGAACGGTTGTTGCTGTTGTTGTTGTCGTACTGACGTTTTCCGTCACAGCGGCAATGACGGAGCTCGCCTCGGGCATTATCGTGCTGCCGCCCATGGTTACCTTCTATCTGCGAAATACATCCAAAAATCGTTGGAGACGGCCGAAAAGCATGAGCGCGGGAATTATACAGGGCTGGTCGGGGTTTCACTCGGGTCTGGATTTTTCGAAGCAAATGTGATACTGCGGTGCGTTGCGAGAGACCAGTTGTAGGCCACGTTCCTGAGGAGCCGTCGATGGAGAAGGTAAATACTGTAGGGTAAAAAGTGAAAGAGTGACAGGATTTCGATAGTCCAAAGGTCACGCAAGAATGGAAAGCGATGAAATAAATAAATAACAAAATATGCAATTTTTGCGATCTAAAAAAACACGTCTCGCGATCTAAAAAAACAACGTTTAAGTAACTCACTAGATGGTACTAGGGCACATAAAAATGGAGTCATGGAAAAAAAAGAAAAGATGCAATTTTCGCGATCTATAGGAACCGCGATATTTCAGAGATTAAAAGAAAAGCGTTTGAGTAAATCACTAGATGTTACTAGGACACGTAGGAATGGAATGTCATGAAGAAAGTAAATAAAAGGATGCGATTTTTCCGACCTGAAGGAAACGTGATGTTTCATAGGCATAAAAAAAGTATTCGAGTAACTCACTAGATGTTGCTAGGGCATATAAGAATGGGAAGCGATGAAAAAAGAAAATAAGGAAAGGTGCGATTTTTCCGATCTGAAGAAAGCGTAATATCTTATAGGCATAAAAAACAGCGTTTAAGTAACTCACTAGATGTTACTTGGGCACGTAGGACTAGAAAGTGATGAAGAAAAGAAATGATAAGACGCGATTTTCCCGATTTGAAAGAAACGTGATATTTCATAGGTATAAAAAAAAGCGTTGAAGCAATTCACTAGAATGTTACTAGGGCACGTAAGAATGAAAAGTGACGAAGAAAATAAATGAAAAGACGCGATTTTCCAGATTCGAAAGAATCGTGATATTTCATAGGCTCAAAAAAACAGCATTTGGGTAACTCAGTAGATGTCACGAGGATTAAAAAATTGCAACTTGAGTCACCAAACCGATTCTAGTAATTTTCTAAAACATCGCTGCCGTCTGCTGCCCGTAAAATCTTATCAGAAAATTTAAAAAATCTCACGATCGATATTCTTTTCAGCCATCTTCACATACGCGTCCAACGTTGAAGACAAAAATGATTTCGAGCGAACGATCAACGCCCGCACACAAGGGCGTATGAAATATACATTTATCCATTAAATAACCCATTTGAAGTTTGCATCGTTGGAATGTAACGAAAGGTAATGGACCAAACTTTTTTACGGCTAATTTCGGCTACAAAAATCCTTCAACTGTTCTTCAGGCTCCTCATGAAAAATCTGCAGCCTAAGTTTAGAGGATGAGAATTCGGACGATAAAAGAACTGAAGAAATCAATTTAAACAAAAGAATTTTCGTTGCATTTCAACGGTCCAAACTTCAACACCGTATTAAATATTGGGTCTATGCATAAGTCAGTAGCGAAATTCCGACAGATATCGCTCGCAGTTATTTCTCCGTTCGCACATGCGTCAACCATATGAAGTGTCGTATATTACGGATTTCGGGACAATTGACAAAATATTACCATTTAATTTAAATTTATACAGTAAATTTTTTGTCATTTACTGAATGTACCCTCCAAATTGCGAATTAATCGTCTACAGCGTTTCTATAAAATGTATATTTGAATTGTTAAAAAATATATAATAAATTTGAAGCAAATGGTGACATTTCGTCATTAGTCCCGAAACTCCTTAAGGCCTTAGGCCACAGTAACGGGTATAAAATCATGTGCGATTTTAACAATTTTTTTCGTATGAAAAGTGATTCACTCATAAAATTAATTGCACATTTATTTAGTATGAATATCAAGCTGTTCGAAAATATATATGTATTTTTTCGATGTACAAAATGGCCAACTACTCGAAACTTCTCGAAACAGCTTTTTTCCAATTGACGTGGCAAATAACTTCAACAATTTTCACTCGATTTACTTCAAATTTAAGTTATGTTCCTAATTGCATTTCGCAGAGAAGTACGTCCGGAATTTGTGATTAATCGAAAACTTTTCATTTTGTGAGCAGTTATAACGAAATTTTTCATTGAAAATTCATTTCTTAAGTTCAAATAGCTACAACTTTTGAATAAAACAATATTTTTTAAATTCCGTACGTACTTCTCTAGGTATTCTAATGTAGATTGACGAGAATTTTTGTTTTTCGTTCTAGATGAAAAATTATGGATGCTAAATGTCACGCCGCGGAGCGCCTAAAAAAAATATAAAAGAAAATATTAGTAGTAGACCATTTTGTACATCGAAAAAAAAAATGTATATTTGCTAACAGCTTGATATGCATACGAAATAGATGTGTTATTAATTTTATAAGCGAATCACTTTTGCATACGAAAAAAATTCGCACATGATTTTATACTCGTTACTGTGGCCTAAGGCCTCAAGTGAAAACTGAAACTTCTGTCCACATTTAAAAAAATATCCATCGAGATCCATGACGTATAATTTAAATTACATTTTGAACATGGAAGGAAAAAAATGAGGCTGAAGTTTGCATCTTTGGAACGCAACGAACATTAACATTAATATTCCTGAATCCGTCAATTCCTTTTGGCAAACATTGCTTACAAAAATCCTCCAACCATTTTTCAAGATATTTATTTAGCGATCTACAATATAAATCTATCAATAAAGGATCTTCCATAACAACCAATATACGGAAAGTGAAAGGTGAAAAAGAACTTTCATTGCGTTCCAACGATGCAAACTTCAACACCATGGAAAAAAACGTGTATCTTCGATGCCCTTCGCTTTTTCTTTTTCCGAGTAGGCAAAAACGGGTCGCAAACTCGCAAAAAGATATGCGCCGTATGCAGAGAGAATGCCGTAAGCGAAAGTGTGTGTTGGAAGTGGTTTGCGAAATTTTGTTGTGGAGATTTTTATCTCCAAGATGCTTCTCGCTCCGGTTGGCCAGTCACTACTTATGTCCATAAAATCAAGACTTTTATCGACTCCGACAGGCATTTGCCGACTACAGAGATTGGACATAACCTAAACATTGACCAATCAACTGTTTCAAAGCTTTACGGAGGCATGGGATGATAAACAAGCTTGATGTTTGGGTGCAAATGATTACCGGCGATGAAAAGTGGATTGTCTACAACAATGATGCTGCTGCAGTTTGCATCGTTGGAACGTAATGAAATTTCTGTTTTACATTTTATTTCCCATATTTTCATTATTATAGATGATCTTTATTCTATAGATTCATAATGCAAATCGCTACGTGAATTTTGAAAGAAAATAGTTTTTTGTAGGAAAAATCAGGCAAAAAATTGAAGCAATTGAGAAATATTCACTTTCGTTTCATTCCAATGATGCAAACTTCAACATCATCAACAATGTCAGTCGGAAAAGATCATGGTCGGAGGCTGGATTGCACCGGAAAGTCATGCTCTGCTTCCGTTGGTACTTGAAAGGAATCGTCTATTATGAGCTGCTGCCACCCAACGAAACAATTGATTCCACCGAGTACTGCTCACGACTGGCCAAATTAAAGCAAGCAATCGACGAGAAGTGGCCCGCATTGACCAATCGCAAGGGCATTGCGTTCCACCCGGGCAATGCTAGACCGTACGCTCCTCGGTGACCCGGAAAAAGATATTGCATCTTTATTGGAATGTTTTGGTGCATCCACCGTATAGTCCGAACCTTGCATCTTCGGTCTATCACCTGTTCCAGGTGCTACAGAACAATTTGAATAATAAAACCTTCAGTTCCCTGTACGTCCTCAAAAACCACTTTGATGACTTCTTTGCCCAGATCTCAGGACTTCTACGAAAAAGGGATAACGAAGCTCGTGGAGAGATGGCAGTCATTGAACAAGATGGAACATAAGTTGATTCAAATCGCTGGTTTTCATAAACATGCGTTCGAAATTTACTCGATTCTCGCTACGGAATTTTGCATAGACCCAAGAGAACGAATGGGAGGTTAAAAAAAATAGAAAAGAAAAAAAACAGGAACGAGCGTTTCACCGCGTGAACATCAGGCGGAGAGCCCGCGCTTTAAAAAATCAATATGAATAACACAACAAACGGTAAGGAGTACATCGCGGAAGGGTGCGAAGGACGGGAGGGGGGGAGTACTCGTGCGTATTACGATACGCGATTGTCAAAGGAAAAATAAGACGCTCGATCGGATCAATGACGAAATCAGAATTCCCAGGAATTGAGCTCGCAACGCTCGATGATGGGGGGGGGATGAAAACGTATGCTGTAGCATTCTGTGGTCAGACCTCGCGAATGAATGGAGCCGTAGCAGCGCAAAGAGCCTATAAAAAAGGAAGCAAAAAAGAAAGGCTGCGTGCTGACCTGCGTTCCTCTGGGCGGCGAGATTCTCGGGAAAACTAGTGCAAGAGATACATACAGGGAGAAATAGGCACACGTATATATATATATATATATATATATATATATATATATATATATATATATTTATATTTATATCGACATGTATCACAACTACCTCCTTCGAGCAAACTTCAATCGCTCAATCAAAAAGACGCTGCTCGCGGCGCGATCACACACGCCTGCGATGACCTTCTCTACGCGTGTGTATTTGGCAGTGCGCTCACACACGTCTTTCTCCCGATTCCGACTCGCCTCTGAGAATCTTACGGCGCGCTCTTAGCTTCGCTTATATTTTTCCTTGTTCCCTCTCTAACGGGGCGACCATAGGTCCAGGCGCCTTTCACCTGACATTTTCGGCGCACGAAAACACTCCATGGAGGATGTTACAGAGGCGCACGCACGCAGTCACGCACGCACGCACCGAGGGTAAATATGTTGGCACTGTTCGTGACGCGCGAAATACACTCGTCACCTCTCACTTGACAAGATCTCGAGATATGCACGGAGATAAAGCTTTTCCTTTTGTTTTACGATGAAATTTCGGTGCAAGCGCAAATTTTGACCGCGAAGCGCGCTTGTAGTATAAGTCAATCGCCCTGGGAACACGCGCACCACACAGAACGGTGCGACGAAAACTGTACTAACCTCGCGTCCGAGAATCCGCGAACGTCCTTCTCCGTTTCCCCCGCCAGAACCGTTCGCGTTTCCCCCTCCCTCTGGCCCGACGATAGCTCACTCATTGGATACAGTTTACGCTCGGTTAGTGTGCGCCCGGGCGGCGCACACCGCGGTCTTACTTGCAGGCAGGAGGTTGGCACCTCCTATCCCTTACCGTATATAAAAATGCTACGTTTTTTGACCGCTTTATTTAGTTCCACCTCTCCTCGGGGCGCTAGTAGGTCACTGACGATATTCTTATTGCGCAGGCGCGAAGCCCGCACGGCGTACTTAACCATCCCGATGCCGAATACGACTATTTTGAACTTTGAAGTTTAAGCCGCGGTGCGGAATTGATGAAATTACCGAAATTACTTATACTCGTGAGCTAATGCTGTGTGTTGTGCACGGTTGTACCCAGGGGGCTGGTATCATGCAGAATTTTTGTTACGCAAAATATCCTGTACTTGTTGTGTCCTACTCTGCCACTCGCAGCGCTAGTTGTTCTCGAACAATCCTGATGCGCGCGCAGGGGCTATGTATATAGACTTTCCATAGCTTCGAATGCGAGGATGGGCTAGTTCGGTGAAAAATGCACCTTTTCAGGATTACGCGGGTACCTGAAATTCTGCGGGTACGGGAAATTCTGAATTTCGAAAACCTCGAGCGACCACTAAATATTCATTGGCCGGCTACAGCTTTAGCGAGTTTAATTTTAAAATTATAACGCGTAAAATTAATCGGTGAGAAGTGGACGAAAATAAAAAATCGATTTTTTTAAAGAAAATTAGAATTTTTGGGAGGTTTGTGCGATCTCTAAATAGTTTTTTACCGCTCGCAGCTGCCGCGACTATTTTTTTTTCTAAAGACGATAATTGGATGGTGAGAAAAAAAAGAAAAAAATAGAGCTCAAATTTGGGCCACCCTAGTGTACATAGAAATACTGGCGAGCCGCAACCTTAATTATTCGTGCCATTTACAATTTATCAAAATTTGCATTGTTTTTATGCAGCTATATAGGCATCAAAGGTAAAAAACCTGTGCACGGGAATTGAAATAAAGATAACAAACTTTTCAACCAGGCATCAACCCATTCAACGAGAATCTATTTTATACATGAAAGAACAAAATTCATTTATCCCTATTAAGTTCGCTTGGATTTCAATTGTAGGGTTGATGGATCATCCGCCAATGAATTACTGGATAGATTCCCTCAATTACGGATCAGTCGGGTGAAAATGTCAGATCACTAGCAACTTCCGCCTCGTGATCGGACATTTTTCCGACGCCGTAGAAGGGCTACGCCGTAGAACTAGCACGCCAATCGCACCTAGCCCAAAACAAAGCACGCGTGCATCAACGAAGACATAACCTCATTACCCCGATAAACAGCAATTTAAAATGGAATATACAAATTGGCAATATGAACATTGCAGAAAAACTAGAGAAAAAATATTATTAGATTTTCTGGAAGAACACGAAGACGTAGACAGATAGACAAATAGACATTAGACATATTGCGGTACAGCAGTTCAAATTAAAAAATAGAAGTAAGCTTTGTATCATACTATAATATAAGGAGATTCCCAACAACATGGTGGTAAAAATATTGTTTATTATTAATAAATCGAACTATTATGTAATATACCCAGGACAATATGTGGGTCATAATTTTCATCTCATCAAAGTCGATCGGAAACTGACCACATAAACAATCTAAAGAATGGAAAAAGCACAATCATCATCAAATTATTCATTATTATCGAATGTAAATACTTTACCGTCTGCGGTATAAAATTTAAGTGCTGATTATTATTAAGACGAAGTAGAACATTTACCGCGTGACGTATGAGTGCGAGGGAGATAGCTGAAATTTTGGAACAGGGATTTCTCAGAGATGAATACTTTTTAGTGCCCAAGAAAATCGTCTAACTCTGCGTCAAGGAATTATCTAGAGCCTGATGCATTGTTTTTTCTAAAAACTCAACCATCTATGAGGAAACTCGATTCGAACATTTGTGAAGTTATGTTGACCTTGAACATGCTCTTAAGTATTTGCGACGAGATGTTGCCATCTCTGAATAAACTATTTCGTAGCAACTCATTTTATTATACAGCCTTGGATGTGTTGTCGCTGCTTTAGGAAGGCACTCACGCATGCGCACTACGATTTTTTACCCGAAATTTCGTGCCGATTAAACTTCCGGTATAAGGAATATTTTCAAGAGTAATAATGATTGAAAAATGATTCGATTTGTTTACTACTGATTCTATAACGAGAATGACAATTATGCGTAACAAAAAAAAATCCTCAAGCTTGTTCGTTGATGGCATCTGTAAAGATGAAGCGAGGGCACACGACTTTTGAGACAGTAAAAAAATATATTCTAGTGCAAATGTGTTGCGAGGTCTTTAGCACTTGAATGCTCGGAATTGCGACTTCCCATTTTCGATGCAATTCTTCGTCTTGCGGAACTTTTAACACTGAATACTTTTCACTGTTGTTTATCACACTTTTCTGACAGTTCGATACGATGCACGCTTCAGGCATTTTCTGAATTGAATAGACCGTTTATTTTCTTTCGAGGCTACAACGGAACACGGAAACGCGATTGAAATACCTCGAGGAAGTCATCTATTACTGTATATCTATATGCACAAGACCCCTGCGCGACGGCGCTCCTAGTGGATAGATGTGAAACTAAGTTTATGTCTCACTAACGGTGACACTAAAAGACGCCGGAGTTTCCAGACCTGGCGACCGATTACGGTTCTCGGCTGAGACCGCTGAGACTTCTCTCTTCTCGCATTTTCATCTCATGTGAGTTTAGTCACGCTGTTACGGAAATGTGAGATCACTAAGAACTTCTGGCTAGTGATCTTACATTTCACGACACCGTAGAAGAGGTATACTAGCACGCTAATCAAACCCAGCCCAAAAGGAAAGACGTACCCATCGACAAAAACATAACCTCTTCACTCGAATAAGCAACAAGTTTAAATAGAATCTGAGTTTCGAACATGAAGATTACCGGAAAACAAAAATAAATGTTATAAGATTTCATGAAAGAAGACGAAGATTTAGCATGAGGCAGAATGCGGTACGGCCATTCAAATAAAAAATACTGGTAATTTTTGTATCATATTAAAATATAAAGAGGTTCTTACAATACAGTGATAGAATTATTGTTTTATGTTGATAAATCGAACCATTATGCAATATATTCTTGTTCTGTTATACTGAAGAGATCCAAGGCATCGTGCAGTGATCGTCGTATACGGAGCATTTGATTTTGCCGATTTCGCAAAACCACAATCCTCAGCAAATTATTCATCATTATCGGATGATATTACTTTATTCGCTACAATATAAACTTTAAGTTGTCGATTTTTATTAAGTATTCTGCGTCAAGATGCCACCGTCTCTGAAGCAGCTATTTCGTAGTAACTCGTGTTATGTGCTAGCATTGGACGTGTCGTCGCTGCTTTAGGAAGACGCTCACGTATACGCACTTTGATTTTCGACACGACATTTCGTGCCGGGTAAAATCACGTGAATAATCTCGAATTTTCACTAGGTGAAAAGAACAGTAATAGGGTGAGCTGTTCACTTTTGTCATTTTCACCCAAATGAAGAACCGTAATAGCCGCCCTGTATGTAAGACTGTGACGCACATAGATCGCGGAACTCCCGAGGTGGAGGAGGGGCTCTGGACGAAAAGGATTTCTGTAGTTTCGACGGGGACCGCCTGTGTCGCTATACGAATCAGGGCTCGTTGGAAGACTCGACGACACGGACGCGCGAAATCAAATTTGTGAACATTTTTTGACGCTGTATTTCAGAGTAAAAAAAACTCATGCACATATAAAGAGAAACTGGGAAGGCTAAGGAACACTTTTCTCCGTTCCGCAAATACAGCACCCATGAGCACCTTCAACTTGCTACGAACGAACCATGCGTTTATCAAAGACGACACGAAAATAATTTCCAAGATCCCCACTCCCACCACCGATAAATAACCAGAGTTTCTAGCGTATGCAATCTTCGACGCGATACGGACTGGATGGGAAAAGTGGTCACGAGATCTTGCTCTATTTTCGTAGATTTTCGAAAATAAATTATCAAAGATGAACGGCAACTAATCGATGAGTTTTTACGCAACCGAATCTACGCTTTGAGAGTATCCTCTTATCACAGATTCAACGGAGTGTTCGGGCGTGAGACACTCTATCTCAAGCCCGGTTCCATTACATGAGTTGATCGAAGTTTAAAGTGTTTCGAGACTAAAGTCGACATGCTTGTAGACGATTGAAATTTATATCACCGAGAGATTAATTATGGGTGCATTAACTTTCTAAAAATTCATCCGTTTTACAACATAGTTTTGGAAATTTTTAATGTTCAAGTTGAACCTCTGCCCCTTTGGTAATAGACATGGCGGCTCGTAAACACTGGGTATAGGGCTGTAAGGGCTAAAATAATACTTTGAATCGAATTTTAACAATATGAAAAAACCGTGTTTATGGTGTTTTCTACTTCGTTTATTAATAATATTCAAAATAGATGTGAACTCGAGCTCGAATGGTTTGTTTTTGGACATTAACGAAATTTGTAGGTTAGACGTGGCAACACCGCGTCAACTGGCTCTGTCGAGTGAGCCACTCACAGTCAAGCATTAACTGGCGGGCATTTGTAAATCGGTGGATGTTTAAAACGTACATAGTATTACAGCATTTTAACTTTTCAATATAATGTATTTGATCGTCCGCTCGACAGTTATAACCTTTTTTTACTTAGGCGAATAAAAATTCTTGTTTTTTTTTTTAATGTTCGAAATACGATAACAGTACAAAGTTCGGTCAAGTTTTAGCCAATATGATCTCTTTTAAGAAAAAAACACTTTTTCCCCTTTAAATCAACCAGGTGGCCTAAATCAAGTACACCGTTGAGCCCCTAACGTCCAAAGGTCCTTCGCGAGATTGTATATAACTTCTTTAATTATTAATATTTTTAATTAAATTTGGCACACAACTTCGTTAATGTACATACAAAAAATGTCCAAGCGATTTTTCAATCATCTTACTTATTTCTTGAAAATAAATTCTTTTAAATAACTCTGATTTTCGGATCATCACGGTAGCGTAACCCCTTAACTCGACTTGTGGAACCTGGCCATAGAAAGTGTATTAAGCAATATATGACTACCTTTTACCATTTCCTGGTCCGAGGTTACGCTTGTTTGACGTTTATCCCACAGTAAACTACTTTTGAATGATAAGACAGGAAATCTTCAATGACTGTATACGTGTAATGCATTGTTTTACGTTATTTGTAAACTATTATCGATTTGCATATATCCACGCGTTTCTTTAAGGTGGTTGGAGAGGTCCAGTTGAGTCAAATGATGGTTTATGATTTTTTTTATTGAACGTTTTATTACGTAAATAAAAAAAACTCTAGTATTATTACCAACTTGGAAAAGTATAACGTTATCAATGATTATTATGAAAAAACTGCGTCAGCGAATGTTACAACTCAGAATGAAAGTTTTGAGTCTGTTATTATTATGTCTATTTATAGTAATCCGACGAGAATAGTTATTATTACTATTCATTAATATTATTGGGAATACAAATGTCTCCGCCGTTTTTTTAACCAAAAATTGAGCATTTATTGTGAGAGAACGGTACTTTATGTTTTATTCTAAGTATTGTACATCGCTACCCACTACTTTATCCCATCTTTCTGGCAGCACATGAATACCGCGTCGAAAGAACGCTTCATCTTTTGAGGCTATCCACAAATCGACCCAATTGTTGGTATCTTCATATGATGTGAAGTGCTGCTCAGACAGGCCGTGCGTCATCGATCAAAATAAATGATAGTCAGCAAGAGCAATGTCTGGTGAATACGGCGGGTCGGGTAAAACTTCCCAATTGAGTGTTTCCAAGTACGTTTTAATCTATGCCTGGCAAAAAGCGTTTCACATGTGCAAAATTGGCGTTCGAGGTTTCTCGCCTTTAGTTCACATGGAACCCAATTTCCTTGCTTTTGAATCATTCCCAACGTTTTTAAACGATGTGAAATTGCTTGTTGAGTCACTCCTAATGTGAGTTCTTGCGTTTGGCACGATTCTCCCTCCAATAATGCTTTCGATTCGGCGTCTTCGTACACTTTCGGCCTTTCGCTACGTTCTTTGTCTTCGACGTCAAACTCACCGTTCTTAAATTTTTGAAACCACTCATGACAACTTCTCTCACTTAAAGCCGCCTCACCATATGCTTCTACAAGCAATCGACGCGCCTCAGCTGCAGATTTCTTCAAATTAAAGAAGTTTATAAAAAGTTTGCACTAATGACGCTTATTCAGCTCAGAACTCCACATTTTCGCACGAAAAAAATTATGTGATGCTGATACGAAATCGCTAAAATTTCAAGGTTATGGTCTTTCCAGATGTCCAGCCTTACCATATGACGTTTTACATCTGACAATTTCAACCATAAACTCCTGGTGGAGCCATCTTTTGTCAAACGGCGGAGATTTATTTATACTCCCAATAAGTATTGTTGAAATACGGCAACTTCGCGGACATTGAGGTTGGCAGCAATACTCTTCATTCGCCAGCCAAGATTCGTAATCATTCACCAAACCGTGATGGCTCAATATTAAATATAAATGTTTACTAAGATTTCTTTTGCGTTAATCCGTTGTTAGAAATGGTTTATCTTGGTGCTAAATAGCAAAAAAAAATACATCACTCGTAGAGTGAACGTCTTGCCCATCTAACCGCACGTAAAATTACATACATTAAACCTTTTATTATCTCTAGTGTTTGATGCTAAAAATAAATTCAATCAATTCGTAAAGACAGTATAGGGGTGTTCTTCCGAAAATGACCTGCTGAATTGGAAACTAGTGCTTTTAGCATAAACCGCGATAACATCTATAGGTATAGTAAGAACTGAGACGTAGCAGATATAGATATAGTCGGCGCCCGGTAAAATAATTAACTTTAAAATTCAATATCACGCAAACTATTGCGCATCGCCAAAAATCCCATTAGGGTTTGTCCTAAAATATTAAAAGGGAGGACTGTGCAAAATTTCAGTTCGATCGCAGAGGGGCGGAACCTTACCCTAAAAAATGAATAAATACAGCTGAAAACACCATCTGCCGTGGCTGAAACTTTTATTACATACTTATTTCAACATCACTTTGCGTACTCAAAAGCACTAGTTCCGATGCAGCAGGTAATTTTCGGAAGATCAGCCCAGTATAGTCTAGGCAGTAAGATATATTTACAAAAATTAAATCTTGGATTGTGGCTAACACTCCAACCTCCTCAAAACGTTCCGAACCCCCCCTCCTCCCTACAAATGCGCGAAACGAAGCTGGTGTATACCCTGAATAACTTCCGGTGGTGCCTTACACCTCCACGAAATAGAAGAACACTAAGGGAGTTTCCCCTATAAAGCCGTTCCACACACTCGCGGCGTAACATTCTCCTTTCACCCACGTATCAGATCCAGCAGGAGGATGCGCTTGCGCATACTAAAGAAAAAAAACACCACACTGATGCTGCTCGACCGTAAACTGGATCTCACAAAAAGCAACCCTTCGAGCGCCTAGGGAATGCAATATTGCGCTATAATTTCGCAAGCTAAATATCACACTACTCTTTGCGTTTAACATATGCAGGTGCCGTGTTGGCGCAACGAGATAAGCGCGTTCTTAAATTTTCCAATCGTTCGCGAGCTGCAGGTGCGTCACGCTGCGCTGGATGGACCGGAGAAGAGGCAGCGGCAACAAAAAAACTAGGAGTTTCGTACCTGCGAGACGTTCTTAGCTTTGTGGGAAAACTGGTACTGGACAAGGTGAAAGGAACCTCGTCGAGCATGAGAAAAACAGCATCTCTACGCGCGAATTATTTTGTACCCAATGACGGCTATGTATCGTGGCTACGAAGGGCAATGAAAAATGGCCGCTCGATTTCACGGTCACTCGAGCGGCTACGAGGTTTTGGAAAATAAACATGTTGCCGGTCTTTGATGAATATACCTTTGCACTCAATTTCATTCGGTGAGCACAGATCTAAAGGTCCGAATGATGTTATTCGTAAAGTGTTAGGTTATGTCGTGAACGAGTGGTTTATAAGCATATCCACCAGATGTCATTGATGTCACGTGAGGATTTTTCTGAACCAAGGGTATGACAGTATGACACTGCCCGGTGTTTTCGCTATGCGAAATGTCTAGATTTATTGGTATACGTACTCTGCAACTCGTGGCGCTACTTATCACTAAAGAAACTTGCACGTCCGCGCACGGCGGCCATATATATATATATACAGTAGAACCTCGATTATCCGAACCAATTGGGACCGAGACTAGTTCGGATAATCAAAAGTTCGGATAATCGAAACGTGGGTTTTTTGGGACGAGATCACAAACAACACCTTTTTACATAAAAACAGTACATACATATGTATTAAAATTTGACATCCATATTAACGTTGAGATATATATATATATATATGTGTGTGTGTATTTTAAACACCTGAAAAAAATCGAATGCTTTTTTTTATATATTTTTTATAAAACGTCCATTTTTAATTGACGAACGGCTGTAACGCGTTTTTGAGCGGCTAAGTCTCGCAGCCGTTTGAGAAGGAGACGTTGCGCTGGGTTGCTCATTGTTGTTCACGGCGGTGGCAGAGAGCAACAATGTATCTTTCGCGCCAACGTTCGGATAAACTAAGTCATCATTCGGATAATTGAGGGTTCGGATGATCGAGGTTCTACTGTGTGTGTGTGTGTGCGCGCGCGCGCGTGTGTGTGTGTGTGTGTGTGTGTGTGTGGTGTGTGTGTGTGTGTGGTGTGTGTGTCTATAGGGGCGTGAAATATTCATTGATAATGTAATTTGGGCAGTACTACGGTATCCGGGGCGCCAAATTCTGACCACGTGACATTGATATTTCGGCCAAAAGAAATACCTTTTTAAGAGTGATAAAAGTCGATTTTCCAACATATACGGTCGATTTTCGTTCAAATAATGGAGCGATTGAACAAAAGTCGGTTTTCGCGTGTGCGCGTGTGCCAATATCACGGTCTTACATACAGGCTGGAAACTCCGGCGTTTTTGCACGGTGGAAACTGTCATCGCTAGTGAGGCAAAAACGTAGTTCCTCATTTATCCACTGGAAGCGCTGGCAAGTAGAAGTAGTCTTGTAGATATAGATATACAGCAATGGAAAAATAACCTGCTGACAGCCAGTACATGTGTTCACAACGTTTCTAGAAATTTAAACTACCTGAAACACTCCGGTAGAACAGCAGAGTGTGGACCCGGCCTTATCCTTTGCTATATTTTATTGTAATCGATTGAGGATACGCCAGTTCGCCTATCAACAAAACCAAAAACGGCAAAAATATTTTTTTGTAACAAAACAAACTCGCCGAACTGACAAATCAGTAAAAACGGTGCCTTTTAAACATACACAATGCGTTCTTTTCTTTTTTTATTCCTCTTCCATTATATTTTTTTCAGGTTCTTATTAACATTGCTAAAAAAATAAAATAAAAGTTGTAGAAACAAATAAGGAATTCAATCTACTGAGAATAAACATTAATTATAAGGGAAAAGATTAGGGCGCACAAATTTGTTCATACCCCATCTACTCAAATCGCAAAAGACCAAATAAAAATATTACAGAATTTCGAACATACGAGAAATACAGTCCACTGAAATAATAATTCTCATTCTGCCCGGGGGTTCAGCAGTGAAAAATACTTAATCATTTTCCATTTATATCGCTCTTACAAATATCAGATCTGTTCGTTTTGGCTACACTTTTCTCTACTTCTTACGTCTTCTGAGGACTTTCTATTACTGTATATATTGCAATTGTAGAAAGTGTAGCGAAACCGAACAGACTCTATGCTTATTTCGAAAAATCTGCGCCTTTGCACAGCTGTTCGGACCTGCGTTTAATTGGCTAACTTCTACCTAGCAGCGCTTCGGGTGACAAAAGCGAGAACTGACCGTTTGCCTCATCATCTGAGTCACTCCCCACCCTAGGAGTTTCCGACCTGTAGTAAGACCGTGGCCAATACACCTATTGAATTGTCAATACATATAACATTTTTATTATGATACCAGAATTAATAAAATTATGATGATGTCAACAATTTTAGATGTAGGTAAGAAAAATAGAACTGCTCTGTTTCCAGCCGAGAAGGGTACCCTGAGGTTTTTGGTTATACAAAAACGGTAAAAACAAAATATTAACCTCCAAACGTCGAGATTCGAAACGTGTGCCTCACGCTTGCGGTTGTTACGCCGGCGCAGAGAAATATTCTTAGGTGATAAGTGGCGCCTCGTACAGGTCAGAGGTAGAGTTAAGTAATGCGGACAAAAAGGATAGCGTTTCAATGCATAGGAGTAGGCGGCATGTCACCGCGGTGTTCTCAACTAGTTGGGGAGGGGATGTCCAATATTTCCGAGCTCTACATACTTTTGTACTGTAAACACACACACGGGAACGATTTATAAAGCAGTATATACCCACGTGCGGTTTGTCAAGGCTGTCACTTTGCGGAGTGCGAGGAAAAAGAAACGCCGTACACTCGTATCAGAACCGTCTAATGACGCGTCGAGAGACGCCCGAATAACAGTCCAAACGTCATCGGCGAGTACCGAGAAACAACGGAACGATCATCACGTCGGTGTGGGCGGAGAGAGTCGTATCAGCGAATATTTTCGAGGCGGAAAAGTGTCAACACGCGCGTTCGCGAGTGATCTCTGGATTTAAAAAAATGGCCCTCGTTCCCATCGAAGATTCCTGGTAAAATACCGTAAAAAATAACAATCGACGGCCTCGTTATTGGTTTTTTTCGCTTCGAATATTGTCTTCTCCGTTGTCGAGACGTTTGTTGTATTTTCATAACTCTTGCGACTCGCAGGCTCGTCGAGCACGACGCTTGCGAAAAACTCTTCCGCGATGTTATGGAGCTGCTGACGCAGCGCGACAGGAGCGGCAAAAACACGCAACTCTTCGCGAGCCTTTCCGCCGACATGCGCTTCAAAACCAAACAATACACTAGTCAAATTGAACAATTGAAAAATCAGGTCGCGGCGGACCTCAAGCAGGGCCTGATGTATCCTTTTCTCATGGTTTCAAAAATTCGAAACCCTTTTTTTCGATAACTGACTGCGCAGCCTTAAGGGGTTAGGCTACTGTGACGACCCGAAAAACGGGTTAAAATAATAAAAAGTTTTTAGGAATAAGTAAAATGATTAAAATATTGTTTGGCCATTTGTTTGTATGTACATTAACAAAGCTGTGTACCAAATTTCATAAAACTATATTAATAATTGAAGAACTTATAAACAATTTTGTAAAAGACCTTCCAACGTGAGGGACTCAACAATCTACTTGATTTTGGCCACCCGGATGATTTAAAACAACAAAAAAACTGTTTTTCTTAAAATAGATAATATCGGCTAACTCTTGAGCAAGATTTCTTTTGTTATTGGGTTTCAATAGGCAAAAAAATTTGTTTGAATTCCTTTCTTGATTTTTTGCGAAAAAATGAAATTGTTAATAACTAATGAAAAAAAAATGTTGAGATAAAAACGTTGGTCGAGACTAAACTACTATTACGCTGAATAAGTGGACCAAATTTCAAGTCAATGCGTTAATTAGATGTGAAATCGTATACACTGTTTTGAAAAACATAGTTTCGTGAAAAACTATTACCAGCAATTCTATCGTTACAATAACAGGTTTACCTCCAATGTACGACGTTGAAGTTTGCATGATTGGAATGTAACGTTTTTTTCCTTCATTTTTAGGGTTCCGTACTCAAAGGGCAAAACGGAACCCTATCAGAGGGGTTTAAATATCTATTTAAATATCTTTGACAATTTTTTTATTAGGAAATATTTATAAACGACGGTGATACAATAAATTGCACAGACCGCTGTGCAAAAAAGGTCCTTCATGGTGACCACTCCTGCTCGGGAACAAATCAACTGAAATCCAAAAGCCAAATGAGTTTAGTTTTTGTACCGTATTATCTATTCTTTAATCGAAGGATTCAATAAAATAATGATTTTCGAAACAATGGTCGCCGATCGAAAGTGGGCGTGAAAAAAACACAATTTCCCTGATATAAAAAAAAGTATGCATTGAAAAAAAGAATCCTTCGACTAAGGAGTGCCTGGTGGTATACAAAGAATGTCTGTAAAAATTGAAGCACACAGGTTTAGTTGTTTTTGCGATATTTTGGGCACCGATTCTGAAAAAGTAATTCCGAGGAAAACGCTTTATTTTTTATCTGTAACGGTAAAGCGGTAAGCGGACCTATCTGTAAACGCTCATAACTCCCTCAATTTTAAACGGACCGACTTGAAATTTTCAGAGAATATATTCGAAAGGTTATATTATAAAAATCTGTCGAAAACGTAATAGCGATTTTTTTTTAAATTCCAACTAGGTGTAACCCCGTAATGACACTTTGCTCTGTGTCCGTCCGTACGTCACGGGTCTCTAGCTTGTAAACGGAATGAGATACAGACCAGAAATTGAGATATTTTGTGTAGAATGTTGACCCAAAACCGAATATTGAAATAAAAATTCAATTAAGGGGTTACGTGGGTTTCGGAACCAAAAGAAGCATAATTTCTCTATTTTTGAAAAAATATAGTATATAAATTATTTTATTCAAAATGTTAAGCACATAAAAGAGCAACATTTAAACGATATTTAGAAAAAAAATTACATCCAAAAATTTGAGAAGTTCAGCCAGCGGCATCTGGTTTCCGGAGACCCCTCAAAAAAGTATCCTCGTTGTGGTCAGAATAACTCATGATAGTTCTATTTGAAATTAAAAAAACAATTTTTTTCTGTTATTATATAAGTATAGCTCGTGATTGGACAAAGGATTTTTATAAAATTGAAATTTGAATTTTTTGGCCGAGTTGTATGCAAAATAGTTCAATTTTTGGTACAATTTACACTACGTATAGCCTTGTAAAATTAGTTGTAATAGAAAAAAACCTTCGTTCAATCCTAGTCAATGCTATTTTGAAGAAGTGCGCCAAATTCAATAAGATAGGTGCATTAGTTTTTGAGAAATCGTGTCCACCGACTTCAAAAATAGTGTTTTGAGAAAAATGCGATATACCTGTGTCGCTCCCGGCTGGTCTTTCCCTAACGGGGGGAATTCCCAAAGGCTCTCTCTCCTAGACTATTACTCCGATTGACTTAAAATTTTGGGAGAATATTCTAGACATATTGCACTATTAGATAAAAAAAAAATTTAAATGGATTTTTCGAAATTTTCAAACCCCATGTAACCCCCTAAATTATTTTTCACGGGGGTCTCATATATCGAAAAGGAGCAGAATTTTTTTCTTTCCCTGGCATGTGGGGTGTCATTTTTTAGAGCTCATTGAGGAGAGTAGGAATATATATTTTTTTCTTTTTTATGTAAAAAAAAATGGGGGTCGCCAAAGTTGTCAGTTTTAGACCATTTTTGTTACAGGGTCTATCTCAAAAACTAAACTAGTTAGGAATTTGGCATTTCTGTATATTATGTACCATATACTGTATTTTAGCAACAAATACTGAAAATGCCGATTCTTAATGTAGTATATAAAAAATATAATAATTTATTGTATACATAATACAATAAATTTATAACAAGAATATATAAAATTATTGTTATTTAAATATTTACAATACTAAATGACTTATTTTTGGAGTCGGTGCCAGCCAAGAACGAGAGGTTGACATCAAGCAAGAAATGAGATTGCAAATTTAAGCAAGACTGTAGATCGCATGTTTCATTTATTTTTCTTCGCCTCCTTTTTTCTGCGAATAATGACAACATCGGCAATTGGCTGGTACCGACTCCAAAAATAAGTCGTATGGTATAGGAAATATTTAAATAACAATAGTTTTATATATTTTCATTATTAGTTTACAGCATGAGTATACAAAGCTTTCATTAGCTATTATCACCCCATATGGTTTCAGTTTAATATTACCTAAGAACTAAGACAGAAGACAAGCATTACCTAATTGAATATCTTGTTTAAAAAAACGACAATTGGTCTTACGTACGGAATCCTAATAGAGCGAGGCCGGACTCACACTTGGCCGAGTTTGTCGTTTCTTTAATTTCATCATGATCTAAAACCTTTTTTTTGCAAATTGAGGTCGTAAATCTCTAATAAGAATATGAAAAAAGATTTGAGTGATGTTTACCGCCTAAATCAGCCAAATAAAGTTGGTAAAATAGAAAAACGATTAATTTTCATTACATTCCAACACTGCATAGTTCAACGTCACTCCAATATGCAATTTTTGCACCACATGTTGGACCTTCCTCTTCCATTTGAGTTGCCTCCAGCGACGAACGGATGTTTGTCATTTCCACAGTAGCCTAATACCTTGAAGCTGCACAAATTTGCTGCAAAAACCGTCTTTGTATTTTTTCCCAAACAGACAGTGGTCTCCAATATATCCAAAGCCAAATATTGCGTTGGGTCAATTTGAACCTCAACGCACTAGATTCACCCAAAAACGAGGTTTTTTTTCCTCCTACAACGTCTGTTTCAATCGGTATCTGCCACTTTTGATATTGAATTTGTGTAGTTTTCAAAATGAGAGTTATTTTCTGTAGGCTCTTCTGTAGAAAATGTTGACATATGAGTGTAAAGAGCAACGCATGGATAGAGAAAAGGGAAGATAGACGAAGATACAAAGGTGGTCTACAAGTAGAAGGGACCTCAAAATCCTGCAAAAACCAGACCTCATGGAAGAATCACAGCTCAACTTTCATTGGATTACTGGAAATTTTTCTAGAAATGTCACTATTACGATACGAATAAAGGCTGTATGCAAAATATGGGATTAATCCACTTACCTGTTGAAGAATTATAACTCTTTTGAGGGGTCTTTTCACTTTAGACGCTAAAAAGGCTATTTTCATGAATTTTTTTGATAGTTTTATATTACAGATATTTATATAAAAGTTAATAAATACACTTTCGAAATACTTTTTAAAAAAATATTTATTTTAGCAATTATTTATAGACAAAAATGGAAGTTAAAAAAAGGTCCTAAAAAAACTGTAGGTCTGCACTGTTGATGGAATCTCAGAGATGGATCATCCGAAACGAAAAATCAAACAGTTTTAGATTCAGTATGTTAATGGCTATAGCGCATATCATACGATTTTTGATATATGCAAAAATAACAAAATGGCGGACATTTTCGAAAAAAACAAAAAAAGTGTGTTTTTTCACCGTTTTTGGCAAAAAAGTAAATATCAAAATTTAAAAAAATCTTTGATACTTATGCGCTATAGCTATAGTTGTAAAGAATATGTGGTTAAAATTTCATAAGGTTCGGTTTAGTAGTTTCGAAGATTTTATCAACAAGCTGTCAAAAAACGTTATTCCAAGAAAAAAGCGTTTAAAGTTTGTTTGGGTTACATAAATACATAATTTTTTTTAAATTTATTTCGAAAGTGTATTTATTAAGTGTAAAAACTTTTGTATCAATATCTATTCTATAAACCGATCAAAAAAATAATGAAAATAGCCTTTTTTAGCGTCTAAAGTGAGAAGCCCCTTTTACTTGCTGTAGTTTTCCATGAGTTTTCTCAGATATGTTTCACCCTTAGATCTGATAAAGATTAACAAAATACAAAAATGGTCCAAAATGTTCTAGATTTTTTCTTTCAGTAATGTATTTACTAAAGAAATGTTTTGATGAAGTTTACAATTATTCGCAATCTAATTTTAGTGTAATTAATCGTAACTTACTAAAATTCTGTTCATTTCCTCGCTTGGCTGTCCCTTGCGTCATTATCTGATTGCACGACAGCGTCGTAAAGGGTTTGGCAGCTTGAAAATCGTAGCAGTCACGAGGCAAGATGTATTCCTTCTTGAGTGTTTTGCCATAAGATTAAATATTACCAAATACAGTTGAACCTTGATATAACGAAATCCTCTATATAAGAAAGATTTGTCCATTCCCTTCCGATAGTCACCCGACACCTTGATACAACGACATCATAATATACATTAGGCTCTAACTGCAAATTGCTTGTAAAAAATGCTCTAATTTAAACCATTCTTTAAGAAATATCGTAAACATTCGGAAGTGTCACTCCTGTCAGAATCGAGCTGATTTTTTTTGTGTGGTTTCTTCCAGTTGCAAAACATATTTAATATTATTATGGCAGCGCATCAACAAGAACACTGTCAATAAATATTTTTTAAAGATTTTTATTTGTCGATCTTTTGAACGTTTTTTTTTTCAAGATTCAAGATTTTCAAGACCTAAACAAACCCAAACATTATGCGCCATTAAAATATAATTTAATATAAGGTTTTATAATCATAAAGAATTGATTAAAAAATTGCAGCCTCTTTTTAGCGGAAGTGACACTTCCGAATATTTACCAAAAATATCCCCATATTTATGATACTAACATATTTTTTCTAAAGATCATTTTAAGGAATATGATCTCGATATACTGAAACCTCAATATAACGAACTCCCCTAGAGATTCGTTATATCGAGGTTTGACTGTACAAGTAAAGCAATCATGGAAACAAGCACATTCAACCGCGGATTTAAGGCTTGGTTTGAATGTTATACCAATAATGACTGATTTCTCGTTATATCTGGTAGATATTAGGTTGGTAAGAAAGTCAGGCGACAGAAACGACATCTTTTCCAAATAAACATAACATTTTATTAAGATAAGATTAATTTATAATGTAGTACTTCATCTACAAATCGTGTCCAACGATCTGGTAAACTTTAAATGCCGGCCGTCCAGAAATCCTTAGGTCTTGAATCGAAAAACTCTTCAAGGTTATTTTAAACATCCGTGTAATTATCAAATTGTTTATCACGTTGATAGTTTTTGAAAGCCCGAAACAAATGATAATCTGATGGGGCTGAATCCAATGAGTATGGTGGACGCGGTAGTACTTCCCATTACAATTCGGAAATAGTTTTTTGTGTCACTTTAGCTGCGTGGGGCCGAGGGTTGTCATGAAGAAGACGAACTTGTCGACGTTTACGACGTTTTTGTTTAATAATTTCAGACAGCTTCTGTAATTGTTTAGAGTAGATCTCGGCATTTATTGTGGTGTTAGGCAGGAGACGCGCATAATATGTGCTAGAAAAAAGTATTAAACCGAGCCCTTTAGTGTCGCAAGACTTTCTTACCAACCTCATATACCGGGTGAGTCACGAGAAACAGAACATCTGAATATCTCCGTTGGATTTGAAAATACGAAGTATATACATATCGGAAATTGAATGGTTTGCAAGGACGCACATGGCTATCATAATTTTTTTTTTAATTCAATTTTTAGTCGGCTATTTTAAGGTCATCAAATCATTTTTTCCCCTTGCACATTGTTGTCGGCATCCAAACGAATTCAACCATGTAACATATGATGACCTTCAAATGACCTTCAACCCAGAAATATTGAGTAATTCAACGTGTGAGTTTTTTTCTCTATATTTCTGTTACGCTAAATGATTCCTGTGAGCTGGGTTACATTCAAATGTGTAACAATAACACATCCGAGTAACAGATTCGGCGATGACAGAAGATTTACGAAACACCTTCAACCATTCGTATGTACACAATCGTGTTTATCAACTACTTATTACTCTGAATACCTTCTTGCCATCAAAAACTCGTTGAATTCTTATTTATTAAATATTTCTGGGTTGAAGGTCATTTGAAAGTCACACTATGTTACATGGTTGAATTCGATTGGATGCCGTCTGCAATGTGCAAGGGGAAATAATATGCCATTCCATTAAAAAAAACTTTGATGACCTTCAAAAAACCGAAAAAAAAGAATTACAAAAAAATATGACAGCTATGTACGTCCTTCCAAACCATTCAAATTTCGATATGTACACTAGACTGGCACATTTTTTTTAATTGAAATTTTTGTTGAAAATGTTGTTGAGAATGACAAAAAATGAGTGCTGACAAAATTTCAGCCCTTTATATTAATATTTAAAGGTCCCTCGTCGCGATTTACTATTTCCCATTCATTTAACATGGAAAAAGCTTTGTTTGCCGCTTCTCAGCTTTATAACTCGCCTACGGGTAAACACACGGAAATGCCCTAAACATTGTTTCATGGAAAATTTAACGCTTTACAAAAAAGATCCTTAGCTTTCATACGATGAATTCACTCGTCCGAATTTTATTCAACGTCAAAGTTGAATCTATGATAAATTTAATGATTTTGTGAGGTTTTTGGACTTTTCCAACGCAGTTATTGATTTTTTTGTTTTCTTCTGATCCATCTTAAAAAATATTGTATCCTTTTCAAATTATTTCTTAGATAGTTTCTAAAATTCATAATAGATTTAAAGGGGGTAGCCGGTTAAGGGGGGTCTGACGGCCCCCACCGAGTTTGATCGAATCGACCCAAAAACCTGAAAGAGGGCTGAAAAACAAAATTTTAGAGATATTTTTTAACCCCCTAAACCCTTATGAAAACACCATAATCGCAAAAAATGCGTTTTTTTGATGTTTAATTTTTTTTTGAGCTTTCAAATGCATTTTAAAGCGGTTTTAACACAACCAAAATTTTGTTTCAGATGTGTAGACATGCCCTGAATTTTTCCAGATTTTTTCGTAAAGTTAAATCATGTGCAACATAATTTTAATGGCAAAAAAACCGTAAAAAATCGTCATTTTTTGTATTTAATGCTATGGTTTTTATTGACGTATTAATGGTAAAAAATCGTGCACCATAGCATAGAAAGCTACTATCTTCCTCTACAAAATGACGCTAATTGGGCTCAATTCGGTCGTCTCTAGCGTCCGAAAATCAAACTTGAATAAATTCCGTTTTTATAATTTGAGCATTTTCAGTTACGAAAATGACACAAAATCATATTTTTCAATTATTTTTTTTAATAAAAGTACATTTTGGGGTTTCTGAGGTCGCCGATTACAAATTTGATGTCAAAAATTAGTTTTGTCACATGACAGCTGTCAAAACGAAGAAAAAATATTTTAATTTTTGAAATTTTTTAAAAAGCTATGGGAACGATATTAATAAGGATTTTTTAGGTCGCTGATTATAAATTCATTCTTATACACGAATTTTTAATCGTAACAGCTGTCAATAGTTATATTAACAAACAAAAAATTACGTATTATTCAGAAAAAAAATTTGGAATTCCCCGACTAAACTGTCACCTGGCGGAGAAAATCCCAACTTGTACCTTATTAAGCCACGTACCCGAGTGCCTAAGGCCACCGTACCCACGTGGGCCTTAGGCTCGTATGCCCCTCCGCACGGTACTGCGCATGCCCACTACGCACTGACGCATCGAGAACCCCGCTCCACGCGGTCTCTCTTTCTCTCTGTGTTCAGCCGCCGTCCAGTACACACGTCATGCGACGCGCTCTGCTCCGTTAAACAAATCTATTTGTTTTGTTAACAGCGTTTTTTTAATTTATCGTTTAACCTGCCTATCTCAACACGAAGTGATTGAAGCAGTATTCTAAGGTGAGTTTGAATATCAATTTAAATATCAATCAACATAAAAATTGATTTATAATCATAACCTCAATCTACAATCGTTTGCCTCATAGTCGACTTGAAATCGTACAGAAGGTGGCCGTCAACTTCAAGTTGTTGTTTAGTTCACTCACATGAAAAGAATTAAAAAAAAGCAAAAAAAAAAAACAAAACTAAGACGAAACGATATTTCAATAAAAAAATGATTTGGAATACAATAATTTATTTCTGTTTTGTTTACCGATGTTTTCAACATTTTTTTTGTTTTGATTTACAATTTTTAATGTACTTTCGATTTTCGTTACTTTTGTTCTATTTGTTTTTTTAATTATGGTTTTTTTTATTCCGGGTTTCAGTTACTTTTTTCATTTTTTTCAAAAAAAAAAAAATAATTTGTTAATCATAATAAAAAAAAATAACAATGTTCTTTTTTTTTCTTTAGGAAAAACTGTGCGATGCCACCGAAAAAACGAAAATGTACGGCTGGTGAAAGGTGCATAAGATGCAACAGATTGTTGCGTTATGATACCGGAAAACAGAAGTCCATTTCTTCAGATGATGACGTACACTTATATACTAAACTACTAGGTAAACGAGTAGAGAAAGGTGACGTTTTATGTCATCTGTGTCGTTCCGCAATCGCTAAATCCCGAACGGTTTCACCATCGACGAGCCAAACCGACGACGAGCCAAAATCCTCTGCCAAACGTCAATCCCGAGGAAAATCCTCTGCCAGATGTTGATCGCGAACAAAATTCTGTCGATCCTGTAGAGAGACATTCATCAACACTCTCCAATTTGACAGTATCAGATGACACAGAACAATCTTCGGAACAGTCTTCGCAACAATTGTCACGGTCGGAGTCTGGATCTTCCACAGGACAGTCATCACAATCTTCTAAGGACCCTCCTTACGTTCTTCGTCCAAGAGAACCGGACTATGAAATGATCGAGATGCCTTTCAACAGAGTTACCGCGACTCACAAATGTTGTTGCGTATGTCTTACTCCAATTACGACATCTCCGGTTGTTCCGTTTAAAGCGAGGTTACAGGTATTTATAAGTTCACGAATTTTCATTCCAAAAGGCAATCGCTGTGTCCTGTACATCTTATCAGTGAACGTATGTACGTTGACGAAATTTCAAACTTGAAAATATTTTCGAATACTTGTACTATCAGTTCTCAAGAGTTGGTATTATTTTTGGATGCACTGTCCAAAAAATGCGACAACAGTATTTTAGACAGAGTAGATGATTACAATTTATCGGCAGAGCGCATAAAATCGCTAACTGGATACACAGTTGCAGAAATCAAGACTCTAAAAAACATGTTGGTCACTTTGCGAAATTCTCAAAATCGCAGTATTAATCAAGCTCTTTTAATATTCCTTTTTAAATTAAGAACTGGAAATTCCAACACAATCACTGCGTCAATTTTCGATATCAAATCTGAACAACTAGTATCTGCTTATTGCAAATCGGGTTTGGATTCATTCGCGAAAGACGTCTTTCCACTTCGTTTCGGAGCTCGGGCATGTTCTCGCGAAGATTTAATTGCTAATCACACGTCGCCTTACGTAAAAAAATTACACGGATTTGAAGATCGCCTGCTCTTGATTGCTGATGGTTCATACCTTCGACACCAAAAAAGTAGTAATAATTGTTACCAAAAAAAATCTTTCTCTGGTCAGAAAAAGTGTCCACTCTGTAAACCCTTCACAGTTTGTGCCACAGATGGATATGTAATAGATGTTTACGGACCGTACGAAGCAATTGTGAATGATGCGAAAATCTTACAACATGTACTAAGTGATCCGAACGGCTTGAGATCAATCCTCAAAAAAGGGGATGTTTTTATACTTGACAGGGGGTTCAGAGACGTCAAAGATTGGTTAGAATCTCAAGGGTTCGTTGTGTTGATGCCAGCGTTGAAAGGCAAAAGAAAGCAACTTCCAACAAATGAAGCAAACGAAAGTCGATTTGTTACGAAATTGAGGTGGGTGGTAGAGGCTGTCCACGGTATAATCGGTAGTAAATTCAAACTCTTGCATAATCAGTTTAACAACAACATGTTGGATTCAGCGATGCTTTATTGCAAAGTAGCGAATTTTTTGGTTAATGAGTTTGGAAAAAGACTGAATTGCGATACCGATTTACAAGATCAAATTGCCGAGCAAATGTTGAAAAGAAAAGACGTTGACAATTCTTTAGCGAAAGTTGTGGAAGAACAAAACTGGAATAGGAAGAAAAGGATCTTCAAACCGTTAACATCAAATGACGTATTAGACTTTCCGGAAATGACAGAGCAAGATTTGAAGATCCTTTTCACTGGCTCGTACCAGTTATCGCAAACTGTTTCATACTTAGCTGAAATGTATACCGAAGAAGGACTTTTGAATATGCAATACTTGTTGGAGGACGATACCATTTTGAAATGTGAAGTTAAATCAAGACATATAAACAAGAAAGTATACAGATGTTACGTTCAGTACGACCCTAACAGTATTGGATATAACGGTATAAAAAACTACGTATGTGATTGTGCAAATGGGCTAAGAACTGTTGGTTGCTGTGCCCACGTTGCAACAATCATTTACTTTTTAAGTCATGCACGGTATTTGTCCAAAATCATCCGCCCAGCTCAAATTCTAACGAATCTATTTCACGTTGATAATGTCGAACCTGTTATTGAAGAACACAGTGACGAAGATTAACAACATAACAATCATGTTGCAATGTATGTATTACTTGTGTCTGTTTAATGTATATATTAGATGAATGTATGTAATATTATTATAAATAAATAGATTTTTTAAAATACAATGACTTTTAATTATTGAAAAAACCGAAATAGCAAATACCATTTTCATTTGATGACATGTGTAATTTTTTTTTTTTGTTAGCTGTTTGACATCAAATTTGTAATCGGCGACCTCAGAAACCCCAAAATGTACTTTTATTAAGTAAAATAATTGAAAAATATGATTTTGTGTCATTTTCGTAACTGAAAATGCTCAAATTATAAAAACGGAATTTATTCAAGTTTGATTTTCGGACGCTAGAGACGACCGAATTGAGCCCAATTAGCGTCATTTTGTAGAGGAAGATAGTAGCTTTCTATGCTATGGTGCACGATTTTTTACCATTAATACGTCAATAAAAACCATAGCATTAAATACAAAAAATGACGATTTTTTACGGTTTTTATGCCATTAAAATTATGTTGCACATGATTTAACTTTACGAAAAAATCTGGAAAAATTCAGGGCATGTCTACACATCTGAAACAAAATTTTGGTTGTGTTAAAACCGCTTTAAAATGCATTTGAAAGCTCGAAAAAAAATTAAACATAAAAAAAACGCATTTTTTGCGATTATGGTGTTTTCATAAGGGTTTAGAGGGTTAAAAAATATCTCTAAAATTTTGTTTTTCAGCCCTCTTTCAGGTTTTTGGGTCGATTCGATCAAACTCGGTGGGGGCCGTCAGACCCCCCTTAACCGGCTACCCCCTTTATTGCTATGTAAAAGTGCATTAGTACAAAAATCTATTCTTAAACCGAATTCAATTTCCCATAGCATGATAAATAAATATCTAGGGAATAATTTAAAAAGGATACAATACTTTTAAAGATGAATCAGAAAAAAACAACAAAAAAAATCAATAATTTTGTGACCAAAGTCCAGAAATCTCACAAAATCATGAAATTGTTAATAAGTTCAACTGTAATGTTAAATTAAATTTGAACGAGTGAATTTATCGTATGAAGTCTAACGACCTCTTTTGCATACCCGTAGGCGAGTTATAAAGCTGAGAAGTGGCAAACAAATCTTTTACCTTGTTAAATGAATAGGAAACAGAAAATCGCGATGAGGGACCTCTACATATTAAGATGAAGGGCTAAAATTTGGCCAGCACTCATTTTTTGTCATTCTCAACAACATTTTCAACAAAAATTAAAAAAAAATTCTTTTAGTCCAGTTTAATGTACACTACCGGTCAAAAGTTTCCGGACACCTGAGATAATTGCAAAACGTTCGATCACTTTGTATAATTGCAAAATTATATCAGAATAATATAACTCATTGTATAGAGCCATATAGCATCTCCGTAAAATAATAAATGAAATGAATTATATTATTCTAACATTATTTGGCAATTATCCTGTGGCCGAAAGTTTAGCAATTATCTTAAGTGTCCGAAAACTTTTGGCCGGCGGTGTGCATACTTCGTATTTTCAAATCCAACAGAGATATTCAGGTGTTTTGTTTCTCGTCGCTCACCCTGTAATTGAGAATTAAGGTAGTTCTGTAGTTTCGGTCAAATGTTAGGAATTGGCTGAAATCTAAGTATGGTGTAGATATGACCTTCATGGACTGATGCCCAAAAATTTAATTCGATTCACCGTTTAGTTCATTAGATAATTGCAATTGAATATTGGTATTTTTGTACGCGATCCTGGCATTCTGTCTGACGTTTATTCTTAACATTGATGAGAAAATGAGAAAACGAGGAGATCAACCAAGAGTTGATTGAACAAATATGCATGCATCTGCGTTGTGTTCGACGCACCGATGATACGTTGTCCGTGAAGTTACCTTACGAAAGAAATAAAAAAATCAGAACGAACGACGAGGGAGAACGAAGAACGAGACAGGTGGAACGTCTGCAGAGCAATCTCGTGCAACTGAGACAGCGTCAAAGCTTGCAGAACAGTACGACGGCGTTTGCTGACGCCGGAACGACCAGCTGGGCGATCGAGGAAGACGAAGACGAAGACGACGATGCACCCCTCAACGTTCAAAGTTCAGTCGCGGATCTGAAAGCGCAGAACAGAGCTGCTCTCGAAGGTAAAGTCAAAGATATTGAAAGAGAGAAAGAGGGAAAATGGTGGGTTCACATGTTTGTTACTTTACAGATCAGGAACAGGGCTTGGATGATTTGTACAAAGTCATAACGAGGCAGAAAGAAATAGCTCAGACGATACAGTCGGAGGTTGGTAATCAAAATGGTAAGCATTTTTGTATTGCCTCAAAGGAACTGTTGTATTTCGTTTTTAGATACACTTTCAATTCTCCATTTGGGTCTTGGACGACTCCACTTCTCCCATTGAAATAACGAATTTTAAACGTCTAGCCCGTTAAGGGGTTAGACTACTGTGACCAGCTGAAAATCAGGGTTGTTTAAAAAAATTAATCTTGAAGGAACAAGATTGAAATAACGTTCGGACATTCATTTACATGTACTTTAACAAAGTTGTGTACCAAATTTCATTAAAAATATTAAAAATTAAAGAATTGATGAACAATCTCGTGGAGGACCTTCACGTGAGGGGCTCAACGGTGTACTTGATTATGGCCACCTGGTTGATCTGAACAAAAAAAACGATTTTTTTTTCTCAAAAGATATTACCGGCTAAGACTTAACCGAGATTTTTTTGCTTCTCGTGTTTGAATCATACAATTTTTTTTTAATTTTCTTTCGATGTCTCGGGGAAAATGGCATCCTTATTGTTAAGAACTAATGAAACAAATGTTAAGGGGTCTTCTCACTTTAGACTCTGAAAAAAAGCTATTTTCATGATTTTTTAATTAGGTTTATAACATAGATATTCATATAAAAGTTGTTACACTTAAGACCATAGGCCACAGTAACGGGTATAAAATCATGTGCGAATTTAACAATTTTTTTTTCGTATGAAAAAAGTTATTCACTGATAAAATTAATTACACATCTATTTAGTATGAATATCAAGTTGTTAGAAAATATATATATGTATTTTTTTTCGATGTATAAAATGGCCGACTACTAATATTTCCTTTTGTTATCTTTTTTTTACGCTCCGCGGCGTGACATTTTTAGCATCCACAATTTTTTACCTAGAACAAAAAACAAAAATTCTCGTCAATCTACATTCGAATACCTCGAGAAGCACGTACAGAATTTAAAAAATATTGTTTTATTCAAAAGTTGTAGGTATTTGAACTTAAGAAATGAATTTTCACTGAAAAATTTCGTTATAACTGCTCATAAACTGCTCATAAAATGAAAAGTTTTCGTTTAATCAGAAATTCCGTACGTACTTCTCTGCGAAATGCAATTATGAACATAACTTTTAAATTTGAAGTAAATCGAGTGAAAATTGTTGAAGTTATTTGTCACGCTAATTGGAAAAAAGCTGTTTCGAGAAGTTTCGAGTAGTCGGTCATTTTGTACATCGAAAAAAAATCTAACAGCTTGATATTCATACTAAATAGATGTGTAGTTAATTTGATGAGTGAATCACTTTTTCATACGAAAAAAATGTGATATTCACACATGTAAATTCGCACTTAATAAATACACTTTCGAAATACATAACAAAATTTTTTAAATGTATTTATGCAACCCAAACAAACTTTAAACGCGTTTTTCTCGAAACAACGTTTTTCAACGGCTTGTTGATAAAATTTTCGAAACTACTGAACCGATCCCTATGAAATTTTAACCACATATTCTTTACAACTATAGCTATAGCGTATATCAAGGATTTTTTTAAATTTTAATATCTACTATTTTTTGCCAGCACCGGTGAAAAAACACGTTTTTTTTTTCGAAAAATGTCCACCATTTTGTTATTTTTGCATACAGCGAACATCGTATGATATGCGCTATAGCCATTAACATACTGAATCCAAAACCGTTGAATTTTTTGTTCCGGATGATTCATCTCCGAGATTTCATCAACAGCGCATACCTACACTTTTTTAGGACATTTTTTTAACTTCCATTGTCGTTTTTAAATAGTGACAAATAAAGAATTTTTTTAAAAATGTATTTCGAAAGTGTCTTTATTAAGTGTAACAACTTTTATAACAATACCCATAATATAAACCTATAAGCGTCTAAAGTGATAAGACCCCTTAAAAGGTTATTCCTCGGGTCATCCTTGAAAATTGTACTTTCACTAATTTTCGCGTAGGAATATACAGAATTTTACTTTCTGTTTGAATCAGAAATAATCGATGATCTGGCCGATCACATGGATCGAGTGGACGAGCGTCTCATCGACGGCACACGTCGCGTTCGCACCATAAATCGGAAAGATCGTACTTGCGGTTACTGGATCGTCATTCTACTTTTATTCATAACTATAATCATAGTCGGGCTCGTCTGATTCAACTTTCTTCTGTGTGATATGCATTTCCTGCCGAGTGTTTTTTTTTTAATTTCGAACTTCAACGGACTCTGTGAAAAGTGGATTACGGTTTTAATTGTTACGGCGTCGAAGCAGTTGAGATTTCTCGGACAAAACGCTCCGCCGCTATCGGGAGAAAGACGGAAGTGTAATTATTCCTCGTTGCGCTTTTTCGGTTCAGTAAAAAGTGTTGCGCGAGATCGAAGTGCCGTTTGTACATAGAACTATCGCCAGATGGAGAAGAAAATGAATAAATTAATCGAGGAAGCATTGTCTGCTCGAATTGCGATAAAGTAGCCGTTCTCCCGTTTGGGTCGTTCGCGACGAATATTCTTGGAAGAGAAAACTATGGATTGTAGTTTGCAGTAGGCGAGCATTACTCATAGATGAGCTCAACTAAAAGTTTATTTCCTAACATTTTTCGATTACAGTCCCGTGATAAATGGACCTGTGATATCTTTTTTTGAAATATCTGGGCGGTAGAGGCTCTTTCTCTAGTAATGGAACCTCGGTTGTGAAAATCGAGTCATCTAGCATATCTGTTTTCGAAAAACACCTTTCATCGATGTCTTCACCCGCGTCATTGTGTGTCATTGCGTCTTAAAGAGGGGCACTCCATATAGAACGCCAAATTTCAGTCGGTTTTCATGAATTTTTTTTGAGGGTAAGGAATGTATATATTTTTTCAGGGTCATAGGTACTATTTATTCCATAATTATAGTTTTCAAAACGATTTTTGTGGCTTGAAAAGTTAAAAATGGCGGAGATATAACCAGTCGCTGTGAAGCTGTCTGGAAGGGAGGCCGAATGCGGTGTACACTCCAGGACCTCGACGGATTATCTGAAACAGTCTCCGCAAAAAAATTCATTAGTATAAACATGTGGTCGCTTGATGAACCATTAACATTGGAGAAATGATGATAATTGGCTAATGGGGCGGCCTTAGAACAAAAAAGTTGATTTTTTCGGAAATAATTTCAAACTTTGACCCAGCCACAAACATGTTTATTTTCATAATTTTTGGTCGAGCTTAGGTTCATCAATGGCACATAAGTATCATAAGAAAGTGTGCCAAATATCAACTCGATCGGTCAAATAGTTTTTGAATAATCGTGTACACCGATTTTCAATTCATTGAAAAAAAAGGTTCGAGATAATCGCGTTTCAAGTTTCGCCAAGGGAAAAACGTATGATTCTGTGACTTACCGACTAGTCAGCTATTCCAGCACCATATAATAGTCCTTCAGATTCCTCGTAATACTATATTTCTATGGGTATAGAAGCGTTTGTAACAGCTATTATTGAATATACGACTCACCTCTCCACATGGTGTCTATACCTGCTTGTAGGGCTCCAAACGGAGCAAGGTGAGTCACGCTCAAAGGCTCTCGGGATGTCGTTTTTGAGAATTGACCAAAATCACCAACCGCATCGTATTCGACAGGTTTCAAACTATAAATTTAGGCAATAAAAAGAAATGCATTTTTTTGAAACCTCTATATGGAGTGCCCCCCTTAAGGTATTCCTTTCACGAACCCGAATATTTAACAATGAACTGATTTTCGTCTATAATCAAGTAAAAATACATCCTAGTATACTGGTCAAATTTCAAGCCAATATACCGAATTTTTAACGAAAAAATACGATTCTAAATATCGTCTCATTTATACGGCGCTTTATTTCGATGACACGCTGGCCGCATTTCTATCTAATAATTTATACACTCAATAACTCTAGATGCCAGATATAAACGGCTCACACGTTAAAAAAAATTGACGTTTCCGTAACAACAAAAACAGGTGGTCACCGAATGTTTAAAGAAAATATCACTGATGAAACTTTGAAAAATGTGACTAGCAGTAGAATTTTGGTAGCCACGACTTTTCAGAGAAAATGTAGATATGTCTAAATCTACTAAATTTGCGCGAAATTATGTGATTCTAGTTTTTCGTTGGGTATAACAAATGATTGTGACTTATGTTTATTAAACCCCACTGTAATTTACCAATGATTCAGAAGAGCCCTCCTTACGCTCTCACTAAATGCGGCCCTTCGCGAAAAGAATACCTCACATTCAAATCAGTTCACCACATACACTTAACGGAGGTTTCTACTTTGTTGGGCCAAAAAATGTTCGATTGTTCACCAATTTTTTATGCGAAAAATATTAAATATAGAATGTTGAAATTTAGTATTTTTACTGAGCGGTCTTTATTGAACATGATAATATTTTTGGAACATGATACTGGGAGTGGAAAGAGCTATGTCTGCCGGCGCGCTGGCGATAATATTCTTCGCTTGTAGACCCCTGTGTCCTGAACAGGTGATCCGAAGCAAAAAATCAAACATATTTTTACTTTGTACAATATTGTGTATAAGTCGAACTAGAATCAAGAAGAAAAATCAAATATTAAAAAAATAGTGAGCGATCGAAGGGGAAGTTTAGTTTTGTACCAAAAGTTTTGCAGTTTTTTGTTCATAAAATGGAAACGTTTGAATATATTTGGATAATTCTAGTTCAACTAATGAAGACGTTTGTTGTGCACGTGCCTACCAAATTTCATAACGATTGAGTCTGAGACGTGTAGGAGCACTTCCGTAATTTTGGAAAACGTGGTTTCGTGAAAAACGCGTTTATAGTTAAACCGATGTTTATGTGCGAATAAAATAAAAAGTTTCATACTTACACCTAATCTGCTATGCCAGGACCATAGAGTACACGTCCTTCTTCTTCACCACTCTATCTGATACAACAAAATTTAAAAAAAATTGTTTGGCGCCTCAAAGTAGAAACTTCCCGTAAGGTTGTTATAGGGTTAAGTCAACATGTTACCACCGAGCTGAATTTTTTTCTGGATCTTCATAACCTCTTTGCTGATCATTCTGTGCAGTTTGAATACGATCAGCAGTACCGTTTTTTAGAAAAAAAAAAATCGGCTACTCGAGCTATTTCGTGAGCTAATTACATTACGCTTATGGAAAACTCCCGATCATTTTTCAGTACATTATTAATATCTGCTAAGTGAATGTTACCAAGGAGCTGAAAAAATAGGTACGGTTCGACTAATTATCGGACTAACTCTTGGTACTGTGAAAATGAGGATTCACAGTACCGTTATAAAATTATTAATGTTTTTGATAGCGAATTTGTGCGAAAATCAAGTATGCAAAATATTATACAGTGCAATCATGGCAACGTCGTAGAGGGCACAAATGCTACCTATCATGTCGGTATTCGGTAATTATGCCCGGGAACCTCGAACTACTCGGTCAGGACAATTAACAACGAATATCATTGGTACTTATTCTCCTAATTAGTAATAATTACTTAATATTAATTTGATAACTGTGTTCAGAAATGATACATTTCTAGACATTTCTAGGCAAAGACAAAATAACGCGGATTTTTTTCATACATAAATTCTTTTTTGTAGATCGGAAAATTATTAAAGTAAAATTGAATTATTAAAATATATATATAAATAAAATAAAATTACAAAAAAATGATTAAAGTACGGGGCGCATGTCTCTAACTCCGCGACAGTTCTGCCAACCTGGGCATTATGATATACCACGATTTACGACGTTGCCAATTCGTTTCGCGTCAAATGAGCGACAAAAAGTTATAGAAAATAATTATACAAAGTAATGAAAACACTTAATGTAATCACCGAATGTTCAAAAATGCATATTTTTACAAATAGATGTAGAAAAATAGTTCGAAATCGCACCTTTAATATGATGATTATTTGAAAGCTAAGCATAGGACGCTCCCCTCGTACTTCACCCCCGACGGCTAAACCCTATAACAACCTTAACATGACGTTGGACTTTGCATTGTTGGAATAAAGGGACTTTTTTTACATTGCTCTCGAGTTCAGGACGTATTTAGGTTACAAAAAATTACTCAAACGTTCTTGAGGATTCTCCGTGGAGAATCCTGATCTGAATATAAAAAAAGGTTCCTGACAGTAAAAATAGAAAAAAAGGGATGTTGCCTATTTTTGGGAAAGTATTTAAAATTGTTCACATATACATAACATACCTATAAATGTTTATTTAATGCATTTACATGCAGCAAATTCTTCAAAAACCGCGTTTTAATTCATCCGTTTAGAAATACGCGCCAAAACGTCCAGAACTGTCACATGACGATGCGTGACGTCATACTCTGCAAAATTCGGGTCTCTAAAAAAACACATTAACAAATATTTGAGAATTAATAGGTTCAAGGATGAATTATAAATTCCATTCATCACCGTATGACTGTCTTGAAGACCTGCAATTAAATAGAACAAAACAAGGTGTGAAACGATACATAACCTCAAAAATTTGTTTAAATTATTACAGAGTTTGTAATATTAATGCTATATACATTATTTCTCGTACAAATAAGAATTCTTTACGGTGTACTTACATGGAAGTCTTCACGTGTCTGAATTTTGCAGAGCAGAAGGCGCTATTTTTCGTAAAAAAAAATTGGCCACCATTAAGGGCCGTACGTAAATTACGTTACGCAATTGGGGGAGGAGGGTCGGCCAGGCGTTACGGTCTACGCACGTGGGGGGGTCAAGGTTTGCGTTACGTCACGATTTTAAAACTGCAAGAAATAGTAAAATTTCTGCATGTTCAAGTTTTTAATTCAAACCTCGCGTGCAATTTTACCGTGGACACCTCACAGCTTTCTATTCGCAATGTCAGTTAAGGGGGAAAGTCACTGTGCAAGAACTTGCACAGTAGCTTTACCACATCCCACAAGCAACATTTGAAGGAATTTTTTTTATAATTCTTGACAGTACATGTATTGAAAAATATATTGGCAACATTTTTATTCACAAGTCCGAAAATTGACGGAGTTATAGTAACTTTAGTGAGAACAGGTAGCACGACCGGCTAGTGCCTTCAGTCCCTACAGGTGTGGCATCATTTACAATAGATAAAGTACTGGCTCTTATTATTTTGTGAACTATCATGAAGATGAAGAACCGTCATATCGCCCGCGACTAGATACTTCAATGTAAGTATCAATATTCTAGAAAAAACATAACTTTATGTCAAGAAACACGGAACGAAAACTTTAAACGCGTTTTTCTCGAAACTAGTTTTTCCGACCTTGTCCGAGCGAATATTTAAAAACTTATCAACCGATTTTCAATCTTTAAAAAAATATTTTTCTAATCGCAGTGACTAAGGTTGTACGTATCCGCGTTTTTAACATTTTATAATTACTATTTTTGAAGACTGCTTGAATACAGAAAAGGGCCTTGAAAATAGAAAAAATGTCCAAACTGTCGGCATTTTGTAAAAAATAAAAAACGGCTACGCATAACGATAGCTACATTTGTATAGATATCGCTAAATTGATGACTTTTAATTTACAGATAACCTTTCATAAAGATATCGATGGGACAATGAAGAGAATTTTTTTTTTCGTCGTCAAATCAAGGCATTTATCTCGGTGAATTTTCAAGATTTTGTCATAAAAATTGGTATAAAACTAGATGAGTATATGCTTCATGAAATGAGTATAAACACGATCCTTTCATAATTATTGACGACAAAGCACCCGTTACGTAACGGAATAAGGGGGGGGGGGTTCTGGCCAAGCGTTACGGTCTTGTTACGTGGGGGGGGGGGGGGGGGGGGGTGGTGGTCAAAAATTGGGAAATTTTGCGTTACGTAATTTGTGTACGCCCCCTTATGCAGTCAATCCTAGGCAAATTTGAACAATTTGCCTTCACGAATCCAGTCTCCATTATTACAGTTCGAGTAAAATTCAAAATCGATCGAGATATCTCACAAATTGTATTTTAAGGTAATCCTATCGCTTCACACTAGTCATACCACTGATCATACTTGAGACTTGTACAATTCATATTTTTAACATATGCAAAAAGAAATAATTTGTAATAACTAAAAATTTTCATGCGTAAACTGTTGAATGAATTTTCATTTTTAATTAGAAAAATGGAAAAATAGTTATTCCAACGATTCGCCAAGTATTTCTAGGTTTGATATTTGGCAACATTGGTTCTATCTCCGTCTCTCTTTACTCAACCAGGCGAGTTTAACCTCCATGCTTTTCAACGTCGATCTGTCAAAACAATATCAGGTGTGGGAAATATAAAGCATTATATTCGGGCCACGACTGGTAAAAAGCGTGGAAAATTTGTGTCTGCGAATATGTCGGTTGAAAATGAAATATGTGTGGAAATTCGAATGAGTGAGATGAGGTTAGGACTACAGTCAGCTGTTGCCTTGCTGTCACGTCGCTTTATCGTAGCAAGTGGTAATAAATCTAATACCGGAAGGAATTAAACTTGATATTACATTAAAATTGGGTCAATAAGCGTAATTTTTTCTAAGAGCATTGGATCACTACAAGTATTGAGTATGTAAATCTGATTATTTTTAAGAATCTAACGGATTCCCACTATTATATACACTTTTGTAGCGACCGGAAATTGGGTTTTTGCATGTCATCTCGGAATTCCTTCACAAAAATACGCAATTTTGATTTTTTTTCTGTGTAATTAGGTGGATAACCGACCCTGCCATTTTACAGAGACGATTATTAATATATTTGGTTACGCTAAAAAAATTATAATCCTATGGATTGAAGCCTGGCGATAGGATTACCTTAAGACAAAGTAAACAGTGACAGCCTGGTATAAGCAGTATGTTTAGAGCATCGACTCGTTCGTGTTTTGCAAAGTGTGGCGTTATACGCTCTGATTGGTGTTCTTTGTCACGTGACTTAGACATTTTTTTTACAATTTATCTAAATTCATCTAAAATTTTCACCAAAATAAAATAGGCACTTCCGAACATGACTTTAATTATAAGCTATCACCTCATAAACATATTTTTTTTAATTCTCGGTTACTGGAAACATCCCTATTGAAGAAAGGAAAGAGAATCTTCGTTGCCTTCCAACGATGCAAACATCGACCTGTCACCGCCTAGCGATCAAATTGTATCGCAAAGAAAGAAAACATCGTACTATCTCTTCAACAATGACGAAGAACGATTTTAATACCGAATACACGTTTTACACTTCATAATCCGTGTTAACAATCGTCTGTTTCATCTCACAATTTCAATGTTTTCGTGCTACTTCAAACACGTCGTAAAAATAATACACCCTACTCGAGACGCTTTGTTTCCTTTTCTCTCAAACCGAGATTCCTCAGTAGCGCCTTTGGATTTGGATCTCGTCCGCGGAATCTTCGGAAAACCTCGAGGGCGGGATAACTTCCGCCGAGCGACAAAAATGTATCTCGGTAACGCGATGCCGTTTCCTTCTCGAGCTCTCCGTTGCCCGAGGGAATTTCTTGAAAGGCGCTGTACGCGTCTGCAGCAACCATGCTCGACCAAAGATCGCTGAAATATTCGATTAAATCGTTCAGCAAAGATAACAGCGAAGGCGATAGGTGTGGGTTTAAAATGTTTTATTTTCGTTTCACCTGTAGTAAGCAGCGCCCCATCCACCTAGCCAAATCGATTGCCACGAACACACGTGGCCGTTTATATCGTCGTATGGAATAACAAAGTGTTCTGCCCACAATCGTTCCATCATTGGGATCCAAAACTCGTCTCTGGGAAGCAAAAACTCACATTGGACACGTATATCTTTCAATAGGTGTATCTTAGGGTGGTACAAATTTAAGCTCTATTTTTTTCCTTTTTCTCACCACCCAATTATCTTCTTTAAATAAAAAAAAATTATCGCCGAAGCTGCGAGCGATCAAACAATATTTAGAGGTCGCTTAAGTCTCCCAAAAACTCAAATTTTCATTGAAAAATCGATTTTTTCCGTCCACTTTATAATTTTTAAATTAAGCCTCGCGAAAGCTCCAGCCGGCCCATGAATATTGAGTGGTCGCTCAAGGTTTTCGAAATTTACAAGTTCCGCCAAAAAATAAATCTCGCATACACTATAATTCCTTGTAGCATAAAAACAAAATAAACAGCGAAGTGTTACATTTTCTAAATAATTTATCACGATAATTTATAACAAACACCAATTAGACGATCTGTGTTATTATGTATCATTGTATTATGGCGTCGCTCGTCATAGAGCACAGCTACGATTGGTCCGCAGTTTGACTAACGAGACCAGTTGTGGGACGCATTACGATGCGCGGAAAACAGCTGCCATTTCAGTTTTACGAATAAAACGACCTATAATTTTATGTACGGACAAGAGCTTTAAAGAATTATTTTATGAGAACAAAGATTGTAATTCTTACGTTAGAAGTGTGAGGTAAATTTGAACAATCCGTTTCTAAAGAAAAAAGGATTAATTTTTTTTGAAAACTTTACAAAACGTCAAATTGATGAGTGAGAAGAGTAAAAAAAAATGGCGAAAATTGGACATTTCGAAGCTCTTGAGCGATCACTAAATATTCATTGGCCGGCTAGAGCTTTCGCGAGGTTAATAAAAAATTATAAAGCGTAAAATTCATGGGTGAGAAGTGGACAAAAAAATCGATTTTTTAATGAAAATTTGGATTTTTGGGAGGCTTGAGCGACCTCTAAATATTTGTTGACCGCTCTCAGCTTTGGCGACAATTTTTTTCTTTAAAGAAGATAATTAGATGGGGAGGAAAAGGGGAAAAAATAGATCTTGAATTTCTGCCACCCTAGTGTATAAACAGGGTGTCCGGCTATGAATGGATAATTCTGCAGCTATCGATAAGTCAGCCTATACGTTGGAATTTCAGTTTAGTTAAGTCCCACGGTTTTCAAGGTAAAAATCATCTGTTTTTGGTTTTTCGCATGTTATTTTTACAAATGGTAACTTTTTTTGACCCGGCGTAAAAAAAAATACTCTTGGTTTTAATAGTTATTGTCGATTCATATCATTTGCAGAAATGGCACGCGAAAAACCAAAGGCAGATGATTTTTCAAAAATAACATAAAGCCCAAAATTTCGAAATCCGTGGGACTTTTACTAAACTGAAATTCCAGCATATAGTAGGACATGATCTGACCTATCGACAGTTGCAGGATTATCCATTCATAACAGGACACTCTCTATACATTCGAGTGGTTTGCGAGGCGTAGCGTACAATGGTGGACGAATTTTTAAAAGTTTTGCCGTTCGTGTTGAAAACATGAAGTTGAAGCTTGCATCGTCGACGCATGTTGACGTATGTTTTAAATTGAATATGAAGAACGGAGAGGATTTCATGAATAATTATTTAAAAATCTGAATAAGTGCTTTAGCAGCGAAGCGATGGTCATGAAAAACATACTTTCATTTGAAAATGATAAAATAAATGTTGGAGATTTGAGAATGCAAATTAAAAAGGAGTGCTGTCCTAACTTATATACAGTAGAACCTCGATTATCCGAATTTTCGGTTATCCAAACGCTTCGGCGTCGTATCCGAACGTTTGATTATCCGAACTCAATGATGGTCTTTTTTTTCTCAGTTAAGGTATCGCCCTAAGGTATCCACCTTTTTTTCTCTAATAAAGCTATTTCCTAACGCTTCGAGATATTTTCAAAATATATTATTGTCTATATGTGACTTCATACATCAGATCGTATTTACATTATATGTATTTACGGGAAACCGCTCTGGAATGGTTTGAAACCCAATCAGAAAATAGCCCCACACAGCAGCTGTTCTTGAAACGATCTAACCTTAGGACCCCACACATGGGTACGCCAAACCCCACATCATTTTTGAGGTCCTGGCGTTCCCGCAATTTGGGTAGTCATTCGAAAGTATCGATCGCGTTTGGAGGGGGGACTGTCTAGAGCAGGTTCGTGCAGGAATAACCGTTAGTTATAGTTTGGACGTGACGTAGTGAACATTCTTCGAGAGTTAGCGTAACCCCACACTTTTTGCGATGCTTTGCTCTGTGTAAGTATATAATTATTACCATTGTTTTTTGTTATTTATCCTCATAAAATCAGTGTGTTATCGACAGAAATTACATTATGAACGTTTTTATACTATTCTGATTTTTTAATTAGATTAAAGCCATTGGGACGAGGTCGCGAGTACGAAAGGCGGAAGAGGTCCGGAGGATGCTGCAGGCGCACAACAATGAACAGGAACCTCAGGACAACGACTCGACTGATAGTAAATCAGACCCTTGAAGAAGAATTGGAGGGTTCTGATGAATATCATTTAGCAGGACGGGATTCTGCCCGTGACGGTGCAGACAGCGACGATGACATGATCGCACGAGAAGTGGAGAGAATAAAAATATGCGTCGTACATCCCAATCTGCTCTCGGCGGTGCTCGGAGTAAATGTCTTTACGGGAAAAACCGAGACAAATGGTCACTCGACCCTCGTGCTCCTCGCTTTCGCATTAAATCTACTCATAAGATGAATAGGCCGTGTGGCGTTAGGGCCAGAGCCAGTGTAAGGAGCGAAGTTGTAGCGTGGTATATCTTTTGTCACCTGACGAAACCTTAAATGCCGATTGGCCAAGATAATGCCGCGTGGCCAAGATAATCGCTCGATGCAATGCTCACGATGCGCACCGAACTGAATTTACAACGAACAAATCTGTATTTCTGCATTTATTACTACAGTATTCGTTTCTTTTGTTTTCATTCCCAATATCCCATGTCAAACTACCTGTAGCGATTTTGTCAGTGTTATTGTGTAAACCCAGTTCTATATCCTGTACCTTGAGCTAAATGTGTTATTTTAAAAATAATTTGATGTATAATCAGCTCAATATCCTTTAATGTTTTTTTGAACTAGAAAACACTTTTTTAGACATAGTCATTAAAAAAAAAAAAATTATCTACACTTTTTTCCCTCAAGAAACCACGCCGAAACATATTCAATTTATTTTTTCAAAAAGTGCCCTCTTTACCCCTTGTGAAATTCTTTAAGAACTTCGAGTTGTTTGTTTATAATTTTTTAAAGCTTGGTCCATACGGTCTTTTTCAAGAATCAACGAAAAAATTGTCCAACATACGCCTACAAAAAGTGTGTGATTTAAAAAATTATTTTTAGTCAGATATGCTAAAATATTTTTCTTGCTTTGTTCAATCCCATTTTTCATGGCGAAAAATTCATATTAGGTTTTCCTCGCAAATCCTATTTCATTTGTCAGTTTTCGAGCGTTCGATTAAAAAAAATCTCTACGACAAACAGTTCGTTAGCAGCGTTGATTTGAAGTGTTGGGGTGTGCGTAACCCCAGTGTAGGATATTTGTTTCGTACAGATAGTGTAGGGTCCTAGGGTTAACTGCATAAGTAGAGGTAGTATAAAAATTCAAACTTTCTTCATTGTTAATTGCTATCGAATAAAGAATTTAGGGTCGTTGGATTAATAAAGAGAATTTCTTATATTATTTATATTATATGAGTTGGTTTTCCTGGAAATCCGACATATTTTCGATTATCCGAATTTTTCATTATCCGAACGATGTCCGTTCCGAATTAGTTCGCATAATCGAGGTTCTACTGTAATAATACTTTAAGGCCGTAAAGAAAACAAGTCAAAGTAACATTAATGGAATTAATAACCATTATAATGACATTTTTATGTTTTTAACTCTGATATCGAAATATCGGGATTATTCGAGTGCAATATCAGATTTTTGGTCCAATATTCCGGTTTTTCGATATTATCGAAAACCGGTATCAATGCTCTACTCACGTTTCGTGCAATTTCAGATCCAATTTCGAGAGATAGAGCTCTTTGCATAGCTTGTAGCCCGCCAGGTGTAATCTGACGTCCCTCAAGCTGTCCACCAATTCGTCGGGCAATGGTGCCGAAGTGTCGTAGTGACTGGACACTTGTCGAATGACTGAAGGCTCGTACAGCCTCAATAGATAAACACGTAAATTTACGCAGATGTTGAAGAGAATGACAATGCGACGATGATATTGGATATTTGATATATAATATCGTTCGACTCACCAATTCGCCATAAAGTGGCCGCTTATACCGACAGCGTCCCATTCGACGTTCGACAATCCAGCAACTTCGGCGAGCTCGGCTCTCGTCAACAGATGTTGCAAAGCGTGGCCAAACTGTAACGCAGGAATGAACAGTGGACGAAAATCAAAATCGAAGAGCTCGCACGATAATTTTCTGTACTTCTTGGAAAATTAACGGGCTACATCTACCTAAGTGGGTCAAAAAATTGCATTATTCAAAAATATTTTTATTCTATAATATGACCTTTTAGCTATATTCTCTGAAAAATTCATCGAAATATTCCTGAAATTGAATGAGCTGCAGCTTCTAACAGTCGGGCGGGCGAGCGGTAGCAGCACCATACATCAAACTTTAAGGGAGAGACTTCATATAGAGGCATAAAAAAATACATTTTTGTAGAATGTGATGACCTGTAGAATACGATGCAGTTAGTGATTTTGGTCAATTTTCAAAAATGACGTCCCGAGAGCCTTTGACCGTAACCCACCTCTGCTCCGTTTGGAGCCCTACGACCAGGTGGAGAGGTGAGTCGTCTATTTAATAATAGCTGTTAGAAACGCCTCTATACCCATAGAAATATAGTATTGCGAGGAAGCTAAAGGACTATTATACGGTGCTGGAATAGTTGCCTAGTTGGTAAGTCACAGAATCATAGGTTTTTCCCTTGCCGAAACTTTAAACGCGATTATCTCGAAACTTTTTTGTTCAATGAGTTGAAAACCGGTGTACACGATTAATCAAAAACTATTTGACCGATCAAGCTTATATTTGGCACACGTTTTTATGATACTTATGTGCCATTGATGAACCTAAGCCCGACTAACAATTATGAAAATAAACATGTTTTTGGCTGGGTCAACGTTTGAAATTATTTCCGAAAAATCAGCTTTTTTTGTTCTGAGGCCCCCCCTTTTGCCAATTATCATTATTTTTCCAATATTGATGATTCATCAAGTAACGACATGCATATACTAATCATTTTTTGTTGCGCAGACTGTTTCAGATAATCCTACGAGGTGCTGGAGTGTACACCGCATTCGGCCTCCCTTCCGGACAGCTTCACGGCGACTGGTTATATCTCCGCCATTTTTAACTTTTTTCAAGCAACAAAAATCGTTTTGAAAACTAAAAGTATGTAATAAAAAGTACCTATGACTCTGAAAATATATATACATTTCTTACCCTCTAAAATAAATCATGAATATCGACTAAAATTTGGCGATCTATATGGAGTGCCTCCCTTAAGGGCATGTACAAGATCAACATAACCTTACAAATTTTCCAACCCAATATTCTCATAGATGGTTAAATTTTTTGGGAAAAACAAAGCATTAGGCTTGATGATTTCACTTTGTCTTAAATATTATTCATCTCTGAGATATCTCTGTTCTAAAATTTCAGCTATCTCTCTCGCACTCATATGTCACCTGGTAGATCTTCTACTTCGCCTTGAACGCGTTTTTCTCGAAACACTGTTTTCAAAGTCGGTGCACATGATATCTCGAAAACCACTCGATGGATTGTTTCCAAATTTACAGAAGATACGATTAGAAACATTTAAAGTTTCAATTCGTCGCCACGTTGTTGAAAGAAATTATTTTAAGAATCGACGATCGTCAATGACTCGTATTTATTGTTAACTTGAATAACCCGTTTGGTTTTTAGTTTTTAAATGGACTGTTTAAGCTGGAGAGAGTCCACCGCCAAACGTCGCGAAAAAAAATTCGTCATCTGCCGGCGGCCATGTTTTTGTTTTTTTCTGTATTTTGTTTTCAAGCCTTTCAATATATGTACCTTTGTGTTAAAAAATGCATTTCGTTTTCACCAACAGCCCCCCAAAACCGGAATTCGGCCATTTTTTTGAGCCTCCGGGTGGATGTAGCCCCTTAATGTCGAAGTTTACCTCATTGCAATGCGATGCACATTCGTTTTGTTTATTTTCCAAATTTGTTTTAGCGGAATTTGGATGCCAATTTCAACGCAATTTTGAGTTGATATCGAAATCGTTTCCGACGTCACCGAAAAAGGTGTCGAAAACAGTTTCTCATTGGGGGGCATCCATTAATTACGTGAGGTGATTTTGGCGATTTTTCGACCCCCCCCTCTCCCCCTGGTGAGATGTCGTGAGATTTTGCTCGACCCCCTTCCCCCTCCCCTAATCTCACGTGAGATATTTCAAAATGCATACGTTCACGGAAAATAAATTGTAGTAGAAGTAACTGCGGTTGTAGTGCCATTTACTCCACCATGTAAAGTAGTAGGGGTGACTCTCCCTACGTGATAAAAATTACGTGATTACTAAAATTACTAAAATTACTAAAATTACATGATATTTGCCGAAGACCCCCTCTCCCCCACGTGAGATTGGGTGAGATTTCGCTCGACCCCCCCCCCCCCCCTAAATGCCTCACGTAATTAATGGACGCCCCCTTGGAGATTTCGGAGACAATTTTGGTTTCTTAATAGAAGATAATTTTTTTTAACGATATAGACCAAACGTGCATTTTTTCGAAATTAGTTTTCCTGACGTGATTATCGTTGGGCGGAAACAGCGTCGTACCTTTTGAAACAGAACTGCGACGTCTTTGAACGACAAGAGCGAGGGTTTGTCGTTGGTTGGTCTTTGAAAATTGAATATCAAGGCAGCGAGCGGTTTCGTCGAGGTGTGAACGCTCAGATTTCTCATCGCCACCATCCAACCGGCATCCTTCTCCATACGAAGGCCACTTTCACGCTTCGCGTAGGGATCGAGATAGAAGCTTGCGATCGGCTCGTCACTCGACCCTTTCAGGTCGATCACATCGAAGAACCGCACATCGGCGTGCCAAACGTCGGTTTTTCGCGCCTCGACTATTCGCACGTCGAAGAGCTTCTCGACGAGGTCGAAGAGACCCTTCAGAACGTTCGGTAGGGGGAAGTAATCTCTGAGAATCTCATCTTTGATACTGCAACGACGAAAATCGGTTAGACTTTCTTTTTCATCTACAAAGTCGCTTTTTTGGTATATTTTTTTGAGAATTCAGTTTTTATTGGGTGAAAATTAAGTTCCGCGGTTTTGAAAATTATATTTTGGATTGGATTTCACGTCGATAATGTATATTCGTTAAAGACGAAATGACACGAGACTTTGCCCATAAAGAAATAGATGAAAAAATTTGAGAACCTTTCTCTACAACGGCTAAACTAAAAAAAATCTAATTATCACGGGATAATATAATTACGGGATAAATTTAACCATAAAAGATTAGGAAATGAAGTTTCGGTAAAGCAACCCAGCGACGTTACAAGTACGCGTTAGTACACTCGACCATTGTATTGAAAAAATAATTGAGAAAATTTACGAGAACTGTCGTGTAGGTGATTGTTAATAATTGTTCTCAATTGCGATCAGATCCGTGCCCGTATTACTCAAACGGAGTATACAGGGTGTATCTTAAGGAATAACACCACTCTAGGATTTTGGAAAAAATCGTTTTTTTTTGCTTAAAAAATACTTTGGGGTCCTAAAAACAATATGCAATTAGACCTGTAGCGATTTTTTTTAAGGATCAATTATCGATTTTGCCGCAGCGCCTCGGACTTCTTTGAGGCGTCTCGTACAACTTTAAACGCGTTTTTTTCTCGAAACCACTTTTTTCGAACTGGGAGGACGGATTACTCGACCACCTTTGCATGGATAGATTTGAAATTTTTATAGTAGCTTCACAATTGCATTCTCTCTGGGAGCAAGTAGTCGTTTTTTTAATTAAATGTAAACTTCTTTTTATAAACAATTTACTGCTTATTTTTTGGGCAAAAAATCGATTTACTTCTTTCAGAGTGGGTCACTTTTTCAAAACTTGAATTTAAAAAATCCCTACGTAGTCCCATAGCTAATAATATATAGATTATAATATTTTTTCGTTTTTGTTCCAGGTCTTATACTTTACGAGAAAACCGTCCTCCCGTGAAGCTATTTGTAGAAAACATGTTTTTCAAGATGGGCTCTGTCGCCGCATTTTGTATGAAAATTATAATAATTTTTTTTTAAATACTTTAATATGTGTTAAATAAACCCTCTCAAAAGAAATTCTGCCGCTAGAATGCTATTATCCCTTAATTATATATCTTATGAACAGTTAGCATCGACAGAATAAATCTACAGCTCGCATACATTTTTTTTTAAGTTCATTGAAAACAACCCGTCATTCGACTCAACTGGACCGCTCCAACCTCCTTAAATCGAATTTAATCATCCTCCCTTACTTGAGTACAGATCGGCGATATTTTCTTGCCCAATAATCGATGTCCCATTCTTGCAGAGAATCGTCGAATCCCCGTTCACGGGCGAATTTGTCCAACTCATCGAGTTCCTCTTTTTGAACTGGTCGTGCTGACGTTACAAAAAGGGTAATATGGGAATGAGTGCATCGAAAGAATATTGGGATTCAGTGAGGAGCTGTCAAGTGCGTGGCGCACTCGCGCATTAGAATGAACCTCCGCAGCGTGTCGGGTATGCGCGTCATTATAATATTAAATAAAGCTTAAGGGGTTAAGCTACTGTGAAAGTGACGAAGGCTCCATCGTCGCTTGAGGCAGCTCAAATTGAAGAGGAAGGACGAATACATGGTGCAGGAATCGTAGATTGAAAGCAAACTTATTATTACAACGATAGAACTGGTAGTGAAACTTGAAGGTAATCTTATCGCTTTACACTAGTCATACCACTGATCATACTTGAGACTTGTACAATTTATATTTTTAACATATGCAACAAAAATAATTTGTTATAACTAAAATTTTCCATGTCTAAACTGTTGAATGAATGTTCACATTTAATTAGAAAAATGAAAAAATAGTTATTCCAACGATTCGCGCGGTATTTCTAGGTTTCATATTTGGCAACATTGGTTCTATCTCCGTCTCTTTTTACTCAACCAGGCGAGTTTAACCGCCATGCTTTTCAACGTAGATCTGTCAAAACAATGTCAGGTGCGGGAAATATAAAGTATTGTATTTGGGCCACGACTGGTAAAAACTGTGGAAAATTTGTGTCGGCGAAATATCTCGGTTAAAAATGTTATGTGTGTGGAAATTCGAATGGGTGAGATGAGGTTAGGACTAGTCAGCTGTTGCCTTGCTGTCGCGTCTCTTTATCGTAGCAAGTTGTAATAAATCCAATACCGGAAGTTCAAATTAAACTTGATATTACATAAAAATTAGGTCAATGAGCGTAATTTTTTCTAAGACCATTGGATTACGACAAGTGTTAAGTATGTTAATCTGATCATTTTTAAGAATCTGACGGATTCCCACTATTATCTACACTTTTGTAGCGACCGGAAATTGGGTTTCTGCATATCGTCTCGGAATTCCTTCACAAAAATACGAAATTTTTATATATTTTTTTCTCTGTAATTACGTCGCTAACCAACCCTGAAATTTTACAGAGACAATTATTGATATATTTAGTGAAGTTAAAAAAATGAAAATCCTTTGGATTAAAGCCTGGCGATAGGATTACCTTAAACGCGTTTTTCTCGAAAATATGTTTATAAAAACGGCGTACACGATTTCTCGACATCTAGTGAACTGATTGACTTGGAGTTTAGTACACTTATTTGGTGTAATAGTAGTTTAGTCTTGACCGACGTTTTTATTCTTAACATTTTTTTCATTAGTTATTAGCAATAATGATGACATTTTTCCTCGATAAATCGAAAAAGGAATACAAACATTTTTTTCGATTACTAGGACACGATAACAAAAAAAAGTTTGGTCAAGTCTTGGCCTATATTATCTATTAAAAATAAAAACTCGTTTTTTCAGCCAAAATCAAGTAGTTGAGCCCCACACGTTCAAAGGTCTTTCACGAGATTGTTTATAACATTGAAAATTATTAATATTTTTAAATGAATTTTGGCACTTAAATTTGTTAATGTATATACAAATGAATGTCCAACCAAATTGCCAATAATCTTATTTATTCCTTCGATTTTTTTGATAACTAAACCTGATATTCGCTTTGTCACAGTAGCCTAACCCCTGAATTGTTTTTTCATAGTGTAAAATTCTTCGTAAATCTGACGAAAGTATGGCAGATAGAATCTTGTCAAATTGAGAACTGCTTTTTCTTATTTATCCCAAAACGAATTACTTTACAGTAACCCGCAGTAATTTGACTCAAAGCTGCTCACCAAATGGTATTTTGTAATGGAAACGTATGTGACGAAAATAAAATTACCAGCTTTGAGAAGCATATCTAGAACATCGTAAACGGTTTGCAGGCTCCTGGCCATTTTGGTTTCCATGCTCATGTGCGCGTAAGACTCGTAGCCTAGCGCTTTTGATTGGATGATACGATGGTCCCTTATGTCCTCGATAGTTCCACTCGCGTATAGATTGTCGTCGTTCTGCACACTCGCTTTCGACACGTTCGCTTGCCACACGTTCCAGCGGACCTCACGGCTCGGACAAAGTTCTAAAAATTTCCCAAAAACGTTGGCTATTCGGTTTGCTTTACAACGAATATTTCCGATGTGCCTCACGTATGACATCCTCGACCATGTACAGGCCGATCGATTGACCATTTGAGTGTATCACAGTGAGACTAAACGGTGATGATATTCGCGTCGTTGGAATGCACCGAAAACTCTTGTCTATAATCGTTTTGTTGTCTTCGAAAGGGTTGTTTTTTATGATGCTGAAGTTTGCATCGTAGGAATTGAAGGAAAGTTAATATTTATTTTTTCTACTGCTTACTATTTTTTGCCGATTTAGGGTACGAAAATTACCCAAAAGGTTTTTCTTATCCTCATAAGTAGACCACGATCTTAATCTATAAAAAATTGTAGATTGTAACAAAAATGAAGAATAAGAAATTGAAATGAACTTTCGTTGCATCCCAATGATGCAAACTTGAACGCCATGTTTTTTTGTTGAGTATTTAGATTATAGATATCTGATTGGGGAGTTAGAAACGATTAGGTGATTTCGTAGCTTAAGGGATCATCACAGGGTCGACTTTTTTTTAAATCGATTTTTTTGCGTTACCCGATAGTATAGACGGTTATAAACATGCTGTTCAATTTTTGGGGCGAAATTGAATTATTCCGGTTGCTACAGCCTTTCTCAGAAAAAGGGATTCGATCAGCTGCGTGAGGCCTGGCGCGAACGGACGCGTTTTTCTCGAAATGTTGTATTTCAAAATGGTGTACACTCTGAAAGGAAGAGTTTTCAAGCTATCCGTCTCAAATTTTGACACAACATTCTTCACGTCATTCTTTATCTTCCTTTAAAAGGTTTTGTTTGGAATCTGCATATTTTTTTAACAAAAAAAACTGTCGGAAAAATCGGCTTAATTCGGTACTTTTTTTCAAACTGCCACCATTTTGTCAATTTTTATTTTTTAAAAACCTTCATAGCGAGATAACGGCTTTCGTACTGATTAATGATCTTTTTACAAATTTTGTTTCAGATAATATTTACGGCCACAACCGTGTACACCGTGCGATCTCATTTTTTTTGTGAAGAATGTGAAAACCTTAAAATAGACGTTCAAATTTTATTTTCTGTTCTTCATGAGTGGTTTTATTTGACACAAAAATCAGACTGATTACCGTGTTTAAACCATCGAAAAAAATCGCGAAAATCAGCTCATTTGCGACCCGTTACACTGTGATGATCCCTTATATCCGAAAAAGATATCTAAACGGTTCTAAAAAAGTATTTCTTTTGGCATTGCAACGATAAAAACTTAAGGGAGGAGATACCTTTAGACGAGGAAAAAGTTTGCTCATCTTCATGTTTTTTAAAAGGAAAGATTTCTTCGCCATTTTTGAGACTGACGGTATGTTTTATCACTCCTTTTGGCCGTTACATGGTATTTTTAAAAATTGATCTTTAATGATGGTGGAGGTATGGAACGGTCTTCTAAAGTGTATTTTTTAAACTGGCGTGACGTATAGCTAAAAAACTAATCGGCCGATTGTGATGAAATTTGGGATAGATCTTTCTAACCTTATTGTCTAAAACATAACCCTAAATGTTTTGGAAAATTAATTTTTTTTTTATAGTGAGATGTAGTATTTTTTCGGAAAATTCAATCTTTTTGTTTCAAAGCGTACCATTTAATCGATTTTCGACGTTTCTCAATTTTTCTTGGTTAATATTCTACGTATGAGTGTCAATGATGTCGCGGTCCCCCATGACTCCTGTTCCCAAGTCGCTCTTACGCCAACAGCCGACTCCTCATGCCCGCTATCAACACCCGTTCACACCAAAACCCCAACGCTTAGCCAAGTCTAATATTTCTTCCTAGAAATCCTCATCTGCAATTCTCTCTTCTCGCAGACCCAATGTCCTTGATCCCACGCGCTTCGTTACACTCGCGCGTGGCATCCCCGCCACCTTTCTTAGGCCCTTCGGCTTAAGGCCTCGTATACACTTGTGATGGTCGGAAAAATGGAAAATTTTTTGATTGCATATTCTTTAAGTACAATATCTCAAGAATATTCTTATCAAATTTCATAAAGATCGGAGCATTAGATTCGCAGTTATAGGTATTTCAACCGCACGGCCGTCCGAGTCGCGTGTTACGCTTGCCGAGCAGCAAGCGCAAGCAGCCACAAGAGAAGTAAGAATGGCTCGTATCAAATCAATGTTTTAGAGGCTTTAGAGGATGCAGAAGGATTACTGTATGACCTTGGAATCGCCGACTCCATGCTAGTATGAATAAATTAACTTTAAATGTAAAAGAAACATTAATCTTAAACGCGATTATCTCAGAATGGTCTTTTTTGGGAAACACCTTTGCGGTGGACACGATTACTAAAAAAACGATTCATCCCATCCATATCAAATTTATACCACTTATTTAAATTGTACAAGTACATGAAAATATGTACTAATCGATGTGGATCACAGTTCTTCAATAAACATTTATTGCCCCGTCGAAAAAAAATCAAGAAAATCACGTCCCTTCGCCCGCTACTCGTGTATATAAGGCCTTAAGGGAGACTTTGTCCTTGAAATTTTCAAAAAATCAATTTGAGCTCAACATGAGCAGCTAGAAGAAGAGGAGGGATGCCTCTATGGACCAGGCATCGCCGATTAGCGGTAATTATAAACACATTTGTGTAAACACATTACAAAACTTTAAAAGCGTTTTTCTCGAAAACACGTTTTTAAAAATGGCTGACATTCTCCTGACCGCTGTAATTAACATATCGACCTGAAATTTGGAGAGCATACTCAGAAAATATGTCTTCACGGAATGACGGATCGTTTTTTCGATAGATACATTTTTGCATTTATTATTCATCTTTTTATGCGAAAAAAAACGTGAAAATTCGATTTTTTTTTTAAATTGTCGCCATTTTCCGAAATTTGTACTAAACGAAAAACCCATCCGTCATTCCATGACCAAAGGGTCACAGATTGATAATATGCTTTGAATTTGTGTTTCAGATAAACAAAGAGGGGGCAGTGATGTCAGCCGTTTACCTCCCGCGATTTGAGGACCTGTTTTTGCGGAGCTGCAACGGCCGCCATTTTGGTTTTTTTTTTCAAAACTTTTTTACCTTTCTGTATATCATGAATAAAAGCAAGAAAAAAACCGCACTCGAAAAGCTTTACTCGTTTCCTTTAAAAAAATGAAATGTAAACACCTGAAATATGGCACTCCAAGGACAAAGTCTCCGTTAATCACGCTTCCTTCCGCTGGACCAAGAACAATTAGTCCATCTCCGAGTCCTCAACAGTAAAGACGTGCACTTCCGCAAAAGTTGGTACTTGTTAATAAAACACTTTATTCGCCATCAAAGTCTTCTTTCCTATTCATTGAAACCGTAAAGCGTCACTTCGCGCATCCCGTGAACTATCCGCTCGACCGTCACAACGAGAGAAAAATCTTTGTTGGTTTTTTTTTCAGATTAATCCCGCCGACGCCACGCCCTCCAACAGCATCGACCGCAACCCGTTTGGAAGACTGTGCCATACCTCCGTCGTTTTTACAGATTAATAACGAAAAAAATACCCTAAGTCTAATAAATAGAGAAGAAATCTTTCCTTAAAGAAAAATCATGAAAATCAGCAATTTTTTCCTCGCCTAAAGGTATCTCCCCCCTTAAGTTTCACGAGATGAATAATTTATTCCAGGGACTCCGATGAAAATTTGTCAACTATAAACACCATCCTCGTGAGACTGCCGAATATGTGACGACATATCCAGTAAAAGTTTTACCCATAAACGGTGTAGCGATGTGTGGCTGGAGGGTCACTTTCCAAGGACCCTTCTGTGGATTTGCCGGATCTTCGGCAATCATTTTCAAATAATCCTCGGGAAAATCTTTCACGATGTTTGGATTTGTTATTGTGTGCTTGAACATATTCGTCGTGATCTGGAAAAACGTCGTTACAATTATTGCGCGAATAACGTGGACAAAAACCGATCGCAATGACGGAAATTCAATAACAAAACCTCGATCCGAATTCGCAATTCTTCGCTCTTGGTGATCAATTTGCCTGCCGAGTAATCGAAGCGCTTTTTCGGCTTGCCAGTCAATTCCAAACCGTTCAATCGTCCATCGAGATAGAGTTTAGCGAGCGCTCTACTCTCGGTATTGGTCGATTTCGCTTCCCTGTTCTCGAGTGCCGTTTTGCACGTATTGAGTATGGGCAAGCTGAGCCATTTGGCGCCCCTCGCTTTGTTCATGCGGTTGTGGATATTCTCGAAATAATTGGTCGGCATTAGACTCTGATTGCCGAAGTACAGAGCCTTTGCGATGCCCCATGTCGTTTCTATCGGCACGCTCAACTCCTCCAATGGGTGAAGCAAGTCATTGAGAATATTTATATCTTTGCTGCCTATGGATAAATAAATCAATAAAGCCGCTGACTTTGGAAAGACTCAGTTAAGGCGGGAGCCTGAATTAGAAGTTCCAACAAAGTGTTTTTTCGGGAATCTTTTTAGAAGGGACAAAAACAAGTGAGCCCAGTAAACATTGAGGTATCTTTTCATGTATATTTGAAATGTGTAAAAAAAAAACTTTAACATGAAACAATAAATGACTCCAGATTTATCAGCGTATTCCATGTGGGTCTTGCCACTGCAGTCCCCTATCGGCGGGAAAGATGCAGCTCGTAATTCTTGACTGAACCAAATAAACCAATAAAATTTTCAATTGTCATATATTTCTCTTCTGGGTGAATTAAGAAAAAGCTTAAAAAAATGGTGAATTTATGACTTTTCTCAGGTTCGAAAAAAAATGTGTTAAAAAAAAACTTCAACGTGCTATAAAAATTATTTAAAAAGACTTTTTCAACGACATTTTTAATTCACTTTGAAGAGATTTTCATACTGAAGAAAATAAACTTTGGTTTGATTCGTCGTTTAGTTTTTTTGCTATCACGGCCGCTAATTTGGAAAAATCGTGAAAATGAAAACTGGAGAAAACGCGCTTCAAAGTTTTCAATAGGAGGAAATATCAATATCAAGAATCAATAGCTTCTCTGCTTTTGGCCTTGTGTCTTCGAAAATATTTACAAATGGCCGCTGTAACTTTGTCAATATATTCTTGGATAGTTTATCTATCGATTTAAGCAATAAAAAGAAAACGATTCTTCGGACCTTCTAATTCAGGCTCCCGCCTTAAGAATGGACAAACCCAAACAAACCCAAACAGGCTCGCCGTTTGTTTTCCATTATTGATGATGAAATAAAGGTATTGTACTCATGAGCCAAAAACATCGTTGAATTTTGACGTATTACCAATAACAACTGAGAGCGGTGATATTTCCATAAGGAAGCCGAAAGAGCAAATTTTTTATTCCCAAAATTCTCATTATTTCGGTTGAAATATCAGGAATCAATGCCCAGAGCTTGGCACCCTGGATTTTGTTACTAACCCTTACGAGATCGATCTCCATTTGACAATTTCAAATAAACTCACTTTCCAATCGCTCCTCTATCCTTGTGACACCCTGTTCGAATTCCGCTGTCTGCTTGGCAATGGCTGCTATACTACGTTCGATAGTAAACGTGTTAAACTCCGGCAAACCATTTTCCTTCACGAGCGGATTCTTCTCTGGCAGATCTTCACCGATTTCGGGCAGCCTGTATATTGTCGAACGCACGTTAAAGCTAGTTTCGTATCGTTCATTACATTTTTTATCGCTAGTAGCTATCGTAAGCAGCCAGGATGGAGTAAAATCGTCGCCTCTTTGAATATACGGTCATATAACACGAGTAAATAGAATTGGTACGTGTGGTAAATGAATAAAAAATACTCATTACGTGTATTTTTATATACGAGTTCGGTTCTAACTTTAATGTCCATCTATCGATGTTAATCGAGCGTTTGTGATTTTTTATTTCCGGATGTTGAACGTTTTTCTAACTATCGCACTGACTTTATTCACGGAATAATGTGTTGCGGATGTGATAAAAAACATAACCTTAAAGCTTCTCGTACTTACAGAATAATGTAACCGTATCTTCTTTTTCTCGTTTCGAGTAGACTACTCCTCGTAAGGATGATACGTTTTCCACAAAATGACATGGCCATTGCGTCGCTCTATTTGCGCTTTTGTCGGTTTAATTTTTAATTGCGCACATTCTTAACACTCGATCACTCTAGAGCACACGCCGTTGTGGGTTTCGCCGCTGTGAAATCGTCTCTTTAAAAATGGCGACGCCGGTTGCGATTGCGACTGGGTTAACGAAAATATTTTGTTTATCTATCGCATGGCGATGGTGCAGAGTTCCGTACGTTTTTAAATAAACGGGAATTTCCCGTTGTATTTTCGTACATTAATTCGTAGTGTACATTTTTCTTTCTCATGAAAGATTCTGCGCCAACAATAATAACAGTAGGGTTATGAGTCTATGAACGACCATTGACGAACGAAACAGAAATAAACAGCCGCGTTAATTGTAATTACACGCCTGTCAAATATGACGGAAAAGTACAACTATTCGATTACGATTGAGATGAGATTAATCGATAGTTTGGTGAACAACGAAGAAAAGCGTCTCTTTAAATCAATCGCGCTATGAATCAATTCTAATGGATAGTGTGATGGGTTTTTTTTTTACATTCTCTACATGTACATAATCGTTGTTCAAACGAATTCTGAGCTGATTTGCCATACTAAAATCAAGTTGTGAGGTGGTTTCTCTTGCAAAATCGTGCTTTTGTTTTTCTCTATCCACGCTGCATATTTCCATTTCTCCTTTTCCTCTCCTTGTCACTTACCAATATGAACACGATTTTAGTCCTCTCAATAGAAACAATCCTGCTTTTGTTTTATCTCAACGTCTTTCGAGCAGAGTACATTGTGAGCAAGGAAGACCTGGACGGTCACAAAAAGATCTATTCTAAAATCTATATGCCTAACTGGATACCGGGATCGTACGTACGGATCTTGAAAAGCCAGCATGAACAACTCGGACACTTGGACAAGAATGAACCTACGATGGTCGAACCTGATGACAATCGTGCGGAGAACGATTTTCCTACGTGAGCAATTCTTTTCTCTTCTCAACATCGAACCTCCAGAATTCTTCTGCCGAACCCAATAGATTTGACCAAGTAAAAAATAAAATGCTAAGTTCATCCCGTCGGATCTAATCTTATTCTTTTAACATATCAACTTTGTTCTTACAGATCCGAGTTCGTTTTTTTTCAGTCTCTATTTCAAATTTCGAATTTTTAATCGGAATTGAAAGTTACAGATTTCTGCCACATAAAGAGAGCATAAAGGGATGTATGAAGTTGTACTTGAAAGTTAACTAGCAGTTTGCCCCAAACTGAAACCTTGGTATGTTCCGTTTTTACCCGACTACCAAAAAAGAAGAGAGTATGCATATGAGGTATTCCAAGTGTTTTCGAAGGGCCTAAAAGCTTGGCCTTCTTCAATATTTTCCAAAGTTGGTGATGTTTTTGCATCATATACTTTGAGTACGTGGCATTTTTTCAGATTTTTATCGGCTCACTAACTCGGCTAAATCTGAGATAAGATTTTACAAGTGATAAAATTCCAAATGATCGTATCGTTGAGATTTTCTCATTGTACGAAAAAATGTCCTGTACAAAAAAGACGAGGTTTTCTATGAACTATTTTGAAAAAAAAATCAACATTTTCCAAGTACTATAACACTTAAAAAAAAGAAAAATCCGTCATTTTTTAATTTTTTCACCTCAATGACTAGGTTGATCCTGCTGAAATTTACACTGAATTTTCTTTTATTAGTGTAAAACAACATGTGTAATTTTCATTCTGGTCTGGGCTTGCTTTCTGTTAATATCGTCGGCTTAAATTTAATGGAAAATTGTTTTTGTTGAATAACTCGGCGATTTACAATTTTTAAGTAAACATGGTAACGACTAAACTTGTAGGAAATCGACGGCTTTACAACTTTGGTCATTACAGTTTTTTCTCGACCACCGATATTTTTTGAATTAAACCTGAAAAAAGTGGCTATTGCATTATCTCGTTCATTTTTAACTTTAGGTCATAAACGAACATAAACAAACTTGTAGATAATGAAATTCTCGACAGTTTTGGTCTCTACCTTTTTTCCCTAGAATAAATATTTAACGTTGTACGTGGACGATAAAAAAACTAGAAGCGTGAAAATATTATTTCGCGAACCATTCGTTCTTTTCTTTTACCGTTGGCGTACGACCTTAAGGGGAGTTATACACCTAGGAGCCGGAAAGAAGGTAATTTATGTGATTTTTTTCAAGGAAAACTATTTGAATTTTCGGATTGGGGTTTTAATTATCTAAAAGTATATACATTCAAAAATATGTTTAATTTTCTTTATTTAAAAATATTAACAAAATACAAGGATATTGTTTGATCCTTGGAGCATCGTAAAAAAATCTGCGTATACGGTACCCACTGGCGTTTCTTCAAAATCATTTGAAAAAAAAAAACCAAAAAGATTATTAAATTAGATACTATAATCTAGTACTTGTCATAGCCGATTTTGAAAATATCGATTTATGACAAAATGGCGGACGTTTGAAAATAAATAGTGATATTTGGGCCTAAAATTAGTTATTATTTTGCCTATAAAACAAGAACTAAGTAACGGAAAAAAAAATCATATGACAAGTGCTCGATAATGGTGTATAGCATAACCATAAAAAACCTCAAGGCAATCGGTTCATTGGTTTTCGAGAAATTTTGGGTACCGATTTGAAAAACGTGGTTTTGAGAAAAATGCGTTTGAAAATTTGGGAATGAATAAATCATGAAATTTGTCAACTTACATGGAATCATCGATACCAGGCCCATAGTGTAGGTCTTCTACGGTCGACGGAATGTTCATAGCTTCTAAATCGATTTTTTCGACCATCTAGGTGTATATCTCTCCTTAAATATTGATTCCAGGGAAAAAAGTGGGGACAAAAATTGTCCCAAATTACATAATCTACAAGTTTGTTCATGTTCGTTGATGCCCTAAAGTTAAAAATAAACGAGATAATGCAATAGTCGGTCGTTTCAGGTTTAATTCGAAAAATAGCGATGTTAGATAAAAAACTGTAATGGCCACAGTTGTAAAGCGCTCCATTTCCTACAAGTTTAATCATTACCATTTTTACTTAAATATTGTAAATCGCCGAGTTATTAAAAAAAAAAACAATTTTCCTTTAAATTTAAGACGACGAAATCAACTGAACGCAAGCCCAGCCCAGATTGGAACTTACACATGTTGTTTTACACTAATAAAAGAAAATTCAGTGCAAATTTCAGAAGGTTCAACCTAGTCATTGGGGTCGAAAAATTAAAAAATGAAAGATTTTTCTTTTTTTTTTAGTGTTGTAGGACATGGAAAATTTTGTTTTTCAAAATAGTCAAGAGAAAAACGCATATTCTTTTTGTAGAGGACATTTTTTTCGTACGACGAGAAGATCACTTCGATACGATAATTTGAAATTTTATTACGTGTAAGATCTTATCTCCGAGTGAGCTGAGTTAGCGAGCCGATAAAAATCGGAAAAAAATGCCACGTACTCAAAATATATGATACAAAAACATCACCAACTTTGAAAAAGATTGAAGGTCAGGCTTCTAGGCCGTTCGAAAACACTTGGAATACCTCATATGTATTGTACGCATCTTCATGTGTTTCCCTCATATATCGTAAACTACTTAACATACTTTGAGAAGTATGGTGTCAGTTTATGCGACATTCCCTGACTGACTGACTGAAAGATCTACGCACAGCTCAAACTACTGAAGATAGAAACGTAACATTTTGTCAGTAGTTTCCTTTTATGATGTAAACACCCACCAAAAAAGGAATCTGTGATATTCAACCCCTAGAAGGGTAAAAGGGGTTGTTACTATCCTTTCAGGGTAATAAAATGCTGCCAAAAAAGAAGGCAGCATGTATATGTATTTTACGTACGTTCACGTATATCCCTTATATCTCATAAACTACTTATGTTTTTATTATGTATTATGTATTATCATCATTATTATATTTATTATATAAACTATGTTGTCATTACCTTTTTGTTTTGTTTTTAAATTATTTTTTGTTTTTTGCTTTTTGCTTCACACTATTACACTTGCAGGATGACCCAATCTCCTCTCTTCATCGATTCGCGACTGCAAGGCTTTCATTTTTAAGCACATCTAAACGTCACCGTATAAACCCCTTGACTGATCAGGCTCATTATCCGAACTTAATAATTGAAGTTGCATGAATTACTTGTTTACAAAATTATATATATTATAATACTATACTATCCATATTATAATACTATACTATACATATTATAATACTATGCTATAATGCACGACTATTATAAAAGCGAAAGTGACTCTATCTTTCTGTCTGTCTCTCTCTTACATTTTTAGTTCACAGAAAACTCGTTTTGCTTGGTCTCAATGCCCCGAACTGATACCTTGCAACCCTTATATTTTTACAACCCCTTGACCGATTTCGCTCATATTCGAACTTAAAAATTGAGTCGAATTTAAAAAAGATCGGATCAACTGTACGCAAGTTATCGGCGAACAAACATGCAAACATACGAACGCCGATTTTGTCAAAAAAACAAAGTCCATTTTTTTCTGTATTACCGGTTTGTTTACTCGCTAGACGAACTTGAGCATTTTTGTTTTTGTGCAATTTTCTGGGAGCTATCTCCGATTTGTTTCTGAAGATGTTTGTGTCCGATTTATTATCAATCCATTAAATCGAGTTTTATTTGCACAACTTTTTAAACAAGTTGTTTGCAAAATGCTATTTCTTCTCTGAGAACTACCTTAACTTGTTTTTCACTCTGCATACTCTTTCCCTTGTCACTATCTAACATTTCTCTGTTTTTCTTAGTTTACTTCTCGCCTGCATCCCTTTCTCCTCTCCGTTTTTCCTTGCACATATTTCTGCACACTTCCTCTATTTCCCTAAAATACTCGCATATCCCATTTTGTATCTTCCCACCCAACATATTTATAATTTCTCCTTTTATCGCCAAATGATTCATTCTTTGCACCCATTCCTCTGCTTTCTTCTTTGCTTTCTCCGTTACTAACACCCAGCCTTTTTCACAAACTAACAGGTGCATCTCATTCTCTTCTTTACAAATCTTACACCTTCAATCTTTTCCCCCCCTCTTTCCCGCCCTTCCTTTGTTCCGCGTCTTAAGGGGGAACCACTAGTGAGACACTAAAAAAATCAATTTTTTTCTTGCATTTTTCGATAGTCTATACCCTGAAGTATACCTTAGTACTATACAATACCTTATACTTCTATCGATTTAAAACAATGAAATCAATATTTTTATCTTTCAACGCATTTTTCTCAAAACGACGTTTTTCAAATTTGCTGCATTACTAACTCGAATACAAATCATCCGATCGATTTGAATCTTGTTTCAGCGTATTGAGTATCTACTTCTTCATACAAGACTCTCCAGTTTTTCGATTGGATAAAAAATGTTAATTTGCCATGCAAAAAACCATCCGATTTTTAAGCGTAATTAGGAACTTTCTTTTCAAAACTCCGCCATTTTTTTGGATTTTAAATTCTTTCACAATCCCGCATCGTTGTTCAGGCAATGCCTTCTAGTTTGGCGGACGTTTTTTTTATTTGCTCGCCCACATTTCCTTATCCCTTCCCTTTACTCCCTCTTCCGACCAGTATTGCCATGGCCTTTTTTCGTTTTTTACAATATATTTGTATTTTTCATTGTACGTTGGTTTTTTTATTTTTTCTCTTCTGATCCAATATACCTTGTAGCTTTCTCTAAATGTTTTCCCCAGTTTGATGTGATTCCGTTTGTCATTGCTCTTATTTCCTCAAATAGGCAGATTTTTTGCCATCTTAACTCCTCTATCCTAAGGAACCTCTCTTATATACCTTAAGGCTCTTTCTCTTATCATACATTCGTAGGCACCCCCAGCTCTCTTCTCCAAACATAGTTTGTGTCCGATTTATTATTATTCGGGTTTCTGTAGTGTATCGAAGTTTTTGAAAAGTTGCTGTAAATCGAGGACTGCGAGATTTCAAACGAAATATTTAGAGGGGAAAAAGTTCGAAAAAGATAATGAAGGGGGGAGATACCTTCAGGTGGGGAAAAAGTAGCTGATTTTTATGATTTTTTTAAAAGAAATATTTCTTCACCGTTCTAGAGACTTAGGGTATGTTTGATCACTACTTTTCGCTGTAACCAATGGTATTTTTTTTCTCCATTAATCTTAAAAAATTGCACGGTCTTCTAAACAGGTTGCTGCGGATGTTGGCAGACATAAAAAAGACCTTTTTTTTATTTTCGATAACATTTAGGGTCGTGTTTTAGACAATAAGGTTTGAAAGATTTATACCAAATTTCGTCAGAATCAGTCGATTCGTTTTTTAGCTATACGTCATGCCAGTTTTGAAAATACAGTTTAGAAGGCCGTGCCATACATTCGCCATTTTTAGAAATTAACACGTTTTCTGCCATAGTGTAAATGAGAAAAATTACATGAAAACTTTCTGGTGGTAATTGATGCATTAGAAAAAATAAAAAAACGTGTTTTTTCACCGTTTTTGGCAAAAAATTGTAAATATCAAAATTTTAAAAAATTCTCTATATCCGCGATAGCTATAGTTGTAAAGAATATGTGGTTAACATTTCATAAGGCTGGGTTCGGTAGTTTCGAAGATTTTATCAACAAGCCGTCGAAAAACGTTGTTTTGAGACAAACGCGTTTAAATTTTGTTTGGGTTACATAAATACATAAATTATTTTTTTATGTATTTCGAAAATGTATTTATTAAGGGGTTAGACTACAGTAACGAGTATAAAGTCATATGCGAATTTAACATTTTTTTCGTATGAAAAAGTGAGTCACTCATAAAATTAATTACACATCTATTTAGTATGAATATCAAGCTGTTAGAAAAAATATATAAATTTTTTTTTCGATGTACAAAATGGCCGACTACTAATGTTTTCATTTGTTATCTTTTTTTAGGCGTTCCGCGGCGTGACACGTAGCATCCACAATTTTTTACCTAGAACAAAAAACAAAAATTCTCATAAATCTACATTAGAATACCTAGAGAAGTACGTACGGAATAAAAAAAAATATTGTTTTGTTCAAAAGTTGTAGGTATTTGAATTGAGTTGTAGCTATTTGAATGAATTTTCAGTGAAAATTCTCGTACAAAACTGCTCATAAAATGAAAAGTTGTCGATTAATCAGAAATTCCGTACGTAATTCTCAGCGAAATGCAATTAGGAACATAACTTTTAAATTTGAAGTAAATCGCGTGAAAATTGTTGAAGTTATTTGTCACGCCAATTGGAAAAAAGCTGGTTCGAGAAAAACGCGTTTAAAGTTTTAGGTACTCTATGGCCGTGCCAGAGGTGGGCTTACGTTATACGCTCAAAGTCGGTGAAAAATAAATCTTCTTGCTATAAACCGAATAGTAACTTATTCTTATTATGATAAAGCACCGTTTTAGCGAAAAACTCGATTTTTTGAAAATTCTACTGTGGCCTTACCCCTTAAGTGTAACAACTTTGGTATCAATATCTATAATATAGGCCAATCAAAAAAATGCATGAAAATATCCTTTTTCAGCGTCTAAAGTGAGAAGACCCCTTAAGTAACAATCTCGAAAAATATAAGAAAAAGGCTTAAAGTTCACACTCGTCCCGTGCGCACTCTTAGGGTGCTGTGTTGCAAAGAGTACGCAGTGAGAACCTTTCATAGAACCTAAAAGTGCGCGTGAGAGCGGAGTAGCGGTCAAGAATAGTGGTAAGAGTGTGCACACTTTGAGTACGTACTGTTACCAAATCCGTGTTTTTAGTCTATGGTCACTATAATTTGTGTAAGCAAGCAAAACGGCGACATAACGTCTCAATAAAACAAAAATTGGATCACAAATTTCAAGTTTAATAACATTCGTTGGGTGCAGATTAATCGCAAAACTTACAAAACGTGTCTAGAATTGTTTAAAAAATAAGATCAAACACATCGAAAATCTATTGTTAAACATAAAAATGAAAATAAATACCTTAACGAAGCGATTTGTTGTCCAACACATTGACATGATATATGCCACTGACAGGTTAGGTGGTGTTGCGAACACAAGAAAAAATAAAACAATTAAAATCACTGCGTACTTTTTGGTAGCGCGCACTCTTTGGTGGCTATACGTTGTGAGTAACGATGACGTTGAACGGTCGGCCGATAAGTGTTGCTATTAGCGAAATCCGAAACAAAAAAATTAAACGGTTTTAGATTCAGTATGTTAATGGCTATAGCGCATATCATACGATTTTTAATATATATACAAACATAGCAAAATGACGGACATTTTTCGAAAAAACAAAAAAGAAAGGTGTTTTTTTCACCGTTTTTGGCAAAGCAAACTAGCAAATATCAAAATTTGAAGAAAAAAAATTGTAATGCGCTATAGCTATAGTTGTAAAGAATATGTGGTTAAAATTTCGTAAGGATTGGGTCAGTAGTTTGGAAGATGTGATCATCAAGCCGTCGAAAAACGTTGTTTCGAGAAAAATGCGTTTAAGGCGGGATATACATTAAGCCAGAAAAAAAGCAATATTGAGGGATTTTTTAAACTAAGAAATAATTATTCTACAATTGTCAAACTTTAGGTATACGTTAATAGTATATTTAACAGAGGTGTGCGGGTACCAGAATTGGTCGGGTCGGGTCGGGTCGGCTAATTAGACTATGATCCGATCGGGTACCCGAGTTTTTCGGGTACGCGAATTTTTTCGGGTACCCGAAAAATTATTTTGTATACTTAAATATTAGGGGTGTGCGGGTACCCGATGTTCGGGTCGGGTCGGGTACCCGACGGATTACGTTTTTGCATTACCCGCCACTATCTCGTACCCGAATTTGGTAATCGGATACTCTGAAATTTTTGGTACTCGTAAACGTCAAGTACTCTTAAACTTCGAATATTCGTAAACGACTCGGAGATCCGTATCTATTATTTATATTTATTTTTATTTCTTATTTAGGTGTATCGACTAGATAATGTGAGAAAACAAAAACTCGAAGAAGGCGATAAAACGAATAAATGATAATACTGTAAAAAAGCTGTTTTCTTTTCACTTTTATATCCTGTGTGTGTGTATGTACGTGCGAGTATCGTAATAGCGCGGGAAAGTTGCGTTTTGGCATCACTAAAAAGTGTGCGAAAGGAAAAAATGTACAGTACATATCTTCTGTTCCGGCGAACGCTTTAAAGTTTTGAATTTTTTAACGTGGGATTTAAATGGAGAAAAAACCCAAAAAGACCAAGATTCAACGCCTTGCGTTTATTCGAAGCGAGAAGAATGTAGCTTCCATTTGACATTTTTAAGTTGAAAATATTTTGATTGGTTTCAGAGATATAAGCGTTTGAAAAACAAGTTTTACCTGAAAGAAATAAAAAAAATGACAAAAAAATAAATTAAGAAGAATGAATCGCCGAAATTACCAGTTAGGACTAGACATAATTAATTAAAATTTGACGAAGAATCTTGCTTTTATTCAGTTTTTCGACATTCACATATCTCTATATTTCCTGAAATGCGAGTGTCTTAAAAGAAATTTGTTGGAAAAAAATTGTAAACATATAACAAAAATACTAAAATTATTAAATAAATTATTTGTATTTCTTATGAACTCCAACCTATCGGCGAAAGGTAGAGAACATAAAGCTGGAGTCTATTTCGTCCCTTTTGGTACGTTTCCGTGGCGCTATCTATACTGTCAAACGAAATTTTGTTCCGGCAACACGCCTTATCGAGTACCCGATGTGAGACGAGTACTCGAAAAACTCGGGTACTCGATAAAGTTCGAGTATACCCGTCTGATCACGGGTACCCGATCGGATCATAGTCTAATTACCCGACCCGACCCGACCCGACCAATTCTGCTACCCGCACACCCCTGACTATTGCACTGAATAAGTGTACCAAATTTCAAGTCAATCCGTTCCTTAAATGTACAGAAAAAAATGTAGACCGTTTTCTAGAACGTAATTTCAAGAAAAATGCGTTTAAGGTTTTACTAACAGTTATATCTGTAAATACATTAAAACTATCTTTGTAATAATAAGTTTACCTTTAATCTGCGATTCCTGCACCATATGTTGGACCTTTCTCTTCAATTTGAGTTGCCTCAAGCGACGAACGAGCATTCGTCATTTTTAAAGTAGCTTAACCCCTTAAAGTTGCGGCGTCTCGATCGCCCTCCCCAAGCGTACTCTCTATAATTTCTATAACCAGGCTAATTTTATGGGTATCATTAAACGATTTTCATTTACCTCCTTAGACAGTTCTGTAGAAGAATAAAATTCAATTTAAAAAAACGGTCTTTCAAATTTCTATCCCACAATACCGCCTTAAGGTTGTTATGGGGTTAAGTCAACATGTTACCACCGAGCTGAATTTTTTTCTAGACCTTTATAACCTCTTTGCTGATCATTCTGTGCAGTTTGAATACGATCCACATTACCGTTTTTTAGAAGAGAAAAATCAGCAACTCGACGTATTTCGTGGGCTAATTACATTACCCTTATGGAAAACTCCTCATCATTTTTCAGTACATTATTAATATCTGCTAAGTGAATGTTACCAGGGAGCTGAAAAAATAGGTACGGTTCGATTAATTATCGGACTAACCCTTGGTACCGTGAAAATGAGGATTCACAGTACCGTTATAAAATTATTAATGTTTTTAATAGAGAATTTATGCGAAAATCAAGCACACAAAATATTAGACGTGCAATCATGGCAACGTCGTAGACGGCACAAATGCTACCCATCTTATCGGTATTCGGTAATTATGGCCGGGAACCTCAAACTACTCGGTCAGGATAATTAACAACCAATATTATTGGTGTTTATTCTCTTAATTAGTAATAATTACTTAATATTAATTTGATTACTATGTTCAGAAATTATACATTCCGAGACATTTCTAGGCAAAGACAAAGGAACGCGGATTTTTTTCATACATTCATTTTTTTTAGAATATTGTAAAATTATTGAAGTTTTTGATTTCTTCGAGATTATAGACATACTTTTTCATTTTTAGTACACACTTTTTCATTCCACCGGAATTTTTTTTTTCGGGCCGTTATTCATTTTTGACAGCTCCTTGGGCCGATATTGAGGTTACAAACGAGGCCCATATGTCTTTAACTTCGCGATACTTCTGCCAACCTGGGCATTATGATATACCACGATTTACGACGTTGCCAATTCGTTTCGCGTTAATTGAGCGAGAAAAGTTATCGAAAATAACTATACAATGTAATGAGAACACTTAATGTAATCACCGAATGTTCAAAAATGCATATTTTTACAAATGGATGTAGAAAAATAGTTCGAAAACGCACGTTTAATATGACGATTATTTGAAAGCTAACAGTTGGTAACAGTCAATCGGCACTAGGGCGCTCCCCTCGTATTTCACCCCCGATGGCTATACCCCATAACAACCTTAACGTAACGAGTAAAATTTGGTTAATCTCAATACATCCGAAAGAACACGAATTTAGGAAAGACTCTTTGTTTTCATGAATTTTCAGTCAACATCAAGAAACAAAATCGAGATTCGTGAAACTAGCGGTGCGACAAAGTTTGGCGATCACGGTGAAGAAAATACTCGAAGAATTGCTCATCCTCGTCTCTGAAGATATCGAAAAAACGGGAAGGCTTACGGAAGAATTGAAACGGAATTTGGGTGACAGCAACCTCAGGATCGATGAGTTGCCGGAGAGAAATGTGGGAAATTCCTTGATACAGAATGTGAAATCGCATTTGGATCATGAGGAAACGGAAAGCGCGCGGGATATGCAAACTGGTGGTGTCCAAGTCCCAGGGAACGTCATACCCTTCTTAAGACAATATTTTTCGGGGCATCGGGCTATGCGTTACAGAAATATTGCGAAATAGAGACGACACACGTGGCTTACTCCAAACTACGGCAAATGATAATTTTTTTCATCATCGTTTGTTCGTGTGTAAAATGTAAAGTTTGACAAAATAAAGACAACTAAAAATGAATGTAACTGCATCAATCGTGCGTCATTAGCTGCGGAAGCATAATTACTAATTGAGGTAATCTATTTTGGTATCTGCAACGAGGCAAACTAAGTGGCAAGGATTGAAAATAATTTTTGTCAATTATTAATTAACGTCAGATTGCGTTTATCCTCCCATAAAAACTGTCGAAAATTGATTTTTATCTCCAAATCTATGCCACATATCGGAGAAAAAACTTTTGGTTTCGATTCACAGATATGTCAACCATAAAGAAAGATTTTTTACAAATGTATCAAGCTTTCGCTGGCGGATATCGGCATACTGACAGCGCCGCAGGAAATTTCCAATATGTGAAACCCAAGAAGATCATTAACGGATAACACCACTTTAGCGGCAGAAAATAAGGCCTAACTGACAATTTATTTTGGAAGTACGAAAAAAGGAATAGGATTTATTTTGAGAGGGTTTATTTAACACATATTGAAGTATAAAGAAAAAATTATTATAATTTTCATACAAAATGGCGGCGACAGAGCCTATCTTGAAAAACGTGTTTTTTACAAACAGCTTCACGGGAGGACGGTTTTCTCGTAAACTATAAGACCTGGAACAAAAACCAAACAAAATTATAATCTATGTATTATTAGCTATTGAACTACATAGGGATTTTTCGTTATCAAATTTTGAAAAAAAATGGCGCACTTTGAAACAAATTAATCGATTTTTTGCTCCAAAAAAAGCAGTAAATTGATTTAAAAAGTTTACATTTAATCAAAAAACGGCTATGTACTCCCATAGAGAAGGTAATTGTGAAGCTTGTATCAAAATTTCAAATCGATCCATGCAAAGGTGTTCTAGTAATCCGTTCTCCCAGTTTGAAAAAAAGTGGTTTCGAGAAAAACGCGTTTGAAGTTGTACGAGGCGGCTGAAAGAAGTCCGAGGCGCTGCGGCAAAATAGATAATTGAACCTCAAAATTTGTTTTTTTTTTTCGCTACAGGAACAATTACATATTGTTTTTATGAGCCTAAAGTATTTTTTAAGAAAAAAAAAAATGATTTTCCAAAATCCTAGAGTGGTGTTGTCCCTTAAGGGGAAGATAACGTTAGGCGAGAAAAAATGCTGATTTCCATGATTTTTCAAGGAAAGATTTCTTCACCATTTTTAGGCTTAGGGTATGTTTTATTACTACTTTTGGCTGGTGCATGGCTTTTTTTTATTAATCTTAAAAAATGGCCGAGGTATGGCATGGTCTTCTAAACGGGTTGCGGCGGATGTTGTCAGATGGCGTAATACGTAGGCGGAATTAATCTGAAAAAAAACCAACGATAATTGTTCTTCTATTAACACTCATGCGCAGAATATGAACCAAGAAAAAGTAAGAAATGTTGGAAACTGATGAAATGGTACGCTTTGAAAAAAATTGAATTTTTCGAAAAAATGGCCACATTTTGCAATAGAAAAAACTTTCGGTTTCGGTTCGATCAGTTTTTTAGCTGTACGTCATGCCAGTTTTGGAAATGCAGTTTAGAAAACCGTGCCGGTTGAGAAAACAGCCGCCATTTTGAAAGATTAATTTAAAAAATACCATGTAACAGCCAAAAGTAGTAATAAAACATGCCCTAAGTCTCAAAAATGGTGAAAAAATCTTTTCTTTAAAAAAAATCATGAAAATCAGCAAACCTTTTCCTCGCCTAAAGGTATCTCCCCCCTTAAAACATGGAACGTGTACGAGAAAGCTATCAAAAAAATCGATTCCTTAAACATTCTGATCGGAGGGTTCCTTTAGATTAATTTCGCTTGAATTCATTGGTCAGGCGTGAATATATCGTCGATGGTTTATGTCTAAAAGTCAGAGTTCGAGTTCCATTCGAGTTCCAATCGAGAGGAAAGTCGATTCGTAAAGATAATTTATATCAGTTCACAGAGTTTGTGTACCAGCTAATAAATCGTATGTAATTTAAACGCCAATCGAAATAGTCACAAATCACAACGTCGTAAATCTCCTTTTTGTCGTACGACAAAATTGGAATCAACTATAAGCTCTCAATGGAGTTCGCGAGTTTTCCAATTAGCGAGATCAGTCTAGTATGTCGATCCAACGTGGCAGGAGTACAAGAAACCTGGCACAGATAATTCTTCTGTATTTTTTTACGCAATTAAGCGCTTCGCGTATTCCAGATGATGATCCGTTTGCGCGGAAAGCTCATGGGTAAAACCAAATTTTGCACCTTAAACCCGTAAGCGTGAATTAAGGCCTTATATTCCTTTGGATGATCAGAAAACGAGGTTGTTTCCGGGTTTAAAAAAATACTAATAAAGCAATTACAATTAAGTTTAGTTGTAATTTTTAATTATTCGAAAAAATACACAATAGCGCTCCAGTGACCGGTAGAAAGAGAACGCCTTTTTTGAGGCCCTCCACGGGCAGACTCTTTGAGGACGCACATAAACATCTGGACCAAAAACGATTTTTTTTTGTAATTTACATGAATTTTGCTAGCGAAGTACACACAATTGTTACAAAATATTGAATTTTGCAAATTTGGCACCATTTTGATGTGTTTATAAAATCCGTAATTCTTAGTCGATCGTAACAATCATGTGTACTTCGCTAAAAAATCTATGTAAGAAGCTACAGTTGAAATTTTAAGTCAATCGGTTGAAAATTGTAGGAGCTACGAGTCCGCCTGATTTTAAAGACGGATTCAAGAAAAAACGCGTTTAAAGTTTCAAAACCATTTTTCTTCGGACCATCTAATTTTGGCGATGTTCATACATCATTCAAGTTAATAAACAAAGATACATTTTTTGTTTTCAAAGGTATATAAGGCCTTAAGGAGTTTCGAGACTAAAATCTAAATGTCTGTAGATGATTGAAATTTATATCACTGACAGATTGATTTAGCATGCCTTGATTGTCCAAACATTAATCTGTTTCACAACATACTTTCAGAGATGTTTAATGTTCAAGTTGAACCGGTATCCATTTGGTAATAATACACATGGCACCTCGTAAACATTAGTTATAGGGCTATACACCTCTTGGATATCTCTAGTGGCGCGGCTTGGTGGCAGATTCAGGCAACTCGTGGACGTTCGACTGATATAAGGTCTGCTGTGCGGTTTACGTATTAAGGCCTTAGGCCACAGTAACGGGTATAAAATCATATGCGAATTTAACAATTTTTTTCGTATGAAAAAGTGATTCACTCATAAAATTAATTACACATCTATTTAGTATGAATATCAAGCTGTTAGAAAATATATTTTTTCTTTTTCGATGTACAAAACGGCCGACTACTAATTTTTTCTTTTGTTATCTTTGTTTTAGGCGCTCCGTGGCGTGACATTTAGCATCCACAATTTTTTACCTAGACTAAAAAACAAAAATTCTCGTCAATCTACATTAGACTACCTAGAGAAGTACGTACGGAATTTAAAAAATATTGTTTTTTTTTTTCAAAAGTTGTAGGTATTTGAAGCTAAGAAATGAATTCTCAGTGAACAATTTCGTTAAAACTGCTCATAAAATGAAAAGTTTTCGATTAATGAGAAATTCCGTATGTACTTCTCTGCGAAATGCAATTAGGAACATAACTTTTAAATTTCAAGTAAATCGAGTGAAAATTGTTGAAATTATTTATCATGGCAATTGGAAAAAAGCTGTTTCGAGAAGTTTCGAGTACTTGGCCATTTTGTACATCGAAAAAAATATACATATTTTCTAACAGCTTGATATTTATACTAAATAAATGTGTAATTAATTTTATGAGTGAATCACTTTTTCATACGGAAAAAGTGGTCAAATTCGCACATGATTTTATAGCGTTACCGTGGCCTTTTATGCTGGTGGCCCTTAATACTGGTATTTACTTAAAAAATGCGGTTTAGTAAAACAATTTCAATGACCAACATACTTATTTCTTCCCTATTCATATTTCTTTGATAAGGAGATACATCATCGTTTTCGATTTCTGTTTTACATGTATGGTTAAAAAGTTGCTGAAAATATTTTTTTTTTCATTGAACCTCAAAAAATGCATATCAGGTATAGATTTATTGTGTGGATGTCAATTTTCCATTAAAAATATAATTAAAGGGCAAAATTATGCATTTTCATATTTTTATTACGTAAATAAACAACTTGAAAATATATAACATTATCGATGAATATTATGAAAAAACTGCGTCAGTAAATGTTTTGTACAACTGAGAATGAAACTTTGAGTCATTTATAATTATGCCCATTGAAATTGATGTCACGGGACTATTGATTATATACCATTAATTAAGATTAAGTGTTGCCGACACACTGCAACTTCGCGGACATTGAGGTTGGCAGCAACGCTCTTCATTTGCCAGCCAAGATTCGTAATCTTTCATCAAACCTTGATGGTCCAATATTGAATATATTGAAATTGAATATATTGAATATATTGAAATTGAATATATTGAATATATTGAAATGTTTGGTAAGGTTCAGTTTGCGTCAATACGTTGTTAGAGGTGATTTATATTGGTGCTTAAGGCCTTAGGCCACAATAACGGGTATGAAATCATGTGCGAATTTAACAATTTGTTTTCGTATGAAAAAGTGATTCACTCATAAAATTAATTACACATCTATTTAGTATGAATATCAAGCTGTTAGCATTTTTTTCCATGTACAAAATTGCCGACTACTCGAAACTTCTCGAAACAGGCTTTTTCCAATTGGGGTGGCAAATAACCTCAACAATTTTCACTCCATTTACTTCAAATTTAAAAGTTATGTTCCTAATTGCAATTCGCAGAGAAGTACGTACGGAATTTCTGATTCATCGAAAACTTTTCTTCTTATGAGCAGTTTGTGAGCAGTTATAACGAAATCTTTCACTGAAAATTTATTTTTTAAGTTCAAATACCTTCAACTTTTGAATACAACAATATTTTTTGAATTCGGTACGTACTTCTCTAGGTATTCTAGTGTAGATTGAGGAGAATTTTTGTTGTTTATTCTAGGTAAAAAATTGTGGATGCTAAATGTCACGCCGCGGAGCGCCTAAAAAAAGATAAAAGAAAATAATAGTAGTCGGCCATTTTGTACATCGAAAAAAGAAAAAAAATTTAACAGCTTGATATTCATACTAAATAGATGTGTAATTAATTTTATGAGTGAATCACTTTTTCATACGAAAAAAAAAAAATTATTAAATTCGCACATGATTTTATACCCGTTACTGTGGCCTTAATAGCCAAAAAAATATTACATCACGTGTAACGTGAATGTCTTGCCCATCTAACCGCACGTAAATTGATATACATTACCCTATCGTTTATCTTCGGTATTTTGTGGTGAAAAAATTGCAAAAAGTTTGTAAAGACTCGGTATAGTCAATAACATACACAGGGTGAGGCACATAAAGTGTTACGGAGCAATAGCACTCAAACTATTGATCATATCCAAAAATGTTTCAGACAAAATTTTCAGTGTTCGACAAGGCCGTCACACTGGACCACCCTATTTTTTTTATCGGTGGGTGCGCTGAAGCTACGTCAAGGTCAACTCCACTTTTTAAAATGGAACCATGTATTTTTTTTCGATGACATTATTACCGATTTTAAGACGAATTCAGCGACCTACAACACAAGGTCATTCTAGTCACGCAAAGTATGAAAATAGTCAAAAAATTGAAAAATGTCGGAATAATCACTTTCGAAGGATCCACTAACCTTGGTTTGGGTCTACCTACAGAAGATGCTCGAAGTGATGACCCTCGACTTGTAAGCACTTGTTAATTCGCCGATGAAAAGACCGTCTAACTTCAGCCAACATTTGTGGTATAATTTCGGTACATGCTCGGCGTATTCTTTTTTTTCATGTCGTCAGGCGTGGTAGGTGCTACCGCCAGTTCTTTGACAAAACCCCATAAAAAGTAATCTGGTGATGTTAGATCTGGCGAACAAGGTGGCTAAGCTACAGGGCAGCCTCGTCCTATCCACTTTTCACAAAAAATCTCATTCATCACTTGTGTTGAACACAGAGCATAATGGGGTGGCGCACCGTCGTGTTGCATCCACATGTTCATGCGAACATGCAAGGGTACGTCTTCCAGTAATTGAGGCCGTACGTTTTGCGGAAAGTTTGCGTAAACTTGCCAGTCAAGCGACCTTCAAAAAATATGGACCAATGACGTGATCGCGGACAATGCCGCACCAACAATTAACGGACCACGGATGTTGAAATGGTACAGTTTTCATCCATCGTGTTGTAGATAGCTGAATTCGTCTTAAAATCGGTAATAATGTCATCGAAAAAAATACATGGTTCCATTTAAAAAAGTGGATTTAACCTTGACGTAGCTTCAGCGCCTCCACCGATAAAACAATAGGGTGGTCCAGTGTGACGGCCTTGTCGAACACTGAAACTTTTGTCTGAAACATTTTTGGATATGATCAATAGTTTGAGTACTATTGCTCTGTAACACTTTATGTGCCTCACCCTGTATATATAACGGGTGTTCCGTTTTAATCTTACACCTGATTTATCTCGAAAAATACTGCTCTGATCAAGTATTGAGTATAATAAAACTTTCAGGGTTCAAAGGAGGTCGCTAAAAAAATATTTTTTGGTACGGAATTCCAATGCGATTGAGATGGCGAACATGGTTTTTAAAAATGGGATCAAGAATTTTTTTTTCAACAATAAATTTGTCGGGTCAAACCTTTTGTATATACAGTCTTTTTTATACAGTTAATCATTTTTGGGATGGAATATCATTTTTACTATTTTAACGCTATTCAGAATGTACCACGAGGAGGTTAAGTTTTCAATATCCCTAGTGTAAGTGTGCGTGCGTTCCGTTAAAAAACAAACTCAAACAAAGTCACACGCACACTTAACTCGGGTTTGTTTGATAACGGAAGTGACGAGCCGCAGAGACCTAATCCTTGTTTGGGTTTATTTCGGTTATCGAACAAACCTAAATAAACGCAAACAAACTCACACCCACATACACACGCACACTTTCACTAGGGATGATGAAACTTTATCTCCTCGTGGTACATTCTGGATAGCGTTAAAATAGTGTAAATGATAATCCAACCTAAAAATTACGAACGTTATCAAAAAATGGTTTCTACAAAAGTTGTTAGTTTTGACCTGACAAATTTTTTGGTGAAAAATTCATGATCACATTTTTTTAAAACATGTCGGCCACCTTAACGTCGCCGTTTTAAATGTTGGACCTAAGATTTTTTTTGACCGTTCACCTTTGAACCTTTAAAGTTTTATTATCCTTAATACTTGATTGGAGCAGAATTTTTCGAGATAAATCAGGTGTAAGATTAAGATGGGACATTCGGTATATTCGATATTGGATTATGGCTAAGGCTCCAACCTCCTTAATTGCTATCATTTCCCAGCCTAGCAATTTTTTTCAACAATATTATGAGGTAAATACTTCCCAATAATAATTTATTTTAGCATGAAATTTTATTCGCAAAAAGTTGGCAGCCTGTTAAAAACTCATCGTATCTTCATCCCCACTCTTGCAGCCAAGGCACGGTAATTCCTTAAGTGGTGGGATAAAAATGGGACTGTTTAAAATGATAAGTTGAATAGAATAACGAAATTCTTATTAAACGGCTTAAAGATTGTTCTTCTCATCCCTACGGTTCTTTAGTGAATGACGAAATTCATTTCCATTGAGTGCCATTTTGTAACAATTAATGTGTCGTTATAGAAACGCAGCAAAGTATTATTTCGTGAATAAGCAATTGAACGCTCCAAAGCTGGGTCATCATTTGCCGATGAGATGGCCAGAGAATTCAGCTAAAATTCGTACCGGTCGAACCAAAGGACTCGAAATTAATGGCGTGTGCTGTCCTGAACTTGCCGTCACCCCAAAAAATCTATCAAATAAATGGCTACCATGGTAATTAAGCTTATTATCGTATACCCGTGTAGTATAATAATTGTTGTTTGCCACGTTTGTAACATTATAATTGCATCGTGTTGTAATCGCCGTCTTATTGACCTGATGTGTTATTATTATTATTACACGTTAATTATTAGTGAGAACCGAAGGAGATATGCGACATCGTAGGTCAAAACGATAAAATCTCAATTTTCTTAGGATATCGGGACCATCTTACTGGCAACCAATCTTGGATGGTACAATTATAGCTGCAATTGGTGGCCTATTCACCAAGCGTATCAAGGTCGAATCAAATCGGTAAGATTTGGGAATGGGGACAATTAATCGTTACGCAGTAAAGATTGAATATATTTTATTGTAATTGGTACTTATGATGATAAATACTTAGTATTTATAATAATAATTACTAATTACGACAAAATGTTATCAATCATCACTTAATATTCATCTTATTTATAATGTTTATAAGTACAGTCCATAAAAAATCCTATTAACAAAAACACATTATAAATTCGTATTTATAATGATAAGTACTAATTACAATACAATATTTTCAATTATTACTGCGTAACGATTAATCGTCTGTTGATATTCCAATGATAATGATAATGTGATTATCGGTGTTGTCATCATAATTTATTATTAACATTCATATTTTAATAATAATAATAATTGTTTTTGATCTTGTTATTATTACTATTATTGTTGTCTCCGATATAAATTGATTTAGGGGCCAGTCTGTATTTTTGGAATATTGAATAATATTAATGTCAGATATTTTTTATTGGCGTTGTTGCTGCTATTATTAATATTACTACGTTCATAACGCTTGATATTTATAAACGGCGTAATGATTATAATAGTCACAACTATTATTATCATTTGTTGTTGTGGTTGTTGGTATAATTATTATCGCAACCATAATACATGATAGTAACAATCACCACACGCAGTATTATAATCCGCATTATTATTATTATTGTTGTTGTTGTTGTTGTATCAGTTTTTGTGGTTAATGGTGTAGATAGTGTCATTGTTTGGGTTTGAACTATAATTATTATCATCATCGTTATTGGTGTTGTTATAATTATTATCGCAACCATCAGGCATGATAACAATAATCAACACAAACATGATTATAATGAGCATTATTATTATTTTTTTTTTTAAATAGACTTCATTGCTCCCGGCAACGCACTTCCTCAGTTTGCACTGGGAAACATTCACCTACCCCCGGGGGTTAGGCTCGGTCTTAATCTAGACCGGAACAATAACGCTGGGCGGCACTCGAGGATTCCGACATCACCTCGGCTGCCGCCCAGTTAAAAAGTCGCGCGAAAAGTCCAATATATCGCTCTGCGACAGCCGCTCCCTCAAGCCAGAGGGTGAGCGGCTACCGCAGTCCACAGTCGTGTTGCCTGCGTAAACGGAGGGACCCAAGTATGACCGCCTTCTGCATCCGACCCGCTAGCAACCGGACACCGGGTATTCAAACCGGTATGCCAGCTAGGCCCGACACAAAAGACTCTTTCATACCCCCTAGCGCGCCGATGATGAGGACAACGAGAGTCACCCTGAATCCCCGGTGCAAACGACGCAGCTCGGCCAGGAGAGGCTGATACTTGAGCCGTTTCTCCTCTTCCTTTCGCGACATGTTCACTTCGGCCGGAGTCGAGAACTCAATGACGTATATCGTCTTGTCGTCGAAATCGAAGAGGACAACATCAGGCTTAGTCGCTAGAAGTGGCCTGATGGTCGCGAACGAGAAGTTCCAATAAATCTTGCACCTTTCGCCCACGACAACGGACTCAATATCTCCTGGTAAATAAGGCGGCACGAGTTCCCGGTCTATCCCATAAGAGTGCCGTAGATGGTAGTACAACACCCTTAGGGCCGCGTCATGGCGATGGATATAGCCGGAGACTTCATATACCGGGCAGGCCGACAGTAGATGCATTAGTGTCTTCGGCGATTGTTTGCATGCACAATACAAAGTGGTTGACAGAGGCTGACCCATAACGCGACTGCGATAGACCAGGGTGTTGATGACTCCGTCTTGGCAGGCGCAGATAAATCCTTCGGTCTCGGACATTAGTCCAGCTGACCGCAAGAAGGAAAAGGTCAGCTGGGTGGACAGCCCTTGCTCCTCGATGTGGCGAAAAAAACACCGTGCATGGGTCTGTCCACATGCTGCCGAGTCAGGACAGTCTGCACTCAGAAAAAAGATTTATTATGTTTCAATAAATTGGCACATTAGAACATAATTTCTTAGAAATTAATAAACGTTTACTCGTATGGAGACAGTTTTTATGTGATTGTAACCACAGAATTTATTCGGCGTCACTAAATATGTTTCTTTACGTGCCGATTTTTCACATCAATTAAAAGCCATATTTAAAATAGAAAATTTGAATAAATATTTCCTCAAATCAAATAAATACTACTTTCCAATCACGAAAACCTCTTATTTCGCGACTATGATACTAATGCGCGCATGCGCACTTTGCCCTTCAACGCGACGGGCCCGACAGCAGGCCGCTCGTCAGATGTAGCTCACGCATACGCTTACCATGTAGCTTCTTCCTATGCCAATGCTTTTGGCACAAGTGTCAGTGTTGCGTTTCGGAAGTGAGAAACTCGACAGTGAGGAATGATTTGAGTGTAAGTAAGAATATTAAGTGAGAAAAAAATGATCAAGTGAAAAAATAATGACGGACGAAATGATACAATTCCTCGAAGAAAACCAGCTGGGGGATTATGAAGAATCCTATTAGATGTTAAGAAAAACTCTATTTGTCGGACATAAAAGACCTATTTCTTCTAACTTATATATCGTATTAGATGTTAAGAAAAATTCTTAGTAAATCTTAAACATAAAGTTAAATAAAAAATGTTCTTAGCTGTTAATACAATCGTAGTAGGCCGACATACGAATAAGAAAACTTATTCGCCGGGAGACAAAATTCTTTGTCCTTAATAAATATTTTTTCTGAGTGTGCTCGGCAGCTCTGATTGCCCGCCGACGTCGGGACTTGGGCAACCGAGTGACGGAGTCTGTTGGCAAGGCGCTACGCCGGCGCCGGCGGAACTCCAAGCCAACTCCAAATTATTATTATTATTATTATTATTATTATTGTTGTTGTCGTTGTTATTCTATTTTTCGTGGTTGATGGTGTTGAAAGAGTTATTGTTCCTGTTTACTTTTTTTATATATGCTAGGAACCGCGTTAATTATTCATATTTCATGCTTTGCTAAACATGTCACATTAATGTTATTGTAATTGTCATTATTATTGTCGCAGATAAAAATCAATCTAGGCTAGAATCGTATTTATTTCAGTTACCTAACAACAAGCTTTTCCTTTCAGGGAGAGATTGGAAAGAATGAAACTACGGGAAATGCAATTATTTAAAAATTTAACGAAATTAATAGACGACATTGCGGAATTCGATACTTTGAGAAGAGAATCGGAAAAGGCGGAAAAGCACATCAATCAAGAGATACGTTGAGCAACGTTTCCTCAGGAGTTAAAGATACCGTCGGGCCTCGAACGGATTATTAACAGATAGCAGATGCAGCGGCACTGTTTATTTGAGACTTGTGTACATTTTAAGAATGATTTACGGGATATAAAAATACGTGGGCTTCAGTGTACGCGTCACGCGCGTGTGCGCGAATAACATGCCGATGTCTATGTAACAGAATTTATACACACATTTTTATCGTGTAGATATGAGCCAGAGATATTTCAATAAATTTTGCGCCGATGTAGGATACATGGAAAAACGGAAATTCTTGTTGCATAGAAGGAATTACAGATAGATTTATTGAGCCCCTCTTGTCTCTCAGGCTTAAGGGGCACCACTAGTGTGACAAAAAAAATCGATTTTTTTGCATTTTTCGATAGTCTATACCTTCAAGAATAACATACTGAATTTTCAAGTGCGGATTTCAAATCGTATTTGAACTACAGACTTCTAAAGAGCAGCTGCCCGTCGGTCAGAAACGCGCGTAAGCTGAAGAGCTATGTATAATATAGGATATTTATAAATAGGTATATACCTGTCAAATCTTTCGTACATTGTTACTATATACATGTGCTTTGGAGCAGCTCGACATTGCAGTATATCTCAGTAAAAATTAGTGAAAAACCTCGGTATTCCAATAAAAAAGGTTTTCGCGATCATCCTACGCGTAGATCAACTTCGAAAAAATGAAAGTTTACGGGAAATCAACACACGTTCGAGCAGTCCACCGTGAATACCAGTACGTCTGCTGGAAAACTATTACGTACTAACGACGAAGAAATTGTGATTGATCCAACTCATGGGTATCGCATTCTTCAGTTTGTTCCGGGTTTTTCTTTAATTAGCAATCTAGTGATGTGCAAAACTTTTGAAAAAATGTCACTTTTAATCAAGTAAGTTGGCGCGGCTTTGGATTTTGAATTGCTGTGATGTGTGAATGCGGTGTTTCGTACATCAATTCGGGACCGATGATTGGAAATGCATTTGAAGTAAATAGACGTATAGTGGGTGTGATGTGACTCCTGGGTATCGGAATAAATGCAGCGAATCTTTTTTGCGGTTGATGGATCGATTGAGAAAATTCTATACTCAAACTTTCGCTGGATGCTTGGAAAATTCATGGAAAGCAGCAGAATCGGTTTATAAATTTAGTGTAAAAAGAGCCATAGAAGAAAAGAAGAAGCTGGCATAAGAAAAAGAAAATGCAGATAAAAATTTGATAGTTTCTGGAGATGGTACGTGGAAAAAACGTAGCCATACTTCACGTTTTGGCGTAACAACTCTTGCAGGAAAGTATTGTAAGGAGATAATCGATTCATGTGTGAAATCTACTTATTGTCAGAGTTGTCAATTCTGGGAGAAGAAAAAGATAGCGATCTTGAAAGTTACGAAGAATGGCTCTCACAGCATGATGAATGCAATGTAAATCATGCTCGATCGGCTTCAAAAATGTAAGTCGATAGTGTAAAAGAAATGTTCGATCGCTCGATTGATTATTACAAAGTAAAATATACGCGATATATTGGCGATGGTGATGGTGCCCAAAATTACAATTGCTTACTTTGGCACTTTCCTCCGAAACACCTCCACAATAGTTTGAAAACCATTGAATTAGCCAATTACCTTGCTGTTGGGATATTTAATGATGGACTTTCATCAATTCTGAAAATGTTGGGCGTGATGCGAGTGATAATTGGACCTGCAGAATGCCACCGACAGAGATCAAACGAGGCTGCGCGTAGCAGAGCATCACCATCAGGCTGCCTCGAAAGAGCGTCGATTAGCTCGAAGGAGAGCTTCAACAGCCCAGCAGGTGCTTTTCGAAAAAGAGGAAGGTGAATTGTATGGGCCTGAAGTAACAGATTAGCTCTAGGTATGATATTTATCAATTAATAACAATGAAAGCAATATTTTAAGATTTTAACGCGTTTTTCTCAAAACGACATTTTTCAAATTATCTGCAGTTCTAACTCGAATACAAATCATCCGATCGACTTGAATCTTGTTTTAGCGTATTTAGTATTTGTTTCTTCATACAATGGCTGTCCAGTTTGTCGATTGGATAAAAAGTGTCACTTTTCCATGCCAAAAACCATCAGATTTTTAAGCGTAATTTGGAACTTTATTTCAAAATTCTGCCATTTTGTTGGATTTTAATTTTTTTTTACAATCCTGCGTCATTGTACAGGCAATACCTTCTCGTTTAAAGGCCTTTTTCATTTTCTGATTTAAGGCACTAGCTGCCTTAAATCAGAGTTCTCCCACCGCCGCAATCGCTGCAGCGGTGGGAGTTTTTTTTGAGCCTCGGGAGACGGCGCATAAGTTGCTGAAAATTGAATATTTTCATACAAAAAAATTGCTGTATAAACATCATTTAAACACAAATATATTCTCGAAATTTAAAAACATTCGGTGCAGTACTTTCCTTTCAATAAATTCCCGAAAATCACCTTTTTTGGCAGTCACACTAGTGACTGCCTAGAATGAATGAATAAATGCTTACCTAACTCCCAGTAAGGGCATACTTGGAAATAAAGAACTATACTATATTGCTTACCCGACTGAATGAATCGATTCATTAACGAATAAACAAAGTAGCAAAGAAATACGCAAATAAATGAATATACATGGTGAGAATCATAAGGTGGCCCTATGTTTTTTAAACGTCTTGCGCGTAAATTTTGCGACCGAGCAAAATATGATATTAAATAGGTTTCCAAGTCCTCTTCGAAAAAAAATATAGCGTATTTGTGTAATGAGTAGTATTCTCCAAAAAAATGGAGCACTCTGCAAAAAAAAATCACAACTTCACTTTGAGTGAGTAATTTAATTCTCAATACGAAACACTCCGGAAAAACTTTTTTGTGTATCCCGTCATCGAGAAAAAATTATCAGAGATGCATTTTAAAGTGCATAAATATAATTCAATACCATTTTTTAAAACAGTTCAGGAGTGTTTTGCATTCAAAATTTGATTGTCTTCATTCTACTAAACTCGAACTGTAATATTGATTTTATTTTCAGAATGTTCAATTTTTTCTGGCAAATACGGCTCATCACAAAGATACGCCATATTTTTTTTCCAGGAGATCTTGAAAAATCATTGAATATCATATTTTTCTCAGTCGCAAAATTTCCACGCCGGACCCTTAAAAAACAAATGGCCACTTTATAATTGCACCCTAAAATAGAACATGCTTGTTCATACAAGTAAATAAATTAATATATAGCGTATCCTGTAATTAATGGATGATCCTGCAGGGGTCGACAGGTCAGATCATGTCCTACTATATGTTGGAATTTCAGTTTAGTAAAAGTTCCACGATTTTCGAGATTTTGGGCTTTATATTATTTTTTGAAAAAAATCATCTGCTTTTGTCTTTCGTATGCCCTTTCTACAAATTATATGAATTGACAATAACTAACAATTAGCAACTTTTCAAAGTAATTGGCACGAATGCGTAGTACTTTTTTTTGTACAGCGCAGGCTATTTAAGTCACATGTTCGAATTGGTTTGTATGAAATTTCCGCACAGGATCTTTTTTCATAAAGTTTCATAAGGTTTCCTAAAGTTCCATAAAGTTTCGTAAAGTTTCATAAAGTTTCCTTAACATTTAAGGTTAAAAAGAAGACGTTTCTAGATAGAACAAATAACCAAGAGTATCTTTTAAAAAACCGGGTAAAAAAGTTATCATTTGTAGAAATGGCATGCGACAATCCAAAAGCAGATGATTAAAAAAAATAACATAAAGCCCAAAATCTCGAAAAGCCGTGGGGCTTTTACTAAACTGAAATTTGAGCATTTAGTAGGACATGATCTGACCTATCGACAGTTACACGATTATTCATTAATTACAGGACTCCCTGTATATATATATGTATATTCATTTACGGGCACGTATCACGTGTGTACACAATAATAGATAGCGACTAAGTGTGCTATCTTTTATTAAACTGGTAGTGACGAAATTGATATTTACACAGACGAAGGATGACTTAAGAAGAAAAGAAATTACTTGAGAAAATAACCTGTTGACCCGAATGAGCCAAGCGTCCGCTGTGCCAACTGCAAATGTTTTCTTTGTTTCTATAAATCGATACAGTCAAATAAACGTGGCGAACACTTGGCGACCCCCACCGCCGAATCGACAAAAAGCCAATTTAACGAGTACCCGAAAAATTACAGGTTTCGGACAAAAACGTAAGTATAAATAACGAAAAAAGAATGGCCATACGAATAGCATCTTCAATTCTGGATTAGGAATTACCAACGCGGATTCTTGGTTGCCTAGCTCACCGAGAAATATTCGACAAGGTTGTATACATATTGTCTCCCTCCATTAGCTCCACAGTCGAGATCGCGAAGATGATTCCTCGATCTTTTCTCGCCTCTTTTTCTTATTGACAATAAATATCAACGCTCGATAGTGTTACAAGGACGTCCGCTTTGACGGATGACCATTGGTCACCCCGCATACATATTCCTTCGCGATCTATTAATTTTGCATCCAACTATAATTACGACAACGGATACGCCACACGCGTGTCTATTCCTTCGAGTGCAAAGGATCTTAAGGCGACCGAATAATCATCTTGTATTCGACACCTGCGGCGTACCGTAAAGGGGAGAGATACCTTTAGGCGAGGAAAAAATGTCTTATTTTAATGATTTTTTTTAAAGGCAAGATTTCTTCACGATTTTTGAGACTTAGGGTTTTATTACTCCTTTCGGCTGTTACATGGTATTTTTTTTTATTAAGGGCTTACGTGGGTTTCGAAGCCAAAAAAGCATATTTTCTCAATTAAAAAAAAATAGAATAGATAAATAATTTTATTCAAAATGTTAGGCATATAAAAGAGCAACATTTCAACAATATTGAAAAAAAAAATTCATTCAAAACCTGGGAAATTCAGCCGGTGGGACTTGGTTTTCCGAGACACCGAAAAAAGTGTCCTCGTGGTGGTCAGGATACCTCATGATAGCTTTATCAGAAATAAAAAAAAAACCAGATTTTTTCTGTTAGTAGGTAAGTATAGCTCGTGATTCAACGAAGGATTAAAAAAAATTGAAATTTTAACTTTTGGCAGAGTTGTATGCAAAATAGTTCAATTTTTGGTACAATTTACACTACGTATAGCCTTTTAAAATTAGTTGTAATCGAAAAAAAACCTTCGTTCAATCACTAGTCAATGCTATTTTGAAGAAGTGTGCAAAATTTCAATAAGATCGGTGCATTCGTTTTTGAGAAATCGTGTCCACCGAATTCTAAAACAGTGTTTTTAGAAAAATGCGATATACCTGCGTCGCTCCCGGCCGGTCTTTCCCAACGGGGGGAATTCACAAAGGCTCTCTCTCCTAGACTTTTATTCCGATTGACTAGAAACTTTGGGAGAATATTCTAGACATATTGTACTATTATATAATAAAATTAAAAAATTGGATTTTTTAAAATCTTCAATCCCACATAACCCCTTAATTTTTAAAAATGGCGGACGTATGGCACGATTTTTACACCGGTTGTGGCGTATATTGTCAGACAGCTTGGCACGTAGCGTCGGCGGGATAAATCTGAAAAAAAACAACGAAGATTTTTCTTTCATTCAGGAATCATCACAGTGTAAAACTGTAAAAAAAATCGATTTTTTTTCATTATCCGATAGTATAGACGGTTATAAACATGGACCTGGTATCGACGATTGATCGTAAGTAGGCAATTTATATGAAAATTCCGCACTCGAAACATTAAACGCGTTTTTTCTCAAAATGTAGTGTTTCAAAATAGTGTACAGTCTCAAAGGAAGAGTTTTCAAGCTATCCGTCTCACATTTTGACACAACGTTCTACACGCCATTCCATCTTGCTATGGAAGCTTTTTTTAAATGTTCATATTTTTTGTAACGAAAAACTCGGAAAAATAGGCTACAGTCGATATATTTTTTTAAACCGCCGCCTTTTGTCGATTTCGATTTTCAAAAAAACCTCCGTAGCAAGATAGCGGCTTTCATACTGATTAATAATCATCTTACAAGTTTTGTTTCAGATAATATTTACGGTCATAACCGTGTACACCGTGAGGACTCCTCTTTTCCGCAGACCTTTACAATCTTAAAAGAAATGAAAATAACCGTTTAAAAATCTATTTTCGGTACTACATGAGTGCTTTGACTTGACATTTAAAAAATCAGTCTGATTAGCATATTTTAACCATCGAAAAATCGCAAAAATCAGCTATTTTTTTGACCCGTTACACTTTGATGAATCCTTAACGGGGTCATCCGATGTGACAGGTATTTTTTTCGCTTTTTGGGGGATTTTTTTAACCATTGAAACACACGATCTTTTACTTTTTACCACGCATTTATTAACATCTTTACAGTTCCTTAGAATTCTATCAAACAAAAATAACGTTGAACCGACTGTACACCGTTCGGAAGACACTCATGTGTAAAAAAAGTTGGTTGACGGCTGCCATGATTCCGGAGGTTTTGCTAATTTGAAATAAAAAAAATCAATCATCACAATAAGGTTAGAAATATTTATACCAAATTTCGTCAGAATCGGTCGTATAGTTTTTTAGTTATACGTCATGCTAGTTTTGAAAATGCAGTTTACAAGACCGTGCCATACCACCGACATTTTTAAGGTTAAAAAGACCCTGTCACAACTGAAAGTAGTAATAAAATATCCCCTAAATTTCAAAAATGGTAAATATATATTTCCTTAAAAAGAATAATCATGAAAATCAGCAATTTTTTCCTCGCTTAAAGGTATCTGTCACCTTGATGCGACCGAATGATCATTTTGTTTTCTACACCTGCGGCGTTCCGTTAACATTCTCCAATTTCACTGCAAAAATATGGCACAACCTTGTAACGAATTGACTTGCAGTAAATAATAAAGGTGAAGAAGCGTGTAACGCGTGCCAATTATCAAAAATCATTCTACCGAGATGCCGACGCCCGGGGCCTATGAACAAAGGTTTTTCGTATACACATATACGGGAATACGGGTGCATCGGTACAATATTATCGAACGCAATGGGCTACTCTTCTGTAACAATGAGAGAAAGTTCGAGCGGAGCCTCGAATGAAAGGCGTGCCGCAAAACGCACATCTCGTCTATACAAACCGAGTCCCCGCGGCAATAGACCGAATCGCCTTCACGGGTACTATTTTTCTCTACTCGAAACTCGCTTCCCGACCAACGAAAAAAAATGTAAGATTCTCATCTACTTCCTCTCCGCTGTTCCTACACACTGAACGAAAAAGCACGAATAAAAATAATATCATTTGATGCTGGTAAAGTTCCGGATCGTACAAAAATTTGTGACATAAAAAAAAAAATTTATTAGACAAAATATTTTTTGAAGATTCGATTTGTGGATCTCTAATGAGGATCCGAGTGAGCAACGTAGCGGGCAAAAAAAAATTGGTGAAAGAAATTGGGTAACGCGAAAGAAATATCATTGCATTTCACAACCCTACCAATTTTGACATGGTGTCGTTTGCACAGCTTGAATTCCGGATGTAAAACTGGCAATATTCGCTCGTTGCGCATTGACGCGATTAATTTGCCTTCATTAAGGGGTTATGCCTAGTTGTAAAAGTGTAGAAAATCACTTTTTTCAAACTCTTCTATCATCACGTTGACAAACATGGTGTACAAAGAAGTGCCGACTATTGCGCCAGATGTGCAAGGAAGAATAATTAGAGCATGTTCGTTGAGGTTGTTATGGGGCCAGGTCAAAATGCTGCCACCGAGCTGGAATTTTTCTGGAAGTATATAACCCCTTTGCTGATCATCCTGTGCAGTTTGGATACGATCCACAGTCCCGTTTTTTCATATTTATTCTTTCGAAAACTCGGCTATCTTGGGTTTCGCTTATTATCTTGGGCTTATCACATCACGCTTATGGAAACTTCCCGATCATTTTTCAGTATATTATGCACATCTGCTTAAAAAATGGTATTGCGGAGTCGACAAAATAGGCATGGTTAGACTAATTATCGGATTGCACCTTTGCACTGTGAAAATGAGGATTCACAGCTCCATTATTAAATTATTAATACTTTTAATCGCGAATTTGTGCGAAAATTAAGCACCGAAAACATTGGGCTGTGCAAACATGGCGACGTCGTAGACGTTACAAATGCTACCTACCTTATCCACATTCGGTAATTATGCGCGGGGACCTTAAACTGCTTGGTCAGGATAACTAGAGAAAGATTATAGAAAATAATTATACAAAGGAATGAAAACATTGCATGTGATTACCGAATGTTCAGAAATGCTCATGTTTATAAGTAGGTGTAAAACTGGTTTGAAAACGTACGTTTCATAAGACGATTGTTTTATAGTTAACTGTTGGTAATAGTCGATTGGCCTCATGCATAAGCATAGGGCCCTCCCCTCGTACTTCAGCCCCAACGGCTAGACCCCATAACAACCTTAATACAGACTGACGTGATTAAGACGACAACATAATCAATGCGAATTAAATTGCAAGCGTGCATTGAAAGTGGTTGCCATCACTTTGAGCCCTTTTTATAAGAGTACGTGTTTGCACCGTTTTTCTAATCGATTCTAGGCTAAAAGCATTGAAACTTCTTTCAAATCATATTTTTAGTTCCTTGACAAAATTCTGAAAAAATATTCGTGCCGTTTAAAAAAATTGCGGTGGCCTTGAAATCTCTGAGGAGCCTCCGCTTGGATAAACCCCGTAGCCGATGACCTCCTTCGAACTATGCAACTTTTGTAGGAAAAGTTTTCTCCTAATTCTGATAGGTGAGAAAATGTTTCTACAGCTAATACCTGTTGCTCCACCCGGTATAAATATACAGCGGGTCAAAAAAGTAGTCGTACACTTAGTTTTTTCGCAATAACTACATAGGCATAAGTGATACAGAAACAAAAGCTATTGAGTCTAATAGTCCATTAGATACAGAGATAATCTGCAAATGGAGTTTTTTATCAGGCGTAATAAACCATGTAAAAACCATATATTAATAATATGAATAGAGAAAAACGTTTAGTTTCGCTAAAACCTACGTAAATAAACCTATCGAATTTTGGAAACATGTCATCTCAGATGAAGCGAAGGTCAGCATTTTTGGGTCATATGGGAAGAAATTCATCAGTCAGGTCAGTCAGAATTCCCAGAATTATATCGCCGTGTTGCGCAATCATTTGAAGGGAAGTCCAGTTAAAATGGACCTGAGTAGGAGATATTACTTTCAACAAGACAACGACCCGAAACATACGGCCAGGAAAATGAGAGAATGGTTGTTATACAATGTTCCTAAACAATTGACTACACCATCGCAACCTCTGGATATTAAGGGAGAATATCAGTGTGAAAAAAGATCGATTTTTTTTGCTTAAATATAGTTTTGGTCTTTACGAATATGCCTACAAATTTTCAAAACAATATTCGACTTAGAAGTATTCGAAATTGGCGCCAAGCGTCGACGCTGTCAGAGCCTTCTATACGGGCCTTTCTATACTTCAAAAGCGTTTTTCTCGAAACCATGTTTTTTGACCTGGTTGACAGCATAACTCTGTCAAATGTTGTCCAATCCACTTCATTCAAAAAGGATTCTCTTCAGAAAACTTATCGCTATCGTCGCATCGTAGAGTTTTTGTTAAATTGTTTACTTTTTTTTATTAACAATCAATTATTTTTTATTACAATTTTTTTTCTAATCAAAATTTTCATATTTCCTACGATGCTGCGATAGCTATACTATTATAATTTAATAATCTTTTTGAATTTTTGATTTCACATGCTTGCTGTGGCACTTATGCTGTCAACCGTCGGGGAGTCTTTTTTTGAGATGCCATTTTGCGACTGCTCCTCTGCTTAATAAAATGTACTAAAAATAAAATCAAAAAAATTCCGTGTATGCTTCATTATTTCAATAATTAATACACAAAATTTCAAATAATTTGATCGAGCCGTTTTTTCAAAAAAAAATCCCAAAACATACCTCATTTTTCAGCCTGTCACACTGATATTCTCCCTTAATTCTATAAAAAATGTATGACCTTGTTGGATGCAGAAGCAAGAAAAAGATAAATATCCAACAAATCTGATTACAACAATTCATTTGAGAAGAATGGAGAAAAATACCAAAGAAAACAACTCAGAAGCTTGTGGAATCTATGCCTATAAGACTACAGGCCACAATTGAAGCTAACGGGATGCACACAAAATAGTAGTTAAGGTCTTATATACGCGATCTCGCCGATTTTCGAAGGTACTTTTCTAGACGAGGTTAAAAAAAGACGCATATATCGACAACATTTTTTTACGGATCATTTATGCACATGGTTAAGTATATGTAAAAAAAAAACAGAAATATTAACACATGGCGGAGATATAACATAATAAAGCAATGAATTTGATGGTGAAAGTTCTCGGCATCGATGTGGGTGTCTGAAAAAAATGAACATATTCATTATTGCATAATAAATGTATCTTCAGTGTGAACCAACAATACTATTAAAAAAAATTATTATAATAAAAATTCGAAACCTAAAATTTGTGACTCAATTTTCTGTCGGTATTTTATTTTTTATATTTTTTTGTGTCATTGAAATTTTTGGTTCTGTTGTTCACACGATAGGTGATTATTAAAAGATTAAACGAACTTACCTTAAGTGGAGTTCAATCTTAATTGTATGTAACGCCTCTTCCGAAGATCACTGGTAGTACCCCTTCCTACTACAGATGGCACCACAGGTTTAATGTAAGCAAAAAAAAAAAAACAAAAAGGAGCCCCACTTTCGGGTCTCCATCCAGTTCGTCTCCGATACTTACGTCATTTCTTCAAAGTAACGTGCCGTAATTAGGGTTCAACTTGTTGAAGTATGGGTTAATTTGGTGGGACTGATCTTCGGAAGAGGCGCTACAAACAATTAAGATTGAACTTCACTTAAGGTAAGTTCGTTTAATCTTTTAATTGTATTTCACGCCTCTTCCTTCAGATCACTGGTAGATGTTTAAAGTATGGCACGTATTTTTATCAATTGTCTGTGACGAGTCGTTAATTAATTATTCGTGATTTATTTTTAAACTCATTCCAACACAGTTGTGGCGAATATGGTATTATCCTTTACGATTTCTAGATCGTAGAATCGTGTAAACGTCCTGGGCGCTTCAGTCCAGCCTGCTGTCTTTTTTATTACGTCTATGTTGATGCCGCTCCATTTTACTGATGACGTTGATTCGTGTCGCGCGCTATATGCTGTGGAAATGCTGGTGTCGGTTCCGCATAAGTCTAGTAGTTCTTTAATCCATCTACTGATTGACTGAGTTGATACTTCTTTATGAGGTTCGTGATAACAGAGAAGTAATTTTTCTGTATCTTGTCGGATATCCTCTGTTTTTTCTAGGCTGTTTTGGAGCATCGTGGCCACGCAAATCTTGGAGTTTTCAGTTTACACCGGAAGTATTAACGTCGGTTGTTTTCTTTCTCTATGGGAAGTCTTAATTCTCGCTTGTATTTTAATCTCGATTTTCTTATCACGTTTAGTAATGTCATGGATATTTATTGCGGCAAGAGTCTGCATTCTGTGTCCGGTTGTTAAAGCGAGTAACATGGCAGTCTTCATGGAGAGTTGTTTAAGTGAGAGTTCTTTAGTGTGTGGCCATTGATTCAGGAAATCCAAGACCACTTTTGGGTCCCAAGTGTCATTATATCGTGGCTTAGGTGGCCGTTGATTTGCCGTTCCTTTACAAAAATGCTTAACGATTGGATTTTCCCCGACTTCGGGCCCCAGCAAGAGCAATAGTGCTGTTAATCGATCCACAACCTATTCCCCTCTGGAATTGTTCTGTGAGGAATTTTATAATGCCACCAATGTTGTACTCGTATACATTAAGACCATTATCGTATGGGAATTGCCACCACTTTTTTAAAGGTGTCTCGTGCTGACGGATTGAGGAATCAGTTAGTGATGATAGCAGTACGTCGATGGCTTCTGTGGGTAGACCTTTTAGTTTGTATGCCTGCCTGACACAACCCCTGCAACCAGGGAAAGCTGGCGCTAAATTGGGTGGGGATCCCTGTCGATGGAATGGATTAAATTAATTTTTGGTTTGAAAACGAGTAGCTTTGACTCTAACACGCTCACGAACATGGGGTACCAGGCCTGTGATGTCCATTGTGGGACTGCAACTATACCTCTCGCACAATCTATTTTAATTTTCCGCAACATTTTTAGAATTATCGAAAAAGGAGGGAAGGCGTAGAAAAATTGAGCGGACCAATTTTTTGTGAAGGCGTCGATAGCCACTGCTCCTGGGTCACTCTTCCATGCAAAATATTTTTCACATTTTGTGTTGGATCTACTTGGAAAAAGATCAATTTTTGGATTGCCAAAGGCCTGGCGAATTTTATTATAGACTCCATTTGCGAGTGAGAATTTTGTCTCAGGCTCCAGCTGTCAAGATTCGTCGTCAGCAGTAGTATTTTCTGATGTCTGGATGTATGACGCAAAAATCCAGATGTTTCTTCGTTCGCACCATTGCCATATTTCCTTGGCAAGCTTACTTAAATTCTCAATCTGTATGCCTCCCATTCGATTGGTATATGAGATTGCTGTTGTGTTGTCTATTCGGAGCAAAATATTGCAGTCTCGTTGAGATCTCGCTAGGCACTTTAGTGCGAAAAAGGCTGCAGTCAACTCCAGGACATTAATGTGGAGTTCCATTTTTCTCTGGTCCAAAACCCATTAATTCTCTTTTTCCCCAAGCAAGCACCCCAGCCCGAGAGGCATGCATCGGAGAAAATTTCCATACTATAGTGGAAATTATTATCCACCAATTAAAGTCCTCTTGGAGTCTCTTGGGTAACCTCATTTTCTTTTCGTAATCACCATCTGCTTCTTCTAGTGCTAGGAATTTTTCCCGTTTAAAATCTTTTAGGTATACCCAGCCGTACTTGGCGGCGTGGCAACAGGCGCCAAGTGATCCAATGAAGGATGCGAATTCTCGGATTGTACATTTTTGTGTGCGCTGAAGTTTCTCAATTTTCTTTAAGATTTCCATTCGTTTGTCCTGTGGAAGTGTTAACTTCAACGTGTGTGAGTCGAATATAAACCCGAGGAATTTGTAGGTTTTTAAGGGAATAAGTCGGCTCTTTTCTTTATTGATAATAAAGCCTAGTCTTTCCAGCATGAGGAGGCCGGCGTGTATATTTTGGAGACAGTTGGCATAGGATTCACCAAGGAGAAGGATGTCGTCTAGATAAACAACGCATTATGGTAACCTTTTTGTCGGACACGTGTTATTAGCACGCGCATTAGTTTTGTGAAAACATATGGCGCCGTGTTTAAGGGACAACACCACTGTGACGGCTTCAAAAAATCGATTTTTTGAAAACCATCTAGAAAAATCTAAAATACATTTTAGATTAAGATGCCGTTGGACCCAGGTCGAAAAAATAATTATTTTTGGAGATATTGAATATTTTGTGGAGCGGTGCAGCGCTCCGTGACGCTCGGGGTCCCGCGCAGCTGCGCGCCTCAGGGTCGGCAGGTATACCGGGCCTTTCCCAGGTCCTGCGGGTCTTTCCCAGGTATTCTTTGTCTACCTTCACAAAAACAGGCTATTGTTATAAATATAGTTTCGAAAAAAAGCCATAGGTGGCGATAATTGAAAAATGTTCAAGGCAGGTATTGGGATAGCGTCATAGCGTCAGTTTGCGAATAGAAGCGACGCTACTCGTGTCTAAACGCTCCGAATCGTTTCGTTTATACATATCGAACGCTCAGAATTATTCTTTGCACATCGAAATGGATAATCCGAAAGTGTACGCGGGGAAAAAGGGAACAAAACGGAGCTATGTGACGAGGAGTCGAACGAAAATTTCGAATCGAAAACCTCCGAACATCCTCCGTTATAGCTCCGAAAATAGTTCTGTAGAGTATGTGAGCACGTCGGCGAAAAAGTTAAAATCGTCGGACGATTTAGAGGTCGGTGTTACTAACGATTTCGGTTATCGTATAGTACACCTCGTCAATGCATTGAACATTATATCGACGTTAGTGAAGTGCAAAGTGTGTGATCGCGATATAAAGTTTACTGAAAAAAGTTTGCGCGGACTCGGATTCAAAATCGAGGTCGATTGCGGCCATTGTGAAAAAGTGCAAATCAATTCGTGTCCTATGATTGACAATGCATACGAAATAAATCGTCGGATCGTATTCAGTATGCGTCTTCTTGGCGTCGGTTTGAATGGCCTGATGAAGTTTTGTGCATTTATGGACCTACCGCGCCCCATATTTCAGTCTTTCTACGATCGAATCTTAAATTCGATTTCGATTGCCACTAAAGCTGTGAGCACAGTGAGCAAACAAAAGGCTGCACTTGAGGAGGAGACAATTTAGTTGGAAAATGGGGTGGAGGACGGAATTATCGTTTCAGGCGACGGATCGTGGCGTAAGCGCGGTTTCAGCTCGCTTTTCGGCATAATATCGCTAATCGGCTGGTACACTAAAAAAGTGATCGACGTTATGGTGAAATCGAAATATTGCAAAGCTTGCGAGCATTGGGAAAAAAAAGAAAGCACCGCGGAGTACTGGGAATGGAAAAGTACCCACGACGATGAGTGCCAGGCGAATCATAGCGGCTCCTCCGGAAAAATGGAAGTCGACTCAGCTGTCGAAATGTTTCAACGGTCTGAAGAGCTCTATGGCATAAAATATAAATATTATATTGGTGACGGCGATTCTAAAACGTTTCTGGGCATATCGAATAGCGATCCGAGATACGACGGTTTCGAGATAAAAAAAAAGAGTGCATCGATCATGTCCAAAAACGTATGGGGACGCACCTCCGCGAAATCGTGAAAAAACAAAAAGGATTGTCTGGCAGAGGAAAGCTCACCGAAAAATTGATTGACGAGTTGAGCACATATTACGGCTTGGCTATTCGGAGGAACAGCGATGATGTTGAAAAAATGAGGAAGGCAATTTGGGCAACTATCAAACATAAAATATCCACAGATAGTGAGCCACAACATGACGATTGCCCAGAGGGAGCCGAGTCGTGGTGTTCGTGGCAGCGAGCGGTCGCAAGCGGTAATATTTCTGAATATCGCCATAAGCCACCTCTTCCTGAGAAAGTATTGGAGGCAATTACGCCAGTCTTCGAAAATTTGAGCATAGACGATTTGCTGCAGCGTTGTTTGGGCGGCTTCACGCAAAACAACAACGAAAGCTACAACAAATCAGTTTGGGCAATAGCCCCCAAGTGTCAGTCCGGGAGCAAAAAAATCGTCGATATTGTAGCTGATATCGCGGTATTATTATTCAATGATGGCCTGAGAAGCCTCATGAAAGTTTTGGAGACGTTGGGGATAACTGTCGGCCCAAATTGTTTCAATTTTTGCGTTGAAACCGACGCAGCGCGGATCAAGCTGGCGGAGCGCTCGCTCACAGACGCTGCAAAAGAAGCAAGAAGAGCCTCTACAAGTTCGAGAAAAGATGCTAGGGACAATGATTTGCTTCTTGAAGGCCAGCTATATGGTGCCGGAATCGCTGATTAAAGGTAAAATTTTTTTTTTCCAATTTATCGCATAAATTAACAAACCTAAAACTTCGAACGCGTTTTTCTCAAAACCACTTTTTTGAGTGCGGCACGTAGCAGAATTCGAGCAATTTTTATCCGATCGACTTCAAATTTGGACTGCATCAATAAAACTAGATTATCTAAAGAAGTACATAGGATTTTTTCGATATCTCAATAATAAAAAAAGTTATAGCCTATTTTCGACGAGAAATTTTGCTCGAGAATCGTCCTTTAATTTCAAAAGCGTGCCTATTTTTTAAAAATCAATATTTTTCAAATCCCTGTGTACTTCTCTTCAAAATATCATATTAGTAACGAAAACACTCGGTATTTTTTTTCAGATCGACTTTGAAGAGAGTTCTGCTGCGTGCCGCGAACCACTGCAGAGGCAACAGTACCTGACGCGGGAGTTTCCCCAGCGTCACCATGGGGCGTGAAAAATTTGAATTTTTTTTTTTTATGTATCTTCAATAAACAACGAACAAAACAAAAAAAAATTTCGAATATCTCTTTTTTTTCCCACAAAAAAAATTCTTGAAAAATGGCAAAAAAACAGGGGGTCACAGTGGTGATCTGCCTTAACCCAAATGGCATACTCATAAAATCATCGAGTTGTCCCAAAAAGGTGAATCTCAAAAATTTTCGACTATATGGGTGAATAGATATTAAATAATATGCGTCTTTCAGATCAATCGACGCCATTAGACAGTTTTTGTACATGAGATCTCTTGCTGTTCTGAGATCCTCTAGTTTAATATGTAATGTGTCGATAAACTCATTTAACTTTTGGAAATTTAGGATTAGTCTCTTTGTACCGGCTGGGTTAGGTACCAGGAATACGGTTCAGATGAATTGACCTGGGTCAAAATCACATTCTGAGACGACTCCTTTCATTTGTAGCCCTGCGATCAGTTCAGGGATGACGTGCAACTCGCCTGTGGACCACTGTGGTTCTGCGGGAGCCAGGGCTTGATAGGGCAATATTTTAAAGGGAATTTCATACCCGGTAACCCAGTTCAGAATCGTGGCATCGTTGGAGATCGAAGCCCACAATCTTTTAAAAAGTTTTAGTCGCCCACCTGGCACACTTACACTGATTAGCGACGCTTTGAGAAGCTCCGGGATTGGTACTTCGAGCTCGTGCACGAGTCCTTCTTCGATCCTTGGTAACTGTTGTACGGTTGTCTGTTCTAGAATTTTTTCTTCGCCTGCTCGCCCTCTCTGGACTGAGGTTTCCATGTTCTCGTTCGGGACGCCCCCCCCCCCCGTTTTTTGACGACTTGACTGATGATTTTTATTTTGTTTTCAATTCTTTGCTCGTTCGTTCTAGCGTCTTGGCAATCTTTATCTGTTCTTCGATGTGCGTTTCGAACGGTTGTTCTCCAATCTTTGTTATGTTTTACGCTTCTTTTAGATCTGGATTGAGGTTAGCTACGACAAGTGCCCTCCGTGTGAGGGATTCGTCTCGATGTACCTCTGCGATTAGTCTTGCGGCATCGCTGACTGTACTTATAAGCGATAAATCGGCGTCAGCGCATTTTACTACCTGCGATAAGTCTTGTGTCAGAGCCGACAAGGCGGCTGTTAACTTGGTTTGTTTCTCGACCATTCGAACATCTCTGTTCACGGCTCTTTCGGGTAGACATACCTTCATCGCCAAGTTGAGAGCCGAAGCGTTTATCATTGGACAATTTTTGGGGATCGCATATTTCTTTAGGTCTTTTTCTTCCTCGCTTGGTAATCAATTTTCAATTATCTCTGATAGTTGCAGTGCTATATCTTCTTGGATAGGTGGTCCCTGTGGGTTTTCAGGGTTTAGGTGTTTTCCAATGGCCTCGAGGACGGCTTGTGTTAGTTCAACCGTTTGCTTTTCTTGGTTATTATTTGTTTCTGTTGACACCACCAGTTCTGCTGTTTGTAAGGCTGCTGGTGTTGTAATCGGTACTGCATCTTGCTCGACGGTCGGTAAGGCAGTTTCCGTGTTATCCTGTACCAGCGCCTGTGTCTGAACCAGGTCTGGAAACTCTGCCAGAATTCGCACGGTGGGGGTAGGCCGCTTACGGACGAAAATATTCGTTGGGAATTGACACTACGCGGCGCTGCAATCTTGCCCCCAGTTGAACATAACCACCAAAAATAATTTTATTAACAAAAGCGACTCATTAGTGGATTTCCTGTGCTATTGACTTATCGAAAGTGAATAAATTCCGAGAATCTGTGTTGTGCCGGGGTGCAAAACTGGAAGCAGAATTGAATTATCGAAGCACTCGTTATTTCGCGTGCCAAAAGATACAGTGTGGTGGAAACAGTGGGAAAACGCAATCCCGGGTATTTCAAAATTAAGTTCGGTGGATGTCATTTGTGACAAACATTTCAAGGCTGAAGACATTTCTCATGAATGGAAAAAAGAGGATGAGAATGGTCAAATAATCGAACGAGTAAGTATATTAAAAACAATGGATATAATAATGGATACATTTTTTCGAATTTTGTATTTTGTCTTTGAAGGTTCAATACAAGCGGCCACGACTAAGTGATACCGCCGTGTCCATCAAATTTAATGATTCAACAGGGAAAATGGGTATTGAATCAGCGGACTGTCTTATTCATTGCATGAATAAGACAATTTTCTAATATTTAAGTTATAGCCACGCTTGGGATTTAATTAGATTTAGCGGCTTGTTGGGTTGGTTCACCGCTTAATTTTATTCCATATAATTAGCTATATTGGTAGATATACCACCAATATATATATATATATATATATATATATATATATATATATATATATATATATATATACTGCAGAACCAATAATTGAAATGAGGTGTTACGGAGACAGGCAGATGTAGAGTATTGCGGTGATTAGCTCTGTCTTTTTTCAATACTTCCGTCTGCCCCCGCACCACACTTCGCCACCAACTCTTTTAAGATAGGAGCGCCCTTAGCGGTCAGTGTATTAAAAAATTTTCGTCAGTAAGCGGACGCCAAGTTCATAAGTTCTAGTTTTCAAAACACATGCATTAACTGTTGGAAAGTTGAATGTGTAAATTTTCATGCATTTAAATGTTGAATAAGAACAAATGTACAGATTTTCGAATAGCTGTTAGCGTTACGTCCCTATGTTGCGACACTATCATGTCCGAATTTTCAGACACATTCCCATAACCGACCATTATGAGGTCCTAGTTTTTAAAGATCCCGAAATTAATTCTTATAGTTACATGGTTTAAATTGGACAGGTTTTTAAGATCTCTTTTATTCATCCGTCTACGGAAAATAAGTAATACGGAATCTATTTGTGCAAAAAAATAGACTTTGAATAAATATATATGGGTATACATTGAACGTACAATTTACTTCATCGGTGGGACCTGGACCTTACGAGGAGATAAAAATAAAGCCATATTTGCAGTAGTCAACTGGACAACAAAAATATAATTTCAAGCACGAGAATATTTTGTTATTTTTGTGTTCTTTGAATAATATTAGGTGTACAACTTAATTCGGTCCGTTTTTTGCTTAAAATACGCACTTATTTGAATGATGTAATGAATTAATACGTTAATCAAAATATTGTCCATCGCTAGCCACTACTTTTCCCCATCTTTCTGGTAATTTATGAATTCCGTCGCGGAAGAAGCGTTCATCTTGTGAAGCCAAGAATGAATCGAGCCAATTTTTGATACCCTGTTGTGACGTGAAGCGTATTCCAGTCAAAGCGTTCTGCATCGATCGAAACAAATGGTAGTCGGAAGGGGCAAGGTCTGGGATATAAGTCGGGTGAGCCAGAATTTCCCACCCGCTATTTTCCAAATAGTTTTTAACCACAATAGCAACGTGAGGCCGAGCGTTGTCATGTTGAAAGATTATGGACTCGTGTCTGGTTTGCATATTCTGGACGGTTTTCGGCTATAGCTCGCTTTAAACGAATCAATTGTTGCCTGTAGAAGTCTCCCGTGATGGTTTGACCAGGTTTTAGTATCTCATATTGGATCACACCCTTCTGATCCCACCAAATACAGAGTATAACCTTCATCTTCAAACTTTTTCGGTTGATCCGAACGCTCTTTGTCCTTAACACTAGAAACACCACTTTGAAACCGTCGAAACCATTCTCTGCAAGATTTATCCGACGGTGCAGATTCACCATAAACTTCCACAAGCATTCGGTGGGCTTCAGCTGCATTTTTCTTCTAATCGAAACACAAAAACACTGCAGTAAAAATTATACTTGATGCACAAAACTCAAAGGTCTGTAAACGATATTTGGTTAAGAGATGTTGATACTAAACGGACCGAACTAAGTTGTACACCTAATAGTTTTTGCAAAGTTTCAAAATATTATTTGTGTTAGTGCATCATAGGGTTATTTTCATAATTTTTTTGGTCACTCGACGCCATTAAGCAATAATTTGATATATTAGATAACAAAGTAAACCTCCGGGTACATTTCGAATACATAAGCAAGAAAACAGACGGCATCGACGGCGCATAACCTCGCGGAAAGGCGGCCACATAACCTCAAACTTTGTTTCCACCACGATTAGTTACATAATACTAAACGGAGTGTCTCCCCGTCCGGATAGCGGCTCAGTTCACGTCGTATTTCCAGTAGGCGTACATATTATTGTGATTCATGTCAGCTAGTATCCGGAATAACATATATATAATCGTTCGGATAGAATGAGTTAAATTGTTAAACAAACTATCCGAATAATTTACACGTATTCGTCCGAATAAAATCTTTATAATTTTGTTTGGCTTTGTTTGGTTTGGGTTGGTTGCGTTTGTTTGTTGGCGTGTGTCTGTTTGGGTTTGTTTATTTACGTTTGTTTGCTTAGGTTTGTTTGTTCGAGTTGTTCGTGTGGGTTCGTTTGTTTGGGTTTGTTCGTTTGGATTTGTTTGTTTGGGTTTGATTGTTTGGGGCGTTGCACAGCGTAAACTGCGTGAAGTGAGCCGCTATCCGGACGAATAACATACGCTTATTCGTCCGATAACCGAATGGCTAGCTGCAGCGAATATTAAATAATGAATCTATTATATAATCGAACTGTGAGACACATGTACACCAATTGATTTTCTCTACTTTTTTTCATAAAAATCGCGACCTAAGTAAGAAATAATTAATTCATCGCGCGGTACGCAGCAAAACGAAACAGACAACGCTTGGTGTCTGGTGTTTCGGTCTCTGTGGCTACGTGCCCTCGTACCAGTAATCGGACATGAGATTCGACCGTGGTACATGCGTGTGATGGATGACTCAATTAATGGGACGCTAAAATTATTATATAAAACCTTATGGAAACCGAATTGTGATGACGGAGTTGAAAAGTTTGGCCAATTCGCTTTCGATAGGTCGTAAGTCTAGTCTAGAAATCTATCAACAATAAACCCTTTTTACTGTTGTGATAATTTGTGATAATCACAAATTATCACAACTCTTTAGCTCTTCGGTTTAGAAAAGTGCATTCATGACATGACTGACTCGGACCGGCATCAATTTTACTACTAAAATTCCTTAATAACAATTTATCAGTAATTAATAAATAATTGAAGACTGAATATGATACAAGTATCATTTTTCGTTACCTGTAAATTATATTGCTAATATAGTGAAATATTCAAACTACTGCCCGAACAGTGGAACCCGTCCGAGCATTAGTACCGTTACCTTACAATGTACAACTGAGATTATGTAACTTTTCAGTATAATGATAAGTATACGAATACTTTTTTTCAACTCGAATTCTTGTTATTTTTGCGTTACTCTTAATTCTATTACGTCGAATAAAAAATGCTTCATTTGCAGATTGTCTCTGTACCAAGTAGATTATTAGACATAACAGTTTATATATGTGTATCACTTTTTCTTTGAAGTTGTTGACCCCCTCAATATAGTGGGTGTCCCATTTGTATTTTATACCCGATTTATCTAGAAAAAACTGCTCCGATCAAGTATTGCGTATAATAAAAGTTTTAGGGTTCAAGGGGTGACGTTAAAGAAAATCTTTTTTCGTTCAAAATTCAAAATGGCGACGTTTAGATGGCCGACATGTTTTTTTTTAAATGAGATCATGCATTTGTTCTTCACCAAAACATTGATCAGCCCAAAACTAACAACGTTTGTAGGAAAAGTTTTTTGATAACGTTCATAATTTTTAAGGTAATCCTATCGCTTCACACTAGTCATACCACTGATCATACTTGAGACTTGTGCAATTTATATTTTTAACATATGCAAAAAAAAATTGTCATAACCAAAAATTTCCATGTGTAAACTGATTAATAAATGTTCACATTTAAGTATAAAAATGAAAAAAATGTTATTCCAACGATTCGCGCAGTATTTCTAGGTTTGATATTTGGCAACATTGGTTCTATCTCCGTCCATTTAACCTCCATGCTTTTCAACGTCTATCTGTCAAAACAACGTCAGGTGGGGAAAATGTAAAGCATTGAATTTGGGCCACAACTGGCAAAAGCGTGGAAAATTTGGGTCGGCAAAATATGTCGGTTAAAAAATATATATGTTTGGAAATTCAATACCGGAAGTTCAAATTAACCTTGATATTGCATAAAAATTAGGTCAATAAGCGTAATTTTTTCTGCGAGCATTGGATTACTACAAGTGTTAAGAGTGTAAATATGATTATTTTCGAGAATCTGACGGATTCCCACGATTATAGACACTTTTGTAGCGATTGGAAATTGGGTTTTTGTATGTCGCCTCGGAATTCCTTCACAAAAGTAAAAATATGAAAATCCTATGGATTGAAGCCTGGCGATAGGATTACCTTAAGTTAGAATACCATGTTTTACTATTTAAGCGCTATCCAGAATGTATGACGAGGACGTACAGTCTTCAACATCCCTATTGTAAGTGTGCGTATGTGTGTGGATCTGAGTATGTTTGTCTAGTTTGCGTGTGTTTGGGTTTGTATAGTTACCCAAACAAACCCAAACAAGGATTAGGTCTCTCGTCAGTCCCGTTATCAAACAAACCCAAGTGTAAGTGTACGTTTGAGTTATTTTCAGTTTGTTTGATAACGAAAGTGACGAGCCGCAGAGACCTACTCTGGTTTCGGTTATCGAGCAAACCCAAACGAATCCAAACAAACGCAAACAAACTCACACCCACACGCACACGCACACTTACACTAGAGATGCTGACGACTTTACCTCCTCGTCGTACATTCTGGATAGCGCCGAAAGTAGTAATAAATGGTATTTTAACCTAAAAATTATGAACGATATCAAAATACTTGCCCTACAAAAGTTATTAGTTTCGGCCTGATAAGTGTTTTGGTAAAAAATGCATGATCCCGTTTTAAAAAAAACATGTCGGCCATTTTGAATTTTGCACCAAACAATCTTTTTGAACGTCCCGCCTTGAACCGTATGAGTGTAATTATACTCAATAGTTCATCGGAGCAGTATTTTTCGAGATTAATCACGTGTAAGATTAAAATGGGACACCCGGTATATTCTTACAGATAATCGCGACGTTATACTCTTACACGAAAATTACACGGAGTGTATTCACCTCGAGGACTGTGAGTCGGACAAAGGAAAATCTTTCGGCCCGTGAAGTGACATTTATTTTCCTTTACGCGGCTGTGCGACAAAAGGGCGTAAAGTCCACTAAAAACAAGTGTTTCGTAAATTCGCGTGGCATACGTACACGCGGACACGTGAAAACGAAACGTGCGCCGTCGTTCGCGATGACGTGAGAGATTGACCCTTCTTCATTGAGAGCCTTATTACGAGAAAACGCGTCTAATGCGAAAGCTTAGGCGAAAGAGAGGCGGTGGCGCGCCGAGATTGCACTCGCCTTGAGCGGAGCCTTGTTCTTTCTCTTTACACACTTTTGCTCGTCCCCCTCCCATTTCCCTCTTTCTCTTTCCCTTCTTGACGCCTCGCTCGCTGCCTCACTCTCTCCTCTCTCTTTCTCACTCTCTTCTCTCTCTCTCTCTCTCTTGAACACTGCTGATTTTGCAAAAGACGAAACTAGTGAGTGGCTAAAACAACAACGACGAGATGCGCAGCGGAATATCTCGCAGGATTCGCCGCTCTCGTCGCGACGAGCAGCAGCCGCGTGTCCGTTTGACCGCGCGCGGCGATCCGTGAGATGCCACTACCATACACGTGAAAGGAAAGGAGAGGAGGTACCCTCTGGCGAGCCAAAGACGCGCGAGTGATCTTTGCAATTTTTTTTGCTTCTCCTTTTTTCGTTGACAGAGTGGCGCGTTACGGGTATAGGAGAGCAGCTGAGACTAATTAACGAGATCTCATGGAAAAAAGCCCGCACTGTTTAGCGTATCGTTCAAGTGGCCACTCCGCGTATGTATATACATGTATATATATATATATATATGAGGTATTCCACGTGAATCCGGTGAACTTTTTCCCTGATCCCCGCCAATTCGATTTATTTTTGTTATCTGATTTCATTGACTCTAAAAGACACCCTGATTTTTTTGTATTTTTTTCGAGACCCCTAAAAAAAAATTCTCCGAAAAAACGCCTCGATTTAAAAATCTGAAATAACTCCCAAAAATGCGTGATATACGTAAAATTTTTCAAGCTATCACCCGCAGTGGAAGTATGATTTTTTCTGTGCTATCTGAGCGATTAATGTTTAAAAAAATACGAAAAATTCAAGAACCGCTTACTTCGGACGGATACTTAAATATTTTGATACCCATAATGAATTTTTTGACCATTTTTGAATAACCAAATCACAATCACCATTTTTACATATGATCACGCATTTTTGGAAATATTTTCAGATTCTTAAATCGGGGTATTTTTTTCGGAGAAATTTTTTTTCACTAAGGGTTGTTTCGAAAAATGTTAAAAAAATCAGGGTGTCTTTTAGAGTCAATGGAATCAGATTAAAAAAAAATAACCGAATTGGTGGGGGTCAGGGAAAAAGTCCACCGGATTTACGTGGAATACCTCATATATATATGTATATATATTGGAATGTTGCTCCCGCCACCTCGCGAGCTCTCATCCCGCTGGCTGGACTCATCGTACGCTTTTCAAGTGGGAGAGAGCAACACACACAAACTCCTTAAACCTTTTTTCCCTCTATGTAAGACCAGTTTGAAAAATAAAATACTATGAAAGGTCCGCGCGAGGAGATTTAAGTCGAGCGGGTCTGTTGCATAAGTCGAAAGTGGCTTTTCGATACTTGGGTGTGTGTGTGTGTGTGTGCGTATTCGCAGAATGGTGATTTTCAAGACATTCGAATTCGAGGTCCATCGTGATGGGCTCCTATTGTTCCCATGCTAAACATTATGTAAACCCCAATGGCTCCAAAATCCCATTTCGATAGATGTAAACGATTTATATGAGAGTCCTTTCAGGGATCGTCGTGTGGCGAACACTTAAGTACGGTGCTGGAAACAGCCGGATGCGCTGATTGCCAATATTACATAGACATGACGGCTTTTACATATACTTTTTTAAATATATCTACAATAGATCCCAAACGGGCTACATCTACCCAGGTGGGTCAAAAAATTGATTTTTGCAAAAATATTTTTATTCAATAGTATCACTTTTTAGCTATATTCCCTGAAAATTTCATTGAAATATTCCGAAAACTGAATAGTCGGCCGGGCGAGTGGTTGCAGGACCGTACATCAAACTTTAAACGCGTTTTTCCCGAAACACTGTTTTTAAAGTCGGTGGACGTTATATCTCGAGAGCCACTTGATGGATTGTTCCCGAATTCACAGGAGATACGATGAGAAACATTTAGAGGTCGTTAGCGATCTCACTTTTTACAAATCGATCTTCATTTTTCAATAGTTATATAAAAATAACGACTTTTTAAATAGATTTTGTATGCTCGAATTTCAGTTCGTTATCACGTTGTTGAAAAAAATTATTTAAAAAAAATCGACGATCGTCAATGACTCGTATTTATTGTTAACTTGAATAATCCGTTTGGTTTTTAGATTTCGGATAGACCGTTTACGCTGGAGAGGGTCCACCGTCAAATGTCGCGAAAAAAATGTCATAATTTGTCGGCGGCCATGTATTTGTTGGTTTTGTGTATTTTTTGCTGTTTTTTTTTCAAAGGCTCTCAATATATGTACCTTTGTGTTAAAAAAATGCCCTTCTCTTTCACCAACAGTTGCCAAAAAAAAAAAATCGGAATTTGTCCATTTTTTGGGCCTCTAGGTAGATGTAGCCCCTAAATCGAACTACTATATACAAGTCCCGTATATGCATATATATATATATATATGCACGTATTTTATATGTGCAATATTGTGCAAAGATAATGAGATTGAAATTGCACCGTTGGAATGCAATGAAAATGTAAATTGCTTCGATTCTTTATTTTATTTCGTCAATTCCGAATTGCTTCAATTTCTTTCAGCAGATTTTGCTTCCAAAAATTGCTCAATCATTTTCAAAACCGTTAATATAGGGATTGATCATCTAAATCTGCAAAAAATATTCAACGTAATAATGAAAATATGAAAAAGAACTTTCGTTGTACTCAAGCAGGGGAAACGCCAACACCGTAAAAAATGATATCAGCTGATTGGTGAAAGGGCATTATTTTGCAGCTACATAAAAAAGTGATCGCCTCGTTATATATTTATATCATTACGTAGTGTATTTCACTCTAGCGGAATTCCAAATATACAGTGTAGCCCGAAAGTGACGGCTAAAAGGAAAATCTAGATGCATCGTTTCAATTCCTATCCGGATCACGCCCATATATGTTCAACGTTCTTTTTTAGTTTTTGAGAAAACATTCTTTTTTCTGTTTCTTTTTGTGTGTATGTACTTTCCTCGCGATTTCTTTACTTGCATCATGAAATGCACTGTTGAGTGATAAATACATGACCAACTGAACACTAACGTAAATGCTTTGGGTTGTGATCAAAAGTTTAAAAGTTGGGAAGATAAAAAAAACACTTATACTAGTCTCAATCATTCTCGATTGCTTCTTAAAACTTCTAAGAGGAAAATACATACATAAAGAAGAAACACATTGAAACCTATGCTACAGGAAAACTAAAAAAAAATCTTAAGGGATTAGGTTACTCCAGAATTTTCGAAAAATCGATTAAATTTTTTTTTCAACGGTCCCCTAGATCCTCGAAAATGATGTCCCAAAAGATTATGGCCGGGGAAAATCTCTAAGTACTCTGTTTTTGAATTTTGGTACAAGGCCGCCTAGTCCGTAGCGAGCTATTAAAAACTTCAAACGCGTTTATCTCAAAACTGCTTTTTTAAGTTGGCCGGAAACATAACTCAGACAATGTTCAACCGATTCACTTGAAATGTTGAATATATCTTGAAAAATACATTGTCTATGGAAGTACGTAGGATTTCTATATTGCATAGTTCATTTGTTATTAACAATTATCGACGATTTTTTAGGCAAATTTTTCACTTTCCACTTTAGAAGTGCGCCATTTGGCCAAAAATCAATATTCCGAAGAAATCCTACGTACTTCTATAGCAGTTATTATATATAATCAAAAAAAATTCATTGGCTCATTATAATTTAAAAAATACAGGAGCTGTTTGTCCGGCCGTGGACCCTAGAAAAACGGAGACGTCATCGCAAAAACGCTGCACAGCCGCCATTTTTTAATTAATCGCGTCAAAAAAATTATTGTATACAGTCACTGATATGTATGATAAACACACCTTTCTGTAATCTCGATTTATTTTGTAGTTTTTCTGAGAAAAAATCCCCAAAAAGCCTATTTTTTCGGCCTCTAGAGTGGCCTAAGGCCTTAATGCTTTTTTCCAAAAACTAAAAAAGATCGTAGAACATGCGTAGGAGTGATTCGGATAGGTGTTGATACGGGGCATCTAGATTTGCCTTTTGGACAAATTGGCCACTTTTCGGCCCTCCCTGTATATGTATACACGCACATATACAGGGTGTGCCTGTTATCTCTGCCACTCGAAATATCTCGGTAATTATCGACGTCACAAAAAAATGTTTCAGACAAAAGTTGTACGGTGGGAAGGGGGCTATCAAAGGCGACCAATTTTTTAATTTAAAAAAGTGAAGGTCACCTCCACTTTTTAAAATGGAATGGTACATTTTTTTTCAACCATCTTGTAGAGCATCTCAAGCCGCATTAAAAACTTTTGGGGGTCAAAGTCGTTCAAGGTCATTTCGAACACCTAGTAAAATTGAATACAAATCTAAATATCTCGGATCACTACCAAATATTTGGTAGTGATCTGAGATATTTAGATTTGTATAATCGATACTGACCTTGAATGACCTTGAACGACTTTGACCCCCTAATGGTTTCAGCGGCTTGAGGTGCTCCACAAGATGGTTGAAAAATATGTACCATTCCATTGTGAAAAGTGGAGGTGACCTTCACTGTGCGTCAGCGCCTCCACCGAAAAAAAAACAAATTGGTCGCATTTGATGGCCCCCTTCACTCAGTACAACTTTTGTCTGGAACATTTTTTTGTGACGTCGATAATTACCGAGTTATTTCGAGTGGCAAAGATAACAGGAACCCCCTGTATACCGCTCGCTGTCATCGAACTTGCATAACTCGAGGGTGCAACTCCGGAATACGCAGGGATTCGCATGTCAGTCACTCTGGTTACTTTTTATGACGTTGAAGTTTGCATCGTTTGACCGGAACGAAAATGAAGATTATTTTTATTTTCAAATATCCGTTGGCAAATTTGAACTACGAAAATCACGCAAACATTTTTAAAGATTTTTATGTAGCGATTTACAACTTAAATATGCACAATATTATTTTGCATAATAACGAAATTAAACAGAGAAAAAGAATTTTCGTTGCATTTCAACGATACGAACTTCAACCTTATTACATTTCAGAGGTTTTTGCTTCTCAAACTACTCCATGTTTTTTACTTTTCGCCAATTATCGTTCATTATTGTTCCAGTAGTCTTTTTTTTCGAGCGTATAGCGTTTGTAATTGCGAGGGCACAGACTTTTTTTCGTCCGGTTACCGACACCGCGAGACAATTATATCCGCACGGGGCAGGTATTATGGTCTCGCTTCGTCAAACGGTTCCTTAAAGTTCATCCCGAGAGCATTGGTGCGCGTGTCGCATAATTTGCGATAATTTAAGAGCATTCAACGACAATGAGAGCAGGGCGTATAGTGGCAGTTGTAGAGTTGATTAGTGTCGACTTGCTCGGGGCTCGAAATTCTGCAATACACGAAGATGATGCCGGAATCGAGGAGCGTAGTACCAATATGTTATGTTTCAGGGACAGTTTCAATGAATTAATTCAAAATAAACCGTCGACTTTAGGGACAAAGCGATCCTTGAAATAGCCTCTATAAAATATGCTTACATTTATTTAAAGGTGACATTGGAGGTAAAAGGTTTCACGTAATGTCGAATATGGGGGTAATAGGCTACTCAATAGTTCGTAGGACAATAGGATGGTCATTGATTTCAAATGGCGCTGTGAGTGCTAGTGAGTGTGTGAGTTCGAGTCGAGTATGGGGGAGATGGGCTACTCAATAGTTCATATGACAATAGGGTCCTCGAATTCGAATAGTACAAAAAGCATCTTTCTGTAAGTGAGTGAGTATGAGTGAGTAGGTATGAGTGAGCATGAGTGGGTGAGTTTGTTTGGGTGAGTATGAGTAAGTGAGGGTATGAGTGAGTATGAGTGAGTATGAGTGAGTAAGTATGAGTGGGTGAGTATGAGTGAGTAAGTATGAGTGAGTGAGTGTGAGTATGAGTGAGTGAGCGTGAGTATGAGTGAGTGAGTGTGAGTATGAGTGAGTGAGCGTGAGTATGAGTGAGTGAGTATGAGTGAGTGAGCGTGAGTTTGAGTGAGTAATTAAGTAAGTGAATAAATAAATAAATAAGTTTATATATGTGGAGGGAGAAAGACAAACAACTCGTGGATTTGTACCACGACAATGCTCCGGCGCATTTCGCTTAACTTATCCGAGGGTTCTTGGCGAAACGCAATACCGTTACGATATCACAACCCACCCTATTCTTCAGACATCGTCTCCTGCGACTTTTCCCTATTTCCCAGACTCAAAAGAACCCTCAAAGGACAATGTTTGTCAACAATAGATGAGATAAAGACGATATCACAAGCCAAGCTCAAGGCGATACCCGAAGAGGCGTTCTGTCATTGTATCTCAAACTGGGTGCTACGTTGGCATAAGTATATAATATCACAGACGGACTATTTCGAGGGAACGATATGCACATTGAAGATTGAATAAATACCTTTCGAGAAAATGAAAAAAAATTCGTTACTGTCTTATCGAACCTCGTATACATAAAGTCGTGTAGCTGTCGGAGCTTCTTTGTAGACGTCGACACACACACACACATATATATATGACTACATGCAATTACCTCGTGTATTCGAGAGTCGTACATTAATCGTAGTCGCAACTGTAACACGATCCTTTACGGGAAGAGTATTTACGGCGAGCAAAGATGACTCATCGCGGTTACGATAAAAGTTTATCGTTTCTCGGTGGATCTGCATTAGCATTACATAGTCATATAGAGAGGAATGGCAATAAGAGAAGCTACCGTTGCTGGTGTTCCTTTTCTTTTCCCTTTTTGCGTGAAGCTAGAAGATTTCACGACTTTGCCTCTTTGCAAATGGTATTAATTGTGTATACTTCACACACACGCACGCACACACACACACACACACATATATATATAAGGTACATACATCTTCGGCCACAAGTATTAGGCACCCCTATAAAATATTGGAATTTTAAAAAGTACATATACCTATTACGATTGCGTCAAAGTAAGCTAAGATGGCATCTTCAAATATAAAATTAAACAATATAATAGTGAAAACGCTAAACTGTTATTTGTTTAACTCCATATAAGCTCAGAACGTCATTTGATTCGTACGACCTACAAATTAAATTATGTATCTTTTCTTCCCTTGATATTTTCATTAAAACATCTTTGTTTCGAAGTAATGACAATAAATTAATGAGACGAATCGTCGACTATCAATCAAAACTGGCGATACGAAGAAATTTTGGAAAAAAAATCTTGGAAAAATGTAGTGACTTGAAAATAATGGAATACAACTTTTTACTTCTTAGGGTGCTTTATACGTTTGGCCAAGGGTACACACTCACGCACGTGCGCACATGTAAATTGTTAAAATTTGGTGGCGTTTTGTTGATTGCCGTAACGAGGCACGTAGACGAGGTCATGCGTTCACGGAATGTATGGGGTTCAAGGGTGCGCGCGGTGTGGGGGGCAGGCCGTACATTCGCACCGTCGATTTTCGAGTGTTGCCCCCGGGCACGAGATAATATATAGATGTATGTATGGATATATGTATATGTATATATGCGTGTGTGTAAAAATCCTGTGACAGCCAGGCAACCGGTCAACGCAATTGTGTAGACAAGAATCGGCAAAGAATTATCGTTATGGGGGTGGAAGAGCGCGCGGGTGCAGAGACCGCTGAAGAGAGGCGCGGGAGAGTAAAGAGTGGAGGGAAGGGATTGAGAAGTTGTATACTATTGTAGGATACAGGAGTACGCGGTGAGAGGTGGAAAGCGACACGAGAGGAAAGGTAAGACCTGTATATCTACAGGTCTTACCTTTCTATGTATCTATGTGGGTATATATGGGTGGGTATATATAGTATGTACATGGCCCCCTCTATCCACAAGATAGATACACCGACTAAGGTGTGCGTGCACCAACGACCCGTCGACGACAAGTTTTGAAGAGAACCGCGCGAAGACGAACACCGACAGATGAGTTCCGTTTTGCTCTCGGAGTGCATCGCGATACAGCGACATTCTCCTCATATTTGATTCAAGAGGGAAAAAAACTATTTAGAGAAAATTTTGTATTTTGAACATTGAAGGGAACCAATTTTCTTCGCGTTCTTCGTATTTTGTTTTTGGCGCGCTCATCCGAAGTGACACGAAGATGCGACTTATCGGTCTTCACTGTTTGTGTAAGTGCTGCAAGAATCTCATGCGTGGTTTTTCGTTTTGTTTTTACATCATCAGAGTGCCTCGTGACGTTTTTGGATTGAAAAAAATGCATTCCTATGATCTCGCGTTGGGAAAAAGTCCTAGCATGATTTTTGGCAATTGTTATTGATTTGGAGAGGACCAACGCTATAGTTGATTTTTTATTTATTAATTTCTATTGTATTTGATTTGGAGAGGACCAACGCTATAGTTGATTTTTTATTTATTAATTTCTATGCATGTGGAAGAGGAATTTCTATTGTCGTTGCTGAAAAAAAAAAAAAAAAACGAAAAAAAGTTAAGAAAGAAAAAAATGATCAACGATCAGAATGAAGCATAATCGATTTTTTTTTATCTGTGAAAATATCACCTTAAACATTTAATCGCCCCTTTTTTAGCCGAGATCGGTAACGTTTCCTCCCGATCGAAAATTCGAACAGTGCATCCATTCTTTTCCCCGGTCGGGTGCACGTATGTTCAATGGAGTGAATACTTGTTATCAGAATTTCAAACCGATGTTTTTCGTCTTTCCTCTTTGCCGGATGCACGATTTTGCATTCTCGTTTTAATTCGTTTAATTGTCCATCTCAAGGATTTTCAACGATTCGTGTCATTTGAGAATTTTCAATGACACTTTTTATCCGGCCATTTTTCATTACTCAATTTGACAGACGTTTTATGAGGTGGACGATGCCTTTAGACGAGGAAAAATGGCTGATTTTCAAGATTTTTTTTTAAAGGAAAGATTTCTTTATGATTTTTAAGAAGTGGGGTATGTTTTATTACTACTTTTGACGGTTACATGGCATTTTAATTTTTTTATTAACCAGAGAGACAGACGGCGTGACACGTAGCCTCGTCGAGATTAATCTGAATTTCATTAATACTCATACGCAGAATATGAACCAAGGAAAGTGAGAGATGTTGAAAATCGATTACATGAAACGTTTTGATACAAAAAATGGAATTTTTCGAAAAATGGCTACATTTTGCCATAAAAAATACTCGTTTTTTTATTTTTCAAGAACATTCGGGGTTATGTTTTAGACAATAAGGTTAGAAGGATTCATACAAAATTTCATCAGAATCGGTCGATTAATTTTTTAGCTATACGTCACGTCAGTTTAAAAAATGCCGCCATTTTTAAAGAGTCATAAATAAAAACTACCATGCGACACAGCCAAAAGTAGTAATAAAACATACCATAATTCTCAAAAATGGTTGAGGAATCTGTCCTTTAAAAAAAATCATGAAAATCCGTAAATTTTTTTCGTGCCCAAAGGTGTCTCGTCCCTTAAAGATTCATTTTAATCGCGGTATTTTTTTCGGCTGGTGAAAAGTGGCGAGCCATCGTGAAAAGGCGGTGCATATAATGAGCGCGACTCTAAATTGTCGAGGTTAAGCGTGTAGAATTCAATTAACCGAGATTCTGCGGAGAGATCGAACGAAAAACGTGGTGAACATAGATCGCTATACGCGAGCGAGAGCCATATATCCGAGAGCATATTTGGATCGGAATCTGTGAGTGGTGCGATACCATCATCACGTTTCTTGGCACCTCATTTGCATCGCACGTTACAAACGCAATCACCGTCTCATTGTTGTTGTCATTTGTACCGTTAGAATTTCCTCGTTACCTTGGATGAAAATAGTTACGTGGAATTTTCTCTCGAATGATTGAACCGTCGAAGAAAATATACCCACGTCCTTTTCGCATTCCCTATAACTTGCATTTGTATTACGGATCAAATGATTCAATGATCCCATAGAGAGGAAAGTGTTTATTTCTGTCGCACACATTTTGAACAGTATTTTTAATTTTAGCCACTGATATTTTTTAGAAAAATAATAACTAAAAAAATATTTGAACAAAAAATTTAGATTTTATTCAATAAAAATTTAAGTAATTTATTTTAAGTAATTTAAAAATGTTTAGATAATTTAATTTAAGTAATTTTAAAAAATTTAACTCATTTTATTCGAGTAATTTTAAAAAATGTAAGTAATTAATATTTTTTCTTGATCTTATTTTTCTGATCGTTCTTTATCAGGCTTGGTGGCTCTACTGTCCCATGATTTGGTGAATTGCACGATAACCGACGACGACGAACCGAGAAGAACTTTTCCCACACGCAGAGCGATCGATGGAACCAGAGGAAGGTATTGTTGAAATTACTGAAAATGAAACTGAAATTACTTTTGGCTTCCAAATATGTTCACGTATACCTGATAATTTCGAAAAACCAGTTCATAAAAAGTGTCACGCACCGAGAAGTAAGCGATATACAGAATGCTTCAACAAAATATTCAGGTCTGATGAAAGTAGTAAATTTAAAAAATCTAACCCATATAATTTCTACTTTTATTTGTTAGTTATTATGTATATTTTTATTGATTCTTCTATAAACACATAAGCAGAACAGTGATCATTTACGAACAAACGGCCAGTTTGTTAGAATTATGTACAAAACAAACGTATAATATTCGATCTTGCATCGTTGGAACGCAGCGAAAGATCCGTAACCCAATTTTTTCGGCACGCTTAGTCCTCCAATATCACTCAAACGTTTTACCGGATCCTTATTAGCGATCTTCAGCCTACATACGTAAGAAAAGATTCTGTATGATAATGAAATCGAGAAGATGAAAAAAAAATTAAAAACAATTTTCATTGCATTCCAACGATGCAAACTTCAACAACGTGCAAACGTTCGGTTTCTTACGTTAAAAAATCAATCATTACGATCAAATTTTTATTTATTATTTCCCTAAAATCATATCTTGTTACTTACATAAATAAAATAGTAATTCCATTTTTTTCGCTTATCACAAATTTAGTAGAAAGGTTATGATTATTATTGTATCAGTTTATTCCATATTTTAATATTATAATGCTTTGCGATTATTATTTTATAGTTTATTATTATTATGTTTAGTTCATCTTCCATGTACATTGCTCCGGGCGTTAAAAATGTATTATCATAATTTCTTTGCATATCTTTTTATGGCGAATTATTGTCCCCTTTTTCACATTAGTTTATAGTATTTTTCTATTTCTATGATTAAAAAATTATATATTTTAGTTTTGCTCGTAGGTAGTTGTAAAGACGATTTTTCGGTATTTTTTGCCAAGACCGTACGATTGGTACGTTTCCGATTCGATATTTCCTTGGATTTACTGTTATAACGATGCTGAATAGAATTTATCGAGATTCATTGAGAACTCGGGCAAACAGCCTTCATTCGTATTTCTGTCTCTTTCTCTCGCTCTCTATAAATGATTTCTCATTGATTTCATGAATCAGAAAATACTACGATCCGGAGGAGGAAAATCCTTACGAGAGTTACGGCTCGTCGAATGGACGGTACGATCCGTACGAGGAAGAAACCGGTAAGTGCTTCCTCTTCGTACTTTACAGTTTCACTTCAATAAAGGTGGGATATACATTTAGACGGGAAAATGTTAAGCTATTTTGAGGAATTTTATCAACTCAGAAATGATTATTCTTCATTTATCAAACCTTAGGTATACTTTGATAGTATATTTATATGTACAAAACCATTTCTCAAAATTCATTTATCATCAAAGTGGCGGAGCTGTGGCAGAGTGGTGCAAGGTTGCAGCGCAAGTTGATTTTTTTTTAATTTCAGTTAGAACATGTTTAGTTTCGATTTGACAGTAATTACAATGAAGAAAATGCGAATTAAAAAAAATGGCACGCACTTAGAACAAAAATCAAAATTTCTGTAAAATTCGAATTAAAAAAGTAGTCTTTTTTTATTTCAGTTAGAACATGTATAGTTTCGATTTGACAGTAATTACAATGAATAAAATGCGAATTTAGCAAAATGGCACGCACTTAGAAAAAAAATACAAAATTTCTGTAAAATTCGGATTAAAAAAGTAGTTTTTTTTTTTCTAGTTTTTCAGAAACAATTTTCGTCAAATAGAAGTTAGCAATATTATCAATATTTCTACCAAGCTCACAACTCAATCGGCCTAATAGTTTTTGAGTAATCCTGCACGCCAACTTCGAAAATGCAGTTTTGAGAAAAACGCTTTTAAAGTTTACACAGTATTTGAATTAAATTACACTAGGTACTTGTGGTAACTAATTACTTGAGCAATCTGTTACAAAGTAATTACATTATCAATTACAGTAGTAATTGTTATTGTTAATTGTTAATTTAATTACTTTTTGCCCATCTCTGCCTGCCCTTCTGCGCTCTCGCTTTTACCTGCGGCGCACGCTCCGAATCTGAGCGGTGAAGCACAGCGTTGAGTGGCTGTAACGTTTGAAGTGTTTCGAATGCCGCTTTCAAACTTTGGGAAAATATTCTATACGTATAGTTCTATCGTTTAAATCAAAAATCTATTTTTTGATCGTTGAAAATGCATATCCCTCCTTAAAGCGGGAGCCTGAATTAGAAGGTAAAAAAAACGGTTTTTCGGGAATTTTTTTAGAAGGGAACAAAACAAGTGAGCTTATTAAGCATTAAGGTATATTTTCATGTATATTTGAAATGTATATAAAAAAAATTCAACATGAAACAATAAATGGCTGCAGATTTATCAGCCTATTCCATGTGCGTCTTGCCACTGCAGTCCACATTCGGCGGGAAAGATGTAGCTCGTAATTCTTGAGTGAAACAAAAAAAACAATAAAATGTTCAATTGTTACATATTTTTCTTCTGGATGAATTAAGAAAAAGCTGAAAAAATCGTGAAATTATAACTTTTCTCAGTTTTGAAAAAAAACGTGTTAAAAAAACTTTAACGTGCTATACAAATTATTTTAAAATACTTTTTCAACGACTTTTTAAATTCACTTAGAAGATATTCTCATACTGAAAAAAATAAACGTTGGTTTGATTCAATAGGTCGTTTAGTTTTTTGCTATCACGCCCGCCAATTTGGAAAATCGTAAAAATGAAAACTGGAGAAAACGCGCTTCAAAGTTTTCAATAGGAGGAAATATCAAAATCAAATATCAATTGCTTCTCTGATTTTGGCCTTGTATCTTCGAAAATATTTACAATTAGCCTCTGTAACTTTTCAAATATTTACTTGGATAGTTTATCAATCGATTTAAAATTTTTTAAAAATGATTTTTCGGACTTTCTAATTCAGGCTCCGAGCTTAAGATAAGATGAAAAAAAAGCTATGAAATTCAAATATTAATAAAAAAGTCGATGTGAGGAAGGTCGTGAAATTCACTGATTAATGTTAAAAGATACAAATGTTTTTAGGAATAGATTTACCCATTAAAAAAATCGTTTCCGACGTTACCAAAATGTCAGTAGATCGTTTTAGATTTTTTTTGTCTTATCAGAATAAAAATAATTTAGCACAGTTGTTCACGAGAAATCACGTTTTTAGCCGCCGTGAATATCTGACATATTGACTGTCATTTACGTCATGAGAAATTGTGTAAAATTGTTTTGATTTGATATTTGTAACGTTGAAATGATGCAGCCGAACTTACGGAAAGTTCGAAGCTGAACTTTAGTTGGACGTATCTACGTCTAAAAGAAATCAGAATCTTTTCACGTTGATCGGTCAACTCTCGACCTTTCTCAGCCGGTGATTATTGATTGTAACAAATCATTTTACACTTCAGATCTCTCAGATATCAGGAACAACGTTCCGGGTGAGCCAGGTGTAGATTATCCCGCATACACGAGATTGCCCCAAACGGAATTCGTATGTGAAGCTGAGTTCAGAGGTGAGTTGAAATAAAACAAGGAGGTCAAGTGCTTGTCGCACCGTGCACCGAAATGAGGGAACGGAGCTTGTTAGGCTCGCGGATCATTATAATATTTCAGTAAAATATAATTGCTTTTCCGACTAGGACATTTTTGTCGAAAGTATGGCAAATGGAACTTTGCCAAATTCAAAACGGTTTTCTTTCTTCGTTTCCGGAACTAAATCATTTGCAGTAGTTGCAATCATTTCACAGGGAAGTATTTACGAACAATTTTTGAGACTTAGGGTATGTTTTATTACTACTTTTTGCGGTTACATAGTATTTTTATTTTTTCGGATTGCGGCGGATATTGTCAGCCGACGTGACACGTAGCGTCGGCGGAATTAAACTGAAAAAAAAATCAAAGAAGATTTTTCTTTCATTAACATTCATACGCAGAATATGAACCAAGAAAAAGTGAGAAATATTAAAAATCGATTAAATAGTACGCTTTGAAACAAAGATTTAATTTTCCGAGAAAAATGACTAGATTTTGGAATTAAAAAGACTTTTTTATTTTCAAAAACATTTGGTTGCATGTTTTGGATAATAAGATTAGAAAGATCTATACCAAAGTTCATCAGAATCGGTCGATTAGTTTTTAAGCTATACGTCACGCCAGTTTCGAAAATGCAGTTTAGATGAACGTGCCATACCAGCGCCATTTTTAAACATTAAACAAAAATACCATTTAAGAGCCAAAAGTAGTAATAAAATACCCTAAGGCTATAAATAGTGAATAAATCTTTCCTTAAAAAAAATCATGAAAATCAGCAAACTCTTTCCTCGCCTGAAGGTATCTCCCCCCCTTATCATTTTCCATGCACGGGAAACCATATTATTTTTTACATATTTATCGCTTCACGGGATATAGGGTTTATTTAAAGAGTCCGTCTGCCAGATTTAATTACGAAGCTGCGTCAGACGAACAGACGGTATGGCGAAATATAGAGTTTCCGTGTCCACGGAACTCTAGACACTGCACTTTTATTCAACCTGGCATGAATTCTCATTTTTCCCCTAAACATCCACGAAAAACAAGAAAACGCATGGCTCGAATTCCGTATAAAAGAAATAAAGGAAAACACATTGGAAGATCGTCGGCAAGATGATTATGTACGTATTATCGTTTTCAAAGGCTTTTCTCTTTTTTTCACTTTCTAAAGGGTCAATCTCTGGAGAACTCGTGTCGAGCGTTGATCGCGCCTATAAAGTAGAAATATTAAACCGCTTAATCGAGAATCCTCCTTTGCCGGAGTATCGTGTTGGCTTTAAGGGGTCTTCTCAGTTTAGACGCTAAAAAGGCTATTTTCATGAATTTTTTTGATATGCCTATATTATAGATATTGATACAAAAGTTGTTACACTTAATAAATACACTTTTTAATGACATTTAAACAAAATTCATTTCAGTCACTATTTATAGACGAAAATGGTAGTTAAAAAAATGTCCTAAAAATTGTAGGTCTGCGCTGTTGATGGAATCTCGGAGATGGATCATCTGAAACACAAAAATCAAATGGTTTTAGATTCAGTATGTTGATGGCTATAGCGCATATCATACGATTTTTGAGATGTGCAAAAATAACAGAATGGCGGAAATTTTTCGGAAAACCAAAGAAAACGTTTTTTTCAGCATTTTAGGCAAAAAATAGTAAGTAGGAAAATTTAAAAAGTCCTTGATATGCGCTATAGCTATAGTTGTAAAAAATATGTGGTTAAAATTTCATAAGGATCGATTCAGTAGTTTCGAAGATTACATCAACACGCCGTCGAAAAACGTTGTTTCGAGAAGAACGCGTTTGAAGTTTGTTTGGGTTACATAAATACATAAATGTTTTTTTTTAAAGGGTGAGATGCAGTCAGAGGCGTGAAGAAACGAGCATTTTCAATACATTTTTTTTTATAGTATTTAAGTTTGTTTTACAAAAGTGGTTACACAGACTTTTTATGTTATATTTCAACTTGACTTGTACAAATTAAAAAAAAAAAATTACTGGATCATCTGAAAAAAAAACCAAAAAAAATAATTAGTTTAATAATAAATCTAGTCCTTAATCGAAGCTTTTTTTTATTAACAAAGTGGCGGCTTCCGACAGATAACTTCCGATTTCCGACCAAAAAATCGATCGTTTATTGTTAAAAAAAATAGACATTTTAAACGAAAATAAAAATCCTTCGATTAAGGACTAGTTTTTAATGCTATTAATAAGCATACCAAATTTCATCAAAATCCATCGAGTGGTTTTTGAATTATAGAGGTCACCGACTTGAAAAACAAAGTTTCGAGAAAAACGCGTTTAAAGTTTTTCGATGTGGATATGATGTTATTATATTATTATTATATTATTATATGTTCGTAAAATGTTGAGCTCGATGGATGAAGCTAAACTTTTTTAACGTATTCTGATCCGCTGAATCTGAATATCACACTTTCTTGCCGAAAAGTCGAGCACTCAATTGTTTATAGCCAATTGTTAAAACAATTTTTCAAAAAACGAAAGTTTTTCGGGATTAATAATTTTTTAAAATTATTTTGCGCCATTTCAAAAAGAAAGTATTCTTTATAAAATTTTGTTCAAGTTCACAGTTTTTGAGTGATAAATTTTTGAAAATTTCTGAAAGAGTTTTCCAATTTTACACTTGATTTATGTATAGAAATACTAATTAAAAAATTGTATAGTATAGATAGATATAGTATAGTATAGAAATACTAATAAAAAAAACCCTTAAATATATTTCGAGAGTGTATTTATTAAGTGCAACAACTATCAATATCATATATCAATATCTATAATATAAACCTATAAAAAATTCATGAAACGTTTTTGACGTTTTTTTTGAGCGTCTAAAGTGAGAAGACCCTTTAATGTAGAAGTGCGCGGGTTTGCCTCGCGTTTCTATTTAAGCCAAGCGGAAAACAGCTCTGCCGAAATATTAAATTACCGTAGCGCTTGATAGCTCTAATGATGCCTCTCTCCGTGGATTGCGCAATTGCAGAAGTAGCCGTTTAAAAATGATACACTGTCAGTACGAGGGATACCGTACAAAAGATTCATCCTTGAGAAAAAACGTTTAGCTCCTCAAAATAGACCGAGCGCGCGCTATTGATTTCTATAGATTTTGTTCAAATTTTAACCAGATATTGTTCATATCATTATGCATGTGTCGAGTGAAATTTCATAACAGTCGACTATTTAGATTGGGAGATAATGGGTTTTTAAATTGCAACTTTCAACACTGCAAGGCCTGCATTGAAAGTTAGACAGAATAATTTTCCGTTAAAAATATTTGTCCCCTATTACAAAAAGATATACGGCAACACCGCATCGTTCCACGCATCCAATGACGTAAGTTTGCGCGGCATATTTACAATAATATTGCAACACAAATTTTTATTTGGAAGTAATTTTTAATCGAACACAGTTTTAAATTAGTTATGAATTAACCAACACTTTTATTTGTTAATGAAGATAACATAAACAATATAAAATATCAATTTTTATAACGCAAATATTTTTTTATGACAAAAGTTTTTAACTTTAGGAATACGATGATTTTTTTTCTTAAAATATTGAACAATACCGGTAGGCGGTGTTGCCATATGTCTTCTTATTATAGGGGACAAATATTTTTTACGGATAATTATTCTGTCTTTACTGAACGTTTTCAGCAAAACTAAATAGTAAAGGCAAACCAAACTTTTTTCACTCTTTCCCTAACTAGTTCGCTATCTAAACGTAATTTTTGTTTAACTTTATGAACACAATAGAATGGTACGACGAATTATGTGACCTGACTTTCGGTCAATACAGACCCTGCAGTGTTAAAAGTTGCAATTTTAAAACCCATTATCTCTCAATCTAAATAGTCGACACTTCTGAAATTTTACTCAAACATTCATAATGATATGAACGATGACTGGTCAAAATTTGAACAAAATCTATAGAAACCAAGTGCGCGCGCTCGTTCTACCTTGTGTATTATATAATACTCCTATATAGGCCATCTCGTCTAGAGTGCACAACCTTCGATATAAATACAGCGTAAAAAATAATATCTGTAGCCCAGATATTATTTTTTACGCTGTAAAAAGGAATTTCCATTGAAAGTTGAAAATAATACCGAGGGCTCGTAACGTCCTAAAAATCGCGGCAAAAAAAATCGGCAACGTGATTGAAAGAGGTATAGTGACATATTCATTCATTCAGAGTTGAATGGGCTCTGCGACTCGATAGTCATTAGGTTCATCGTGGATTTCGTGGCCATTGAACGATTTTTACTCACCTTTAACATCGATGTCAAGGATGACGCGGGCTCTGCGTTAACTTTGTTTCGTGTTGCCGTATTATTAACACTGTACATTTCAGTTGTACCATGCCAGATGGGTATTTATATATAGGAGTCAACCGGGAGAGTACATCGACTGGAATTTGCCGCTAGCATTTTATTACGTATTTCGCAATAGGTCAGCGCACCAGCGACAGAAAGATGCGCCTATAAATATACGTCAATATATATATATATAGATATATCACTTGCAGTAGTAGTATTCATTCGGCCATTCTTACGCCTCGGGCTTGAGCATTTTAAATTTCTTTTATAAAGTTTTTTTTATATCCAAATTATTCTACATTATATTTAACGAGGTCATCCCATGTAACAGTTTTTATTGGGAATTTTTTTTTTGATGAACCATTAAAACACACTATCTTTGAATTTTTACCACACATTTATTAACATTTTTAGAGTTCCTTAGAATTTTATCAAACAAAAATAACGAGTTGAATCGACTTTACACCGTTTGGAAGATACTCACGTGTAAAAAAAGTTGGTTGACGGCTGCCATGATTCCGGAGGTTTTGCTCATCTGAAATAAAAAAATCAAACGGCATTTCAATTTGTAATTGAAAATTGACTTTTTGGCACTGTTTTAAAAGTTAAGGCAGGAAATCATCGTAAAAATCGTTTTTTTTTTTTAATTCTATAAATTGTTAGTAAAACTAATCGCTGATTAACCGGTGAGCAGTATAAATATTTCATTACGGCTTTGAATTATTTGTTGCGCGAATTTTTTTTCGAAACGACTTTTTCAATTTGTGTACACTCTAGCACAAAAAGTTTCTAACCTATGATTTTATGACGTGATAGTTAGTTTCTTTATATAATTACGCTCTATATGAACCTAAATTTCGGGTAATATCATTGATAAAGTATATTTTTTACAGCAAGAAACGTTATAAAATAATGGCAGAAATTAAACCCCTTCGTTCAAACACCTCTAAAAAATGCAATTTTCAATTTTTTAGTCAGAGTTCGTTTCATACAGAAGGAAAACATGTTCTTTGAGTAATCTTCAAACCGTATTGATTTCCGATGAAAACTGTAGCTTTCAGAGTGTACACAATCAACGAAGTCTAATGGCGACCTTCGATGGGCGGCAGGTTGTATGTTCCACATTTTCAGAGCAAATGCTTCGGAAAAATTCTAATATTTGTTTGAAGAAGTGTGCAAAATATTCCCAAAGTTTGATTAACTTCTATCCATTCATCCCTCGTGAAAAAAATCATGAAAATCACTAAAAAAAACCTACTTCTAAACTGGTACCATAAACATTTGAGCAAAATCCGTTCAAAAGTTTTTGAGATATCATGGAAGCCCATTTAAAAAATAATGCCTTAAGAAAAACGCGTCCAAAAGTTCAAGTACAATTTACACAAAGAAAATGTTGACTCACCATTAGTCTGCTACGGCGAGTCAAACAAATTGTGCAAAACAATTTGGCAACATCAACAGACAAACAATTTGTGCAAGACATTTTTTTCGATTTTTTGGACCTGTCACATGGGATAACCGCCATAATAATGCAATTTACATATCCACTCACACACATATATTTATATACATATATATCGTTTGTCTCCATATGACATAGATCATGAATAAAAGAACGTATACGTTTCTTCTATTCTGTTTCGAGCAGGCTCGTTAACGATGAAAATATTGTGAATGGGATCTTGTGGCATTCAGAGTGAGAGGGTGAGAGAAATAAAGACACTTTTTGACCTGGAATGTCTTTTTTCCACGTGAATCCAATCGCCGGATCATAAACCGTATAATTTCATCCAGGGAAATTATATAGACTTGTATCGAACTTCTGTTTCTCCTATGACATTTTCATGATAGAAGAACAATACCTGTTAGATATCAAGGAAAGAAGTTAAATAAGATAGAAAATACTGACATTCACCTAGCGAAGTTCGAGATGATAATTTATGTAGAAATCGTCGCAATTGCAGAGTTGATCATTTTGAGGTCAACGCTGGTATAGTTTTTTTTTTCGTTATCGATGTTTTGATTTTCATTGCTTTTTTTTCTTTTAAAGTTATTTTTGGTCTGTGTTTTTATTTGTAATTTATCTTTTGTTATTTTCCTCCTTTTAAATGTTTTTTATCTTTTACTATTTTCGTTTCAATCACTTTTTTCCTTTCTACGGCAAAAAAAAATATTTCATTTAAATAGGATCTTTTTAAATCAAATGGGTTTTATCCTTGTCTCACGGTCTACTACGATCTTATTTGTTTCAAAGATATTTTTTATTTGTTTCAGCTATTCTTTTTAAATATTGAATATATTGAAATTTAATAAATAAAGATTCGATTCAAATAAATCTTGATTTTCTTACAATATACACTGTAAATCCAAGTGTACTATATGCATAAAATATTTCATGAAACCAAAATGAAATTAAACCCTTAATTGAGAGTTTTACCATAATGATTTTGAATCATAATTCATCATTCCCTGGCCCACTGGAATGATCTTTTTTTTTTAAGAAAATATTTCACCTACACGGAATCGAACCTAGAACCTACCTACCTATAACTACGCACGCTGCCCCTAGCTACCGAGTGCTTGTAACATCCTGGTTGCAGATATGGCATAAGAGACCAAATTAATTCCTATAATTATTTGTTGTACCACATAGACTATATCAATTAGTTAATATCATTGTGACAATGAGAGAGTTTTATCGAATAACATGCTATAGATTTTTCAAACATAACCTATAGATTCCCTCCCTTCGACCCTTTCTACTCTCACGTAGTGAGAGAGTTTGATGTGTGTGTTGCAATGAAGGTAACACACACATCAAACATCATTTGAATTAGTTCAATCAAATAGAAAAATAGCAGACTACGAAAATTTCTTTTGAATGTGAATTTAAGTAGATACATTTAGTGGATTCAACTAAATTGTTTTTTAAGGGGTCTTCTCTCTTTAGGCACTTAAAAAGGGCATCTTGATGATTTTTTTTTGATAGGTTTATATTATAGATATTGATATAAAAGTTGTTAGATAAAGATAAAGATAAAGATAAATCAACACACTTTCGAAATATCCTAAAAAAATTATTTTATTTATTTAAGTCACTATTTATAGACGAAAATAGTAGTTAAAAAAATGTCCTAAAAAATGTAGGTCTGCGTTGTTGACGAAATATCGGAGATAGATCATCCGAAACAAAAAAATCAAACGGTTTTAGATTCAGTATGTTAATGGCTATAGCGCATATCATACGATTTTTGATATATGCAAAAATCACAAAATGTCGGACGTTTTTGAAAAAACTAAAAAAAGGGTTTTTTCCCCGTTTTTGGCAAAAAAATAGTAAATATCAAAATTTTTAAAAATCCTCTATATGCGCTGTAGCTATAGCTGTAAAGAATATATGGTTAAAATTTCATAAGGATCGGTTCAGTAGTTTCGAAGATTTAATCAACAAGCCGTCGACAAACGTTTTTTCTACAAAAACGCGTTTAAAGTTTGTTTGGGTTACATAAACACATTTAAAAAATGTTTAAAAAAATGGATTTCGGAAGTGTATTTATTAAGTGCAATAACTTTTATATCAATATCTATAATATACACCTATCAAAAAAATTCATAAAAATAGCCTTCTTTTTAGCGTCTAAAGTGAGAATACCCCTTAATGGAGGAAACCGAATTACAGAGTTATTAGGATTAAATAAAATATTTAGTTATTAGATGATATTAAATAGATTTTGATTTGAATAAACGAATACATTTAAAATAAATAATTTCAATCATGGAATGCAATAGGAAAAATTTAATTTCACGAAAAATATAGCTAATTCAAATTTTTAAAAATCAAATAGACGCGGTCAGTTAATATGAATAGAATTTTTCTGTCAGTGCAGTTATTTTCGTTTATTAATTTTTTTTAACTGTCATTTAATATATTATTTATATTTTACATTTCATTTGTAAATATTTTTTAAAAACTACATTTTATATTTACATGTTGTTTAATGTTTTTTTAATCTCCTGTTTTTTTTTCGGATTTGTTTTTTCTTTCTGTTATTGGTGCTTGAAACTGTACGACACAGAGATTAAAGTGCATCAAAGCTCGCGCGTGTAAGAACCATATTAATTTCGCAATTACCATTCGCCTATGTGAAGAACAGAATTATGAGATAAATAAATAATATGCCCGGGGCATGATTGCGAGCTAAATCAAGGAGTACGGGTTTATCGATTGCGCAACATTCGCACTCTTCTCTCTTTATTTTAGGCTGAGAAAAGTCATCGAGTCGAAATATAGCCGCACCCGGGATTTATATTTTAATAAATTTAGGATGAGCGCTACGTGAGATCTCGATTCCACGCTGGATTGCGCAATTTTCGTAATAAGACAGGAGTGTCGAAGGAAATCTCGAGCGCTTCTCGATTGCAATACTAATGAACGTTAGCGCGCGAGTCTCGTGCGACGAGTTTGCCGAGCGCCGGGTTATAACATCGGCCAAGAATGAGGAAGCTTTCGTGGATTTTAGTTTATAACGAGATTGCGAAAAAGCTCATAAACCCCCGTATTAGCGAGACCACGGGGATCATTATTACGTACCATTTCATTATTTATTTCCAAGATTTATGTCATTCGTCGTGTTTTTTTACGGGCCTATCGTTCCCCTTTGCACCGGCGCAGCGGGAGCGACCTTTTTGTCGTTGTAGGAGAACAATGTTGCGAGATACTCACGACTGAGACTTGCTGGAAATGCTAGCAGTACTGGGAGACTCGCAATAAGCAGTTTTTAACACTCCCTGGTCACACCCAGCTGCAACACACTGGTCGCACGGGGTCGCAATGACCCCAACCGTATTTAAGGTAGAACGCGTGCGCCCGCTTGATTTCTATGGATTTTGTTCAAATTTTAACCAGACATTGTTCATATCATTATGCATGTTTCGCTGAAATTTCGGAACCGTCGACTATTTGGATTGGAAGATGATGGGTTTTTAAATTGCAACTTTTAACACTGCAGGGTCGGGCATTGACCGAAAGTCAGGTCACATAATTCGTCGTACCATTCTATTGTGTTTATAAATGTTGAAAATAAATTATGTTTAGATAGCAAACTAGTTAGGGTAAGAGTGAAAAAAGTTTAGATTGCCTTTACTATTCGGTTTTGCTAAAAACGTTCAGTAAAGACAGAATAATTATCCGTAAAGCAGAACAGTATTGTTCAATATTTCGAGAAAAAAATCATCGCGTTCCTAAAGATAAAAACTTTTATCATAAAAAAAATTGCGTTATAAATATTAATATTTTATATCGTGTATGTTATCTTCATTGACAAATAAAAGTTTTTGTTAATTCATAACTAATTAAAAACTTTATTCGATTAAAAATTCCAAATAAAAATTTGTGTTGCAGTATTATTTTAAATATGCCGCGCAAACTTACGTCATTGGATAAGTGGAACGATGCGATGTTGCCGTATATCCTCTTATTATAAGGGACCATTTTTTTTTACGGAAAATTATTCTGTATAATTTAAATGCAGACCCTGCAGTGTTAAAAGTTGCAATTTTAAAACCCATTATCTTCCAATCTAAATAGTCGACTGTTCTGAAATTTTAATCAAACATGCATAATGATATGAACAATGTCTGGTTACAATTTGACCGAGATATATAGAAATCAAGAGCCCGCGCTCGTTCTACCTTAAGGGGTAGATGATACCTTTAGGCGAAGAAAAAGCTGATTTTCATGATTTTTTTTCAAAGAAAATATTTCTCCACTATTTGTGAGACTTAAGATATGTTTTCTTATTTGTTTTTTTTTTCTTAAGGTACACGCTGTTCGCGTTTGTTACCTATTTTTCCCCTCATCGTCACCGTTTCTTCCCTCTACTGATACTCCTTTTTTCTCCTTGTTTTCCCCTGCTTGCGGCCGCAGCCGACTTCCCCCTCTATATTATATTCATCATGACATTTCTATCATGGGTATAGGGAAAGTGCGGAAAACCCATACCAATACAGCCGGTCATCGAGTTCCCCCCCGCCCCCGTCGTGGAACTAGTCTTATTTCGCCACGAAATGCCGAAGAAAAACATTTCACGACGAAATGTACGCGACTGGGATTCGAACCCGGGACCTCCCGGTCCGCTGGTTTAGTGGCGAGCACGCTAACCACTAGACCATCGCACCGGTTTGACTTATGGTATATTTTATTACCACTTTTGGATGTTGCACGGTTTTTTTACCTTTTATTAATCTTTAAAAATGGCGGACGTATGGCACGGTCTTCTGTACGGGTTGCGGCGGAAGTTGTCAGACGGCGTGAAAAGTAGCGTCGGCGGGATTAGTCTAGAAAAAAACCAACGGAGATTTTTCTTTCATTAAGACTCATACGCAGAATATGAACCAAGAAAAAGTGAGAAATGTTGAAAATCGAAGAAATGGAACGCTTTGAAACAAAAAGATTGAATTTTCCGCATAAAATGGCTACATTTCACACTAAAAAAATACTTTAATATTTATTTTCAAAAACATTTTGTGTCAAGTTTTAGATAATAAGGTTAGAAAGATTTATGCCAAATTTAATCAGAATCGGTCGATTAGTTTTTTAGCTATACGTCACGCCACTTTTGAAAATGCAGTTTAGAAGACCGTACCATACCTCCGCCATTTTTTAAGATCAATGAAAAAAATACCATGTACCACACTCAGAAAAAAGATTTATTAAGGACAAAGAATTTTGTCTCCTGGCGAATAAGTTTTCTTATTCGTATGTCGGCCTACTACGATTGTATTAACAGCTAAGAACATTTTTTATTTAACTTTATGTTTAAGATTTACTAAGAATTTTTCTTAACATCTAATAGGATATATAAATTAGAAGAAATAGGCCTTTTATATCCGATAAATAGAGTTTTTCTTAACATCTAATAGGTTTCTTCATAATCCTCCGCTGGTTTTCTTCGAGGAATTGTGTCATTTCGTCCGTCATTATTTTTTCACTTGATCGTTTTTTTCTCACTTTATATTCTTACTTACACTCAAATCATTCCTCACTTTCGAGTTTCTCACTTCCGAAACGCACCACTGACACTTGTGCCAAAAGCATTGGCATAGGAAGAAGCTACATGGTAAGCGTATGCGTGAGCTACATCTGACGAGCGGCCTGCTGTCGGGCCCGTCGCGTTGAAGGGCAAAGTGCGCATGCGCGCATTAGTATCATAGTCGCGAAATAAGAGGTTTTCGTGATTGGAAAGTAGTATTTATTTGATTTGAGGAAATATTTATTTAAATTTTCTATTTTAAATATGGCTTTTAATTGATGTGAAAAATCGGCACGTAAGAAAACATATTCAGTGACGCCGAATAAATTCTGTAGTTACAATCACATAAAAACTGTCTCCATATGAGTAAACGTTTATTAATTTCTAAGAAATTATGTTCTAATGTGCCAATTTATTAAAACATAATAAATCTTTTTTCTGAGTGCAGTCAAAAGTAGTAATAAAACATACTTTGAGTCTTAAAAAAGGTGAAGAAATCTTTCCTTAAAAAAATCATGAAAATCAGTAAATGTTTGTCTCGCCTAAAGATATCTTCCACCTTAAATGGCTGCCGAGTTCACCGTAGCGCGTCGAATGGCCCTTAACAATTCAGGTAGAGACTTTTGACATTCTACAATGTGAAACTCACGGTATTTTACTTTAAATCCAACGAAATTTCGGACTTTGAAAAATCGGACGATCAAAACTCCAAAAGAATACTACCCCGAAAGACCAAAACTCCGAAAATCTGAACACCGTCAAAATAAGTCGGCTATAGAAGTTTTAAAAGTTTCAAAATTTTTCAATAAACCGATGAATTATTTAAATAATTTTGTTTTATTAAGTAGCGATTTTGCGTCAATTTCGAAATTTCTCTAGACAATGTTATACGTTCTACATCAGTTACAGACAACTGTGTAGACTTTCGCGAGCATGATTTTGACATGGGGGTCGGGTTGAAATTCCGAACTTTGAATGCGCCGACGGTCCGAAATTTCTAATTTTAATGTTCCGAAATTACAAGGTTTGTCAACATCATGCCAGCGAAAGTCTCGAAGTTGACTGCAAAATAATGCAGAACGTTTGATTGACGTAAAATCGCGTCCTAATAAAAAATTCTTGAAATAATTCGTCGATTTATTAAAGGTTTTGAAACCTTAATAACTTTCATAGTCGAATCATTTCGACGGTGTTCAGATTTTCGGAGGTTTGGTCTTTCGTGTAAAATTATTTCGGAGTTTTGAGCGTTCTGATCATTTAAAGTTCGGAATTTCAACCCGGCCCCCCACTTATCCAGTGAATGATGGTGAAATTTCCCAAAAAGTTTCGTAGTTACATAAATCACCCACAGGAACCATTCATTTTTTCACCATGCTGTTCTCATAAATTTCCGAGAGTCACGCCCCCATAGAACGCAAGCAAAACTATTGGAGAGTAAAAGTGTTTCAATTCCGTAACAGTATTACTGGATTGATTCCAAATGCATGCAGGCTTAGAGACTGACGCAGAAGACCAGCAGCTGAAATTCCCCGGGCTCCAAGCATTGAAAGTGTCATTACGTGTGTCCAGGTTACTACGCCGACGAGGGAGCCGGTTGCCAGGTATTCCACGTATGCGACGGTAATTTCGTAGTCTCCTCGTTTCTCTGTCCGATCGGCTCGATCTTCAGCCAAAAGCTGCTGACTTGCGACTGGTGGAACAAGGTCGATTGCTCGTTGACGCGGAACTATCACGCGGTGAACAGTAAGAGTCTCGTGAGCGAGGTAGACGACGACGAGATATTGCGCAAGGCATTCGAGATGGCCCAGGTACAGCCGGCAGGCGAGAGAATTCCGGTGGAGACGGTGAGCCAGCAGCAACAGCAGCAACAGCAGCAGCAACAGCAGCAGCAGCAACAGCAGCAACAACGTCACCAAGATCGAAGACAGCATCAGAGGATCGTAAATTATGGTGGTTCGGTTAACGAGCAAGGTAACGATCTACCAACTGGACAAGAGGCCTACCCTGACTACTCGGACTACCCCACCAGGCTCTCATCGCGATACAAGTCCAATGTCGGCAACAAGCAACGTTATCGGCAAGACGATTACTACTCGGGCGACATCACCTCCGGTGATGACACTCGAGACGGCGACGACGCGAATTCTTCCATCAGGGTGCACAGCCGTGGTGAGAGTCGCAAAAACGAGCATCGTCAGGGCTCGTTAAGGAACGAATTCCAACCGTCTTACGCCCCAACGGTGCCCACAGTCGCGACAACCGCCAGAAGGTTTTACTCGCCCACTGTTCCAACGACCAACAGACCGCCCACGACCGCCACCGGCTCCAGCGACATCTTTGGCCGATACGATCTTCAATTCGAGGGCTCCGATCATCTTTACACCGCACATGGACGTGCCGATGATACCGTAAAAGCCGCCACACCCTCGTCCTTCCCGACAAAAGACCTGCTCGAATTGCCAGACGTTGGTGCATCCATTAGGACCCCTGCTGTAGAAGACTACGATATGATCCAAGGATCGGCGAGTTCTCCCAATATTAACTTACCGATCGAAGCGATGACGGATCGAAGTTTGACCGCGCTCGAATCCACCAACGAAACCGCAGCTTCGCTCGACCATAAAGAAAGAACCATCCAACAGGATCTCGACAGATTGACACAGAAGATAACCGAGACACTCTCCATATTAACGATCGATGAGGCCAATCGCGATCCAACTGTTTTTTCGTACAGCCAGGATGATAACCTGAAAAACGCTGAGGAGCTTCCCATCGTCGCGAATTCGACGATCACGGCACCTCCGATTAATCCGAAGCAGGATGTCGAACCAGCCGATGTACTGGAACCACCCAGCGAAAATCAGAGCCCCTTTCGCATTATGATTCTTGATGGAAACTCGACCCGAAGCGATGGGAATACTTCAAATGCGGCAGCATCTTCAGGACCGAATTTGACGAAAGAAGCTCAGCCGATTCAACTTCCGTTCTCGAGCGATCGAAAAGACCAACGAGAATCCCGCATATTTCGCATTCTCGTGAATAACGCAACTGGGGTAAATTCATCCCGAGATTCAGAAGAACCTAAAATCGTCATCGAGAAAGTTAAATTCATTGACAAATTGTCTCAGGATCAAAGGAATTTCACAGGAACGAGGATAATTTCGGCAATCGTTGACGACGAGAAATCGAACATGGCGGTATCGATCAACGGGAGCTCGCTGAGTTGGACACCCAAATCGTTGGATCTCATTCCAACCACGACCACTGTCAGGTCCGACCACGTGACCCAGGAAGAAGTAATTGTGAAATCGGCAGAACCGATCAACGCTATTCGTCAATCGACAATGGCTGACGACTCGAGCGTGGCGACTCAGGTCCCCCAAGCGACGACGATCGCACCGAGCGAAAATAACGATTCCCGAAGAACCATTCCGCAGGTCATTGTTCCGAGTAAAATCGATGACGCGATCGAGCTGGCCTCTTCGCCCGTTCAGTTCACGCTCACCGTGAACAAGAGCGACGACATTGATCCTAGTGGCGACACGATACGTAAATTGATAGCGCAGCGGGAGATCGGCGATTCGATCGGTGCTGCCGATTACAAGAATTTCGAGATCGTCAGATCGGACGAGCCCGGATCCGCCGCTCCTGCCGATCCTCAGACTCCTCTTCATCTCAAGTACAACGGGGCGGATACTTTTAGGACCGCGGCAACCAACTACGAGAGTCGAATAGCCGACGAGAATACGGAGATATTTCCATCAAACGGCTTTCAATCGGCTAATTATCTGCGAAGCATCGTCGCGTTGGTCAACGGACCCAATTCGCCGAGGCCGTTCGCCCAAAATGTTGACATCAAAACATCGTTGGTTCGCGACGACGTAGTACTCGTTTCAACGAGCACGCCTCTTCCTCGGACACCGAAAAAACACTTCATGGTGGACAGTACGCGAGCACCGATTCACCGATCCACCGAGACGATCGTTTCCACTGGCGGAAAATCCGATGTTGACAAAAGTCTGGAAACCTTGGAGGCACTTTCGTCCGGTTTGCTGAGAAATTTGAAAGTTCATCGCGCCGTTCCCGAACGATCGGCCAAGGCCCTGGACGATTCGGAGCGGAATAAGAAGGAGGAAAAATTGATCTTCACCTTGCCCGAAGCTAGAAGATTTAGAAATTTCGATATGGGCCTGCAGAGCGCAATTCCCGAGCTATCCAATCCCCGTCGAATCATGGAGAAACACGACAATTCGGGTACGAATGGAACGCGTGGAAACGATGCCAACGTCGGGACGGTCGTGCAGACGGAATTCATACCATCCCTGGGATTTTCTCTGAACACGGACGAGGAAAGAGAGACGTACATGGACGCCGTTGTCAAGGGATTGTTGCACGATGTTAGAGCCACCGAAACGACGAATGATGCCAATAAAACGATGACTGCCGAGAGCTAGATGGATTTTGTGATATTAAGGACGTATTCTAGTGTGAACACCCATTTGCAAGGTGATTTTTTGGGAATTCAATTTAGAGAAACGATTAAATCTGGTGTTAGTATTTCACAGTTATATTTATACACGTTTGAAGTAGCATCGTACATTTTTTTCGCAGCTTTCATTCGAAATTGTACACGATATTTGATGTTGCGCCGGTCATGTCGTAGACGTAGAATATGATTTTTTACTGAAGGTAGATGGTTGCATACTGAAAGGAAGCCTAATAAAATGTTGCTCCTCAACTCCCCCGAACCCTAAGAAATAGGGGTTGAAAACTTAAAAATCGTGGTATCTCGATAATTAATAGCCCGATGTAAAAATCTTTCAAACAAAAGTTGTTTGGAATGATAAAATACGTATAAAGTTATCTGACGTTCAATCCCCTATCTTTGAAAATAGCGGCACAAAAACGTCTACTTCGCTCTCACACGCATCAACCCCGAATTTTCAAATCGTTTTTGTGCTGCTATTTTCTAAGATAGGGGGTTGGACGTCAGATAACTTTATACGCGTTTTATTATTCCAAACAATTTTTGTTTGAAACCTTTTTTAATCAGGGTATCAATTATCGAGATACGGTGATTTTTAAGTTTTCAACCTCTATTTCTGAAGGTTGGGGCGGGTTGAGGGGCAACATTTTATTGTGGTTACTTTCAGTATGCATCCATCTACCTTCAGTCAAAAAATTCATATTCTACGCTAAAAAGTGCTGGGTTTTCGTTTCTTTTACTGGACTATTGGTTCGCTGTCGAATCATATTCGTTCGTGTGGAGAACAGTACGCCGGACATTGTTATTATCATTACTTGTACAGTTGGTTCGATAGCTCGCACATCGAACTTGGTGCGCCGAACTAATTGGATCGTCTGTCAGGACTCTTAATCGTCGGGTGTTGTGATTGCGGCCGTCCTTGTCAGCTGAAGCAACAGATTTTTAAAATTTCCACTCTTTGCGACTATGGTTATCGTTCGATCCTCTAATAAAAAAATTTAGGACAAATTTATGAAATTGCGGTGTTTGAAAAAGAGTACTCTCATTTTTACAACAAAATGTTCACTTCTCGTCACCCGGCAAAATAGTAATTATAAAGCAATAAAAAAGATGAAATACCGAACGATAACCACATTCGTAAAGAATAGCTTTTTTTTTAAACGTTGGTTTCAGTTGACATGATTACACACGGGCAATCACAACGCTCAACGATAAAAAATTACGCGACATGACCTGCGTAATATCAAATATGTACGATGTCGAATAAAATGTTTTGAAAAAATGTAGCATGTTACTTCAAACATGTATAAATACAACTGTGAAATACTAACACTGTAGATTTAACCGTTTCTCTAAATTCAATTCTCAAAAAATCGCCTTGGAAATCGGTGTTCACAGTAGGGCCTTAAAATCGTACACGTAGATATAGGCGCGTATATGATGATTGCACGAGGTATTATTATGTATTAGCAATTGTTGATATCGAGGATTCTTTTTGGCATTAGTCTTTTTGAAAATAGAAGTGCGAATCCTGCGGGTGATAATGCTAAAAGTATTACACAGTAGTAAGTGCAAAGTAGTTGGCGAATATTTAAATTTCAAATGAACAATAATGGGCCGTATTCCCCCAATCCAATTGATTGATCATGGGTCATTGTGAATAATGAGGACTTCATTTTATTTATGGAATTCAATCGTCGTTAAATCTGATTTTTTAAATAATGATGACGCTGAATATCCTTAAATCGACGTATTATTTTTCGTGTCTCGGCGCGAGTGTATAAAGTGAACGAAGAATTGTGTAAAGAGATATATATTAGTTTTAAGCTTTCGAAATTGGACCGTCGATTATAGCTCGTAGATTATGACATTATGAAACATGACGTATAAAACGAATAAAGAATTTATACCTACTATTGAATATTTATACTTCGTGAAGTTTGGAACACTATTTTATTAATGAACCAATATTCGTGGATTTTCAGATAATCGGAGGGATGTTACTCAGAATTGTTTATTTAAATATCAATCCTCATTATTTGCGACTGTTCTAACCTCGTTATAATAAATGCAGTTTATTAGAAATCATTTATCATATATCAAATTTAATTCTACTGTTCTTTCGAATGACCGGGCTTTTACGATCCCTCTTCGCGTACTTTTACCTCGCACGTTTTATTTAACCATTTTTAGTCTCTGACAAGGGAAGGTCGCGAGGTCGATATTTCCAATTTCGATTAAATTTGGCATGTGTGTAGAATGGGTAAAAATTGGCAACACGTATTTTTTTATGTCTGTGGAACCCGATTTTTAAGGGGTAAAACGAACCCCCGAAAATAGGGGTGTTTTTCGTTTTTCGTCGATAAAGTTTTAACGGTACGAGATATGAAAAAAATTTTAATTGCGACAACGTTTACTTTTCGTCGGCGGGATTGAACCGAGAAAAATCAACGAAGATTTTTCTTTCATTAACACTTATACGCAAAATATGAACCAAGGAAAAGTGAAAAATCTTGAAAATCGATGGAATGGTACACTTTGAAACAAAAAGATTAAATTTTCCCAAAAAATTGCTACATTTTGCAATATAACATACTTTTTTTCCAAAAACATTTGAGGTCATGTGTTAGGCAATAAGGTTAGAAAGATTTATACCAAATTCCATCAGAATCAGTCGATTAGGTTTTTAGCTATACGTCACGCCAGTTTTGAAAATGCAGTTTAGAAGACCATACATCCGCTATTTTTAAAGATCTATAAAAAAATACCACGTAACAGCCATAAGTAGTAATAAAACATACCATAAGTCTCATCAATGGCGAAGTAATTTTTCCTTTAACCCTTCCTTGACACACTGGGTTATTTTGACCCGGACGAATTTTAAATAAAATGCTCACTTTCCTAAAACTGAAAGTTTGCAATAATTTTTTACCACAATTCAATTTTATACTTTCCGAATTTTAATTATACAGACATATTAAGAAATGTTTAAAGTGTTTCGCGGATTTTTTTCAACGAAAATTGTTGGATGAAGTTCTATCCGGGTCAATCTGACCCAGTGTGTCAAAGCCGTGGCCAAATATAAGTGTCAAGGAAGGGTTAAAAAAAATCACTAAAATTAGTAGATCGTATATAATCAGTAACAACAAAAAGCATTGCTTTGCATTAGAAGAATTTTGGTTTTTGTTTCATTTAGATCGTTGGAATGCTTGTAGGTGAAACTGCAAAATCATCCATTGACACGTCTTCCTTTGAGCGGTGGATTTCTCCCCTTGAAACCGTTTATCCGCCAATAAAAAAAAGACGTGTCTAATAGTTTTCAATGCTTTATCACATATATAAATTTCAACCATATATCGACGGCGGACACTTAAGTGATGGTCCTTGTTAGCCGCAATCAATACGAGGCTTATTCCAATTATTCGTTACAAAGAGAATATGTGCGTTCTGGACGTTTAATGACGTAAGTATCGAAAGTCAGCTGCCACGCATCCTTAACTCATGCATAACTCCGAGCAAGGTATGTACGTTTTATTAACAGGACGATCGAGCATAACGCTCCACGCCTATTTAAATGTACGAATACGTAGGTATGTATTCTATAACCGTGTCTGCCGGTACACCCACACGCAATGACAATTGTTTGTTCTCCATGACGACGAGCAAATTGGGCAACTTCGGGCAACGAAACACCTTTCTTTACCGTGATACCTCGCTGTCATTCGATTATCCAGCCATCATCACACCGCACTGGTCGTTCACTCGCCAATATATTATATCTAATTTCCAAGTCTCAATCGCTATTGTGCTTCGCGATGGAGAATTACGATGCTGAAACGGACAACGTTAGTTATAAAGTTGCTGATATACGCAGTGAAGAGGAGATAGAGATAAGTAGCGAAACGAATTTATTAAGGTCGGAGCCATCGGTGACGATGGATTATCGGTGAGAATTTTAACAAGGCATACTTATTGATCAAATTTGTCGTAAGTTTTTGAAAAGTGTATACCGAAGGTTCTCTTCTCGTAATATTAACTTATTGTTATCATTAATATTATTGCTATTTTTATTTGTTTAATTTTCCTTAATTTCAACGGATACCCTTGCGCGTTTTTACGTATCACCCTTCCCAATTGAACCCTTTCCTATCACTCTCTACTCGCATTTCGCTAATCTAACCTAACTTCCGTTGCGTCCGTAGCCGTCTTGAAGAGGTTGGAGTGTTAGCCACAATCGAAGATTAAATTTGAAAAAAATATATGTTATTGTCTAGACTATGCTCAGTATTTACGAACTTTTTGAATTTTTTTTTCACCACTAACACCAGTGATAAAAAGTAGTTTAATGTATGTAATTTTACGCGCGGTACGATGAGCACGACATTCACGCTACGGATAATCGATTTTTTTTCACTATTTAGCACCAAGATAAACCATTTCTAACCACGGATTAACGCAAATTGAACCTTTTTAAACGTTTCGATTAAAAACCCCATCTTACCCATCGTAAACCATATATATTCAATATTGAACCATTAAGGTTTGATTAATAATTACGAATCTTGGCTGGCGAATGAAGAACATTGCTGTCAACCTCAATGTCCGTGAAATTGCCGCATGTCGACAATACTTAATATTAATTAATGGTAATAATAAATAATCTCGTGACAAATATAAATAGGAATAATTATAAATGACTCAAAATTTCATTCTGAGTTGTATAAAACATTCGCTCAGTTTTTTCATAATAATTATCGGGAATGTTATACTTTTTCAAGTTAGTAGTAACGCAAAAGTGTTTCTAATTTACGTAATGAATATATAAAAAGTGCATAATTTTGCCTTCCAATGATTTATTTTTGAAAAAATAGCATTCATAGAATAAATCTATACCTCGTAAGTATTTTTTAAAAAATATTTATGAAAAAAATCATAAACCGTCATTTGACTCAATTGGACCGCTCCAACCTCCTCAATATGAACATCCCAAGAATGATATGGTTGATATGTACAAACATCCCAACAATGATATGGTCCGAATAAAAATGGTCCTAAAACTCTAAACGCGTTTTTCTTGAAACCATGTCTTCAAAATAGGGCGGACTCGTAGCTCCTACAATTTTCAACCGATTGACTTCATATTTCAATTGTAGCTTGTTAGATAGATTTTCTAGCGAAGTACACAGGATTTTCACGATCTGACAATTCCGGTTTTTATAAACACATTAGAGCCGTTTTCTCAGACGACAATGTGACTTTTTTTTCAAAATCGTGCCAAATTTGAGAAAATCTATATTTTGTAATAATTGTATGTATTTCGCTAACAAAATTCATGTAGATTACGGAAACAAGATTTTGTTGGTCTAGACTCTAGGTGATTATGTGCGTCTTTTTTTACCCATATAGCCCACGTGCCCGCGCCGTTTTGGAAACACGTCGGTTTGGTCGTGTACCTGTACTGTTCGCTTACCATGAGTAGGTCAGCGTTATGTTCCGTCACGATTTGACGAAGCAGTAGGTGTGCTACCTTGCATCTGTGCATGTTGCCTTGTAACACTGTCACGTTTTTGTCTTTTTCCTGCATTCCTCCAGTGCCGCCCTGAAGACCGCACCCGCCCCAGAGCCCGGTGCATGCGCGGTGATCCCGTGCTCGGCCTCGGTGCACAGAAAGCATGTCGGTTCCAGTCTACAGTCCTTACCGACGTGGTCCACCTTGCCGCATTTCCAGCAGCTTTGCCGTCTGTCTGGTCAGTTGCATTGTGTCCCAGTTTGGCCGCACTCAAACCACCCTCTAGCACTTTGTCACTTCCGTCCTAGGTGTGACGCGGCAGTACACCCATCCTATCTTCAGCCGTCCTTTCTTTTGTAGGGCGTTTATGGCGACCACCTCAAGCTCGCATACAGCCATACACTATCCTTGTTTATTGGGCCCAAAGATATGCACCTTCGGGTCCCTCGTGTCCTTTGTCTCTAATCGAAGTGCCTCCGTCACACCCTCTTTGTTAGTAACGTAGTCCAGGTCCAGTATGTCCAGTCTAACGTTGGAGGTCATGTCCCGTACCTGTGCATACGCACCCAGGGCTCCCCGAAGCTTGTCCTGGAAGTTTTGTCGGTCTTCCGCTCCGCTTTTGACGCAGAGCAGGGCACCTCCGCCCTTTGTCATGCGATAGCCGCTGATCTTCACCTTTTCGGTAGCAAGGTCAACGGTTTTCATGCGTCGCAGTGTTTCAGCGTACGTCTTGCCCCCGCTGGGTCTGATGAGGATAACCCCAGCACCGGTTTTCCTGGCTACCCGCGTAGAAATTTCTTAGGGTTAGCCTGACCAGGATCAGGTCCCGATCGGGGTGTGATGAGGGTAACACCTATTACGCACATCCTGATCCGGCCCCGATTGGGCCGGAAGTATTTAGGCCTTAAATCAAGCAAAACTAAAATGGCCCTACTAAGGCCGTCACTGATAAGATTCTACTAAGGCTTTTCCCGATTGGTCCCTACCAAGGCTTGCCCTGATAGGCCCTACTAAGGCTTTCCATGATAGGGCCTTACTGAGGCTTTCTCTAATGTGGCCCTACTAAGGCTTCCCCTGACAAGGCTCTACGCAGGCTTTCCCAAGTGAGGCCCTAAATAGGCTTGCCCTATAACTGCCTCAGCAGTGGATAGATGCACATAACCTCTTATTTTCCACATGGAAACTTCGATTTGACAGCATCATAGCTTCGGAGTTTCGATGTATTCCTGAATTCTATTAAAAAAAGGTATTATGGATTGCCACGATAAAAAACGTTATGCAACTCGGATGGGTGTTAGAAGATTTCGGCAGCTTTGTGAGGCGAAGAGAGAGATAAATTATATATATATATATATATATATATATATATATATATATATATATATATATATAAATAAATAAAAGGTTAAGTTTGAACAATCTATAGCATGTTATTCGATAAACCTCTTTAATTATCACAATGATATTAACTAATTGATATACTTTATGTGATACAACAAATAATTATAGGAATTCATTTGGTCTCTTGTGCCATATCTGCGACCAAGATGTTACAAGCACTCGGTAGCATAGGGACAGCGTGCCTAGCTTTAGGTAGGTAGGTACTAGGTTCGATTCCCATATAGACGAAATATTTGCTTCGAACAAAAACATTTCAGCAGACCAAGAAATGACGAATTATAATGCAAAATCATTGTAGTGGAACTCTAAATTAAGTGATTCATTCCATCTTGGATTTTTGAAATATTTTATGCATGTAGGATACTTGGATTTACAGTGTATGTTATAAGCAAATAAAGATTTATTCGAATCAAATCTTTATTTGTTCAAGTTAAATATTTTTAATATTCAAAAAGAATAGCTGATACAAATAAGATCATTGTAGGCCGTGAGACATGGAAAAACATATTGGATTTAAAAAGGTTCTATTAAAATGAAATATTTCTTTCTGATCAGGCAACCTGATAGGGGCCTAATCAGGAAACCAGGTCAGGCCCATATGTGACACAACGTTACATTTCCTAGTAGGGCCCTTTCAGGCTACCTTATTAGTGCCCTACCATGGCAGTCAGGCAACCTGATCGGGTCCTGAATTGGGGCCCCATCAAAATTTCTACGCGGGTGGGTGGCTCCCATCCCCTCTCTTCAGAGTCGGCGTCGCAAGTGCTGTCAACGGCGTCGCAGTCGTCGGCGTTTTCGTCAGCTGTCTGTTCTGTCCAGTCGTCTGTCCTTTCTGTTTCCTCACGACTGTTTGCCCCAGCGGTTCCGAGCACATGCATTCTGTCGCATTCGTGCCACGCCGCGTCTGCCGCTTCCCTGACCGTTGCCATGTTTGTCGTTATTACAGTGCTAATATTTCGTTGGACCCGCGTCTTTTCTTCCGTTTTCACCAGGCATTCGCTGATGAACTGTTGCTGGGCCCCAATTTTTGCCTCAGCCGTCTTCGCTACGGACGCGATCGGTAGTCTTTTGTCCCGTTCGTCCGTCTGTGCCTTTGTCGTTGTCATGTTTTCTTTTCGTTGTGCTTTCATGTTTTCCCATTTCTTTCTTACTCGCTTCTGTTTCTGTGTGTAAGTGTGCTTTGGGGTAGAGACGGATCCGGAGCCCGGATCGGGTCATGCAGCAGTAGGGGGGTGGGGGCCTACTGCTGCATGCTATGGGGATCACGCGCTGGCTGATAGGGCAGCCACCCGCGTGGAAATTTTAATGGGACCCAAAGCAGGGCCCGTTCAGGTTGCCTCACTGCCCTGATGGAGCACTAATAAGGCAGCCTGACAGGGCCCTACTAGGAAATGTAACGTTGTGTCACATATGGGCCTGACCTGGTTTCCTGATTAGGCCCCTATCAGGTTGCCTGATAGGGGCCGGTTTTTTTATGACCTCAAAGTATCCTAAAAAAGCCCTCGAAGGTTTAAACCCCTGCGATTTTTTTTTCATTGTGTTCCGAATGATCGAAATTGTGGTTTTTGCCAAAAATCGATTAAGGCAGGATTCTACTTTGAAACCATGAAAAAAACGCTATTTTCGTGAATTTTTTCTGAGAATACTATTAAAGATATCGATATGGGGTTTAAACTGTTCAATAAATACACTCTTTAAGTACATAAAAAAAAAATTTTAATGTATTTTATTCATTTTTTGTACACGTAAAATATGTTTAAAGTCAACGCCTCGAAAAGCAGGTACCGTTGCCGTGGTCGTGAAATCTTCCCGACGGATGGTCTGAAACAAAAAAAATCAAATAGTTTCATGTTCAGTATGTCTTCAGGAACCGACCTAACTAGAATATTTTATATACGTGCAAAATTAACAAAATGGCGGCTAAAATACGAAAAAAAATGCGTTTTTTTTGGGTCTTTTTTTGCAATAAAAAAATAGTTCTAATCAAAATTTTAAGTTGATTGTAGTTAGGTCGGTTGGTACACACATATACAATATGTGTTCCAAATTTCATAAGGATCGGTTCAGTACTTTTTGAGTTATCACGACCACGGTACTTGAAAATGTCGTTTCGAGAAAAACGCGTTTAAAGTTTTGGTGAGTGATAGGTAGGTGCTCAGGTAGGTGCGTTCGAAAGGCGAAAAAAGATAGTTAGACTGCTTGGAACTTTATAAAATTTTGACCGAACATTCTTGAACATATTTACTTTCGAAAAATGTAAAAAAAAAAAAAAATTTGTTCAAAGTTTCAAAGTAGAATCCTGCCTTAAAGGCTAAATCTACCACCTTTTATTCGTCTTTTGAGAACCACAATTTTTTTTGGCACTGATCCGAATTTCCGGTGCTAAAAAATGTTGATTGTTGAACAACGGGAACAAATTTTTGTTTAATGAAAAAAAATGTATTAAAAAGTTTTTTTTTGACAAAAAAATTAATTAAAAAAAATCGAAAAAAATTGTTAGATTTTTTTTATAGCGCTGAACGTTTTTCATGATGCGACGAGCGATTGGAGTTGTTGGAATTCACAGTTCTTTGAATGTGTGCGTGTGGAACACACACACAAAGAAGCGTAAATCCAACCGAGCAACCTCTACGTGGTACGCTTTAGGTTACGCTAATGCCGGGGGTGAATAAAATGTTTATAAAAAAAATCTTGATCTAATGATCCTGGGACGTATTGGAAATTCGGATCAGTGCCAAAAAAATTGTAATTCTCAAAAGACGAATAAAAGGTGGTAGATTTAGCCTATAATTGATTTTTAGCAAAAACCACAATTTCGATCATTCGAAACACAATGAAAAAAAATCGCAAGGGTTTAAACTTTTGAGGGCTTTCTTGGGATACTTTGAGGTCATAAAAAAACTGAATTATTTTTTATCTATTCGATATTGGCAAAATAATCGTTAGTTAAAAGAATATTCGTAAATATGCCATTTTTCACGTTTTTTTAAATCAATTTTCCCGCATAAAAAAAAACTTGATAAAAAAATAATAAAAGCATCTTATAGAGAATACTTCAAAGTTTCCAAAACCCTCTGGTTTTTTTCTGTGCGACCATAGGTTTCCGAGTAATCAGTCATCGAAGTCAAAAGTGTCATTTTTGCTTTGAACATCGATAACTCAGCGAGAAAAAATCCCACAGAGCACTTCCACCGCTCAAATTAAAGGGGAAGAATCTAGCTAGACGATCCTTCCAATCCGACCATTCAAAAAATTTATCAAAGTCCGTGCAGACTGTGAAAGATGAGCAAAAATTTTGAACTTTGGTTTTTTGATGGCTACTAAAAATTGGGTGATGCGAAAAATGTTTGAGCTCAAGATCTCAAAATCAGAGATTCACACCTTCAATTTGCTTTTTTTTATTTTGCTGTACGACCATTTTTCGAGGAGTTACAGCTATTTGAAAATGACCCTAAAATTTTGGGGCGGATATTGAAAAAGTCCGCCAATTGGCGGGCTTTTTCAATATCCTTTAATTATTTTGCCTAGTGTATATATACCCAAATACAATACATATACAAAAAACGTTATACAACTCGGATGCGTGTTAGAAGATTTTTGCAGGTTTGTAAGGCGGAGAGAGAAACCTGCAATCTTCTACGACGCATCCGAGTTGCATAACATTTTTTGTCGTGACAGTCCATAACACCTTTTTTATAGAATTCAGGAATACATCGAAATTCCGAAGCTACGATGCTGTCAAATCAAAGTTTCCATGTGGTAAATGAGAAGTTATGTGCATCTATCGACTGCTGAGGCAGTTATAGGGCAAGCCTATTATGGCCTAATCAGGCAAAGCCTTAGTAGGGCCTTATTAGGGAAAGCCTAGTAAGGCCCTATCATGGAAAGCCTCAGTAGGGCCTATCAGGACAAGCCTTGGTAGGGACCTATGGGGGGCCTTAGTAGGATCTTATCAGGGACGGCCTTAGTAGGACCATTTTAGTATTGCCTGATCTAGAGCCTAAATACTTCCGGCCCGGTCAGGACCGGATCAGGATGTACGTAATAGGTGTTACCCGTATCACACCCCGATCAGGGGCCTGATCCTGATCAGGCTAACCCTAAGAAATTTCTACGCGGGCAGGTTCATCCGGCTAAGAGGACCCTGTACTATCCAGCGACCCAGGAGCATCGAGCCTGGTTTTCTCAAGGTACCCTTCGGCAGTCCGCGCCGAGACCGTCTGCTGCGGAGGACTGCGGGGGGGCCCCAGTGTCGTCCCCCATGTTAAGTGTGCGTGTTAATGAGTGTCCGACTTTGTGACGTGTACCGGTTCATTTACTCGCATTCATCCGATAGCCATACAGGAGGCACTCAAAACTTGAGCCCTCTGACATTCATACGAACACTCACTCCCATTCGCTTTTCGGGGGAGCCCGTTTATAGGGGCCTCGAGCATTCGCTTTTCGGCGAACCCGTTTATAGGGGACCCCGAGCATTCGCTTTCTCAGGATGACACGTTTATAGGTCCCTGATCATTCGCATCACTGGTATGTCCCTCAGACGTGTTTGTGATTTGTGTGTTTGTGCGTGTTCTCGACACGTCAGGTGTTAGCCCTGCACACAGGTGACTTTTGCGAGAGCGCTGAGCACACTCCCGGGCGGTGGGCTGGCCAAGATCCCTACGCTATATCCAGTGTCGGTTATTAGTATTATTACTGTTATTGTATTTATTAACGGGTTACTATATAGCTCGTGGCCAGAAAAAAAGGAATTTTCGTGAATATTGTTTCTGGGAAAATGGGTGCACAGTTTTAACTTTTTTTTTTACAGAACATGGTTTCAAGTATCTTTTACAATTTTTGTATTGAAAAATATTTACAAATGTGGTAGATACAATGGTTTGTGCAGAACGCTGTTTGAAAATCGTCTTTCGCGGTCACCACTGCCGCTCGGAAACATATGATCCGAAATTAAAAAAAAATTAAACGCATGTACTTTTCGCATGAAATTATCTAGTGCTTAGGCCAGGGATGTAAAGAAATATCGATTTTTGAAAAAATTGCCGCATACCAAAGTGAATGTATCGATTTTCGGTGAAAAAATGCTTTATTTTCGTTAATAAAGAAAAACTAGGCATCGAAAAAAAATTCTTTCGTTCAAGCACTGCCTTTTGATATGTAAAAGAAGCTTGTAAAATTTGAAGTTGATCGGTGCAGTGATTTTAGAGATATCGCGGTCGCCGATTTTGAAAGAGTAATTTTGCAAAAAACGCGTTTAAAGTTCGCCGGTTCGCAGAACCTACCTATAAACACCCATAACTCTCTCAATTTTAGAAACGTCGACTTGAAATTTGCAGAGAATATTTTTGAAAGGTTATATTTTGAGAATACGTCGGAAAGGAAAAATTGACATACAAGTTATTACATAAAAATTATATAAATAGCATACAAGTTATTATGTAATCACCATATACATTTATTGTTGTGATTAATATCGTCATTATTGTTATTTTCATTGTATACGTAGGTAAAAAAAATGATATTAGAATAAATTTAATCTGCATTATAAGTTGATTGAAATGTTCTTTTGCTTCGTAGGGTGAGATGGATTCGTGATAAAGTCATGAAGTTCCTCGGCCTGACGGACAATTACATATTTTTATTCGACCGTCTTATAAGCGTAATTACTTTTGAAGAATTTCATTACCTTGCCTCGTAAATTGATTGTTGCCGCTTTTACCGGAGACACAAAGCGTATTATTAAAATATAATTAGCAAATGAATTTTCTTGTGCAAGGAGAATGATCGTTTTTACGAGGACAAACTGCTGAATTTGTTGATCCTCGATCTTTACGGTGTTATGGATTTGGAAAAGAAACAAGTATTCTTTTACAAGACGCACAGAAGCGAAGTTGTGCAAGAGGAGATCTCAGTCTGGGAAGAAAGTAAGACGAAGATCATTCTCGAATTAAGGGGGAGATACCTGTAGGCGAGGAAAAAATAGCAGATTTTCGTTTTTTTAAAGGCAAGATTTCTTCATTATCATTGAGCCTTAGGGTATGTTCTATTACTACTTTTAGCTGTTGCAAGGTATATTTTTTATTAATCTTCAAAATGGCGGAGATATGGCACGGTCTTCTGAACGGGTTGCGGCGGATGTTGTCAGACGGCGTGACACGTAGTGATGGTGGTATTAATCTGAAAAAAAAACCCGACGAAGATTCTTCTTTCATTAATACTCATACGCAGAATATGAACCAAGAAGTGGGAAATGATAATCAATAAAATAATACGATTTGAAACAAAAAGATTGAGTTTTAGGAAAAAATGGCTACATTTTACAATAAAAAAAATACTTTTTTCTATATTTTCGAAAAAATTTAGTCATATCTTAGACAATAAGGTTAGAAAGATTTATACCTAATTTTATCAGAATCGGTCGATAGTTTTTCAGCTATACGTCACGCCAGTTTTAAAAATGTAGTTTAGAAGACCGTGCTATACCACCGTTATTTTTAAAAAATAATAAAAAAGAAAAAATACCATGTAACAGTCAAAAGTAATAATAAAACATACCCTAAGTCTAAAAAATGGTGAAGAAATCCTTCCTTTAGAAAACATAATGAAAATTAGCAAAAAAATTCCTGGCCTAAAGGTATCCCCTTAAGGAAAATGATTAATGGAAATTAAAAAATTCTATCGTCAAGGCGCTGGCAACAGAGTAAAATTAACGACTCTCGCGGCATTCGCATCGAAAGGCAGACCGCAAAGGTTGACCAAGAGTGCTCCGGGTAAAAAAACAAACCAACACGATTAGCACGGTCATCGGACCAAATTTCGCAAACACACCCAAGCATGGTTAATAATGATTTTCCAAGCACGCTGGTCCAATCTTCGCGCACACGCATTTATGAATGGCACTTTTTCAATTTCAATGTCTTTTCAATGTCAAATATTTGCGGCAGGCAAAGTCGAGAAGGTCGAAAAAGTCGAAGAGAGTAAGAGAAAGGAGAAGAAAGGAAAAAAGGGGAAGAAGGTGAAAAAGAGTGAAAAATCGGAACAGAGCAGCACTGCGGCGAGTTCTATTTTCACGGGGGTATCGGCGATGCCATCGGACGGCACGATGGTCGGAGGGAGCGAAGAGGACATTGAGGAAGATCGCGAAAGTGACGCGGAGGACGAACAAATTTCGGGCGATAATTCTTCGTTGCGGATGAAGAAAAAAATTCAAGCTCACAGCACGACTTCGCGTAAAATCCTATTGATTATTTTTTTGTAATCAATTAATTAAGCAATGCATTAACCAATTGACTAGGAATTAATTAATGAAATAATTAATAAACTAATTAATAATCATTTAACGAACTGATCATTAATTCATTAATTAGTAACGAATCAATGATCAACACGTCATTTATTACTGTGGGAGGATCTCTCGTACGATATAAAAATACCGAAATTGAAAATGATCACGCTTTCAGTAAGATCTGTACCGTTCGTTCCGCCGCCTGGTGAAGAAGACAAGTACGTGCTTACGAAGGTAAAGCACTCGTTGATTCCCTTTATCCGGATTGAAAAAAACGACGCTCCTCATACGAACTGAGGCAATTTTTTTTCATCCAAAAATAAAATATTTAATAAAATATTGAATAAATATTCAAATACTCAATAAAATATTCAAATATTCAATAAAATATTCAAATACGCAATAACATATTCAAGTACTCAATGAAATATTCAAATACTCAATACAATATTCAAGTATCCAATAAAATATTTAAATATTCAATTTAAAAAAACGCAAATTTTTGTTGTTTTTCTTATTCTTTAGAAAGTGGTGGACAAATTGGTGGAGATTCCAGTATTGCACATGTGCTTCGGAGAAATAGATGCCGGCAGCGAGGGAATCGAGAATGTGAATTTGTTTTACTTCATGAGAACGAGCGAGGAGGGAATTCCAGCGTTCGAGGCGTACGAGGATTGCAAGAACAGAATGCCAAAATATTTGATCGTCGGATCAATCAATGGGAATTTGCTTCCGGCGATGAATAAAGTTCTCGTCTACGTTAGTGGAAATCGCTTTATTCGAATTTGTGATTTTGTTTCGTTCGTGATTCGTTGCGATGAAACTGGCGTGGATTTGAATATAAAATGGTCATTTGCAGGCTCTCGAGCCTTTGGCAGCTGCGAATTAATAGGAAAATGAAAACTGTGTGTTTTCAGGCATTCAAGCCATTGGTGGAGAATCAATACAGAGGGGCTGGTGCGGCACAGCAGCAGATCGAGGAAATTCACTCAGGCGCAAAAAATGACGATACCCCCATGGGTCGAGCAACTGCAACTCTTTCGTCGATGCTCGATAATCAGGTCAATCAAGGCTGTCGGCTTATTTCGTTATAATAATAACGCTCGTGTGTGTGTGTGTGTGTATGTGTGTGCGTGTGCGCGTGCGCGTGTGCGTGTGCGTGTGTGTGTGTTGAAAGGTTTTTTTTCGAATGCCCTTCCAGTTTTTCCAGGTCCTACTTTTCATGTCCACCCCACTTGGCACTTCCCCATCTTCAGTTCCTTGGGGGGGGGTACATTTCGGCGAGGAAAAAATAGCTGATTTTTGTGATTTTTTGTGAAGCAAAGACTTCTTCACCTTTTTTGAGACTTAGGGTATGTTTCATTACTACTTTTGGCTGTTCCATGGTGTTTTTTTTATTTATTTATTTTTTTAATGGCGCAGGTATGGCACGGCCTCTAAACGGGTTGCGGCGGATGTTGTCAGATGGCGTGACACGTAGCGTCGGCGGGATTAATCTGAGAAGAACCAAGGAAGATTTTTCTTTCATTAACACTTATACGCAGAATATGAACCAAGAAAAAGTGAGGAATATTGAAAATCGATGAAATGGGACGCTTTGAAACAGAAAGATTGAATTTTCCGAAAAATAGCTGCATTTTGCAATGAAAAAACTTTCTTTATTTTATTTTCAAAATCATTTAGGGTCACAATTTAAACAATAAGGTTAGAAAGATTTGTATCAAATTTCATCAGAATCGGTTGATTAGTAACAGCCAAAAGTGGTAATAAAACATACCCTAAGTCTCAAAAATAGGGCAGAAATGTTTCCTTTTTTAAAAAAACCGTACATTTTTTTTCGCCTAAAAATATCTATCTCGTGGACGTATGTATCGCATTTTCTAGGGGGCACAGGGAATCAGATCCATTTTCAATATTTTTCCTGATAAGACTATTGGGATGATAAGGTAGAGATTCTACACACAATTAATACATGGTCTTGCCAAGTTTGAGTTTCTTTTTTCATCAAAAAATATTGATAAACAGTGAAGTTATTCTTCTTCAAACAAAGTGCCGCCGTTGCAGCATGGCTCTTTGGTGTGTGTAGTTTTGGCAACTAGGGTAATCTAAATAGAAAAATGAAAAAGTGTGATTGATAAAACTTTTGCATGATCAAATACTTAAAAAAAAATTAATAACGACAATGGTAATTGCAAGCTGCAGAAAAAGTTCGATTTATGACGAAAAAAATACAGCTTCAATCATTTCTTATTAAGGGATCGTCTCATTTTAGACGCTAAAAGAAGGCTATTTTCATGCATTTTTTTTTATAGGTTTATATTATAGATATTGATATAGAAGTTGTTACACTTAGTAAATACACTTTCGAAACACATTTAAAAAATGTATTTATGTAACCCAAACAAACTTTAAACGCGTTTTTCTAGAACAACGTTTTTCGAGGGCTTGTTGATAAAATCTTCGAAACTATTGAACCGATCCTTATGAAATTTTAACCACATATTCTTTACAACTATAGCTATAGCGCATATCAAGGGTTTAAAGAAATGTTGATATTTAATTTTGCCAAAAACGGTGGAAGAAACCCGTTTTTTTTGTTTTTTTTTTTCAAAAAATGTCCGCCATTTTGTTATTCTTGCATGTATAAAAAATCGTATGATATGCGCTATAGCCCTTGACATACTGAATCTAAAACCGTTAAATTTTTTCGGTTTCGGATGATCCATCTTCGAGATTTCATCAACAGCGCAAACCTATAATTTTTTAGGATTTTTTTAACTACCATTTTCGTCTATAAATGGTGACTTGAATAAATAATTTTTTAAAAATGTATTTCGAAAGTCTATTTATTAAGTGTAACAACTTTTATATCGATATCTACAATATAAACCTGTCAAAAAAATTCATGAAAACAGCCTTTTTTAGCATCTAAAGTGAGAAGACCCCTTAACAAATGAATAAACATATAAGAAAATCATCTAGTCGTACGATGGAAAATATTATAAACTATGCTCTGTCTTAATTTGAATCGGCCGAATAGATTTCAGTTTGGACTTGCACCGTTTCATAAAACATGGTTTCCAGAAAAACGGAAAAAAGGATAAATCGCAGATAGTTCGCCGTAGCACAGGGATCTTTCACAACAAATCGACATAACTCGGTCCGTTTTTAGAATTTTCATAAAATATTTGTTGCAAATTAAAGGTAAGAACCTTCGCTATAAACGTACGCAATAAATTCGTACTTTTGGAATTCCCATTTTTTTCGACGCCTCGTCCATTACCGTCGATTTATCAGTAATGAAGTAGCAAGGCGCAATCATTTCTGACGGCACAGGAAAAAATTACTGTTTACCCGAGTATGTTCGCTTCAAGACCAGTTCTAAGGCCCATCGATTTTCTCTTACTGTGCCCTCGAAAGTTGTGACCCATTTTCTAAAAGGTGCGTCCATTTTTTAAATCAGGCCACGGCTTTTACACGGCCATCGAATTATCGCAGAGTATCAGTGATGATAAGCAAAATGGGAGAATCGGGGAGACTTTCGACCAGTGGGCGAAAAAGCGAAGATTCTCATAGCCTGAAAGCGTCCGTTGAACCGGTTAAAGACGAAATGTCATCAGCTCCGAAAAAGGGCGAAAGCAGCGCGGACGCGGCTGCTGAAACTTCAGAGCCAAGGAAGGCAGCGCCAATGGAGTCTACCAAAAAAGAACTGTTGAATTATCTGGAAAAACTGACGACCACTGTCCAATGGTCTGTTCTGGATGTCAGAAAGAAATTTGAGGGGGAGATACTTTTAAGGGGTTAGGCCACTCTAGAGGCCGAAAAAATAGGCTTTTTGGGGATTTTTTTTTCAGAACAAAAAACAAAATAAATCGAGATTACAAAAAAGGTGTTTATCATACATATCAGGGAGTGTATACAATAGTTTTTTTGAAACGATTAATTTCAAAATGGCGGCTGTGCAGCGTTTATCTCAAAACTGTATTTTTAAGTTGGCCGGAAACATAACTCAGACAATTTTCCCCGATTCACTTGAAATGTTGAATATATCTTGAAAAAAACATTGACTATGGAAGTACGTAGGATTTTTTTTATATTGCATAGTTAATTTGTTATTAACAATTATCTGACGACTTTTTAGGCAAATTTTTCACTTTCCAAAAAATTGCCTAGTCAATCTCGATTTATTTTGTAGTTTTTCTGAAAAAAATCCTAAAAAGCCAATTTTTTGCGGCCTCTAGAGTGGCCTAAGCCCTTAAGCGAGGGATGAATAGCTGATTTTCATGATTTTTTTAGGAACGATTTTTTCGCCTTTTCTGAAACGTAAAAATGGTGAATGGTGAGAAAAGTGAGAAATGTTGAAAATCAATGAAATGATACGTCTTGAAACAAAAATATCAAATTTTCTGAAAAAAATGGCAAAATTTTGCAATAAAAAATCCTTTCTAAAATTTTTCAAAAACATTTAGGGTCATGTTTTAGACAATAAGGTTAGAAAGATTTATGCCAAATTTCATCAGAATCGGTCGATTAGTTTTTTAGCTATACACTGCCGCTCAAAAGTTTGGATACACCAGCCGATATTTCTTGCTGCACTAAAAGTTACATAGCTTCATCGAAAAAAAGATAACCAAATTTACTGAACGGAGATTTGAACGGAATAAATTCAGCTTTTTTTTGCTTTTTTAAAATATTTTTTGATTTTTTGACTTGACTTTGTCGGCTTTTTTTTCGACCATCGAGAATTGAGCGCATGACTTATGGAAAAATTTTTTGTCATGTTTATCCATAAAACATTTGAACGGGGTAGCAGGAGCTTCATTTTCGTTTTTTTTTAAAGTTTCGTACAATTTTTTTTCGCAAAGTTTTTCATTTTTGGCTAAAAAAACAAATTTTGGAGAATGCAACGTAACTCAAGAACTGTATGGTTTAAGAGGAAATGTCAAAGACATAAAAAGTTGCGTAAATTTATGCTGGATCACGTGGAATTTTTTCAAAATTTTCCTGTGATATATATTTTTTTTACTACTTTCGCTCAAAACTCTGCTGAGTAGGATGGCTTAACTCGAAAAGTATGGCGTTTATAACAAAATATCTAGAGAAGAAACTTTTATAATTTTCGATTTTCAATTCGCTTAAATTTTTTCAGAATTTTTTTCTGAAACTTTTTAGGCCGTGCCTTGGTAAATCGTCCGAACAATTGATTGGCGTATCTCGAAAACTATTCAGTTAGAGACAAAATATCAAGAGGGGAGAATGTTGCAGTGTTTGTTTTGCATACGTGAACATTTTTTCATATTTTTTTTCAAAATTTTTTAACAATGTTTTTTTTCAGGTCCTCTAAGTGCTCTTGAAACAGGACACTTTGTTTAGGGGTCTCCGGAAACCAGGTCCCACTTCCCAGGGCTCAATTTCCCAAATTTGTGGATGAATTTTTTTAAAAATATTCTCGATATGTTGCCCTTTTATGTGTTTAACATTTCGAATAAAATAACTTATATATTATATATTTAAAAAATGGAGAAAATATGCTTTTTTGGCTTCGAAACCCACGTAACCCCTTAACGCCCATTACCAAACACATAGGGTATAAAATGAAGTCACACTAACCGATTTTCTCAAAAACGTTTCAATTGACCCCAGCCTACCCTACTTCCGTCATTTTTAAAGATCAACCCCTATAGCGGCAAGAACAATTCACTGTTTGTGCCCCAAACACGGAAAAATAAAGTATTTCGATTTTAATCAAATATGGCTCCCAAGAGTTTTTTTGGTCGCTGATTACGAATTTGAGTTCAAAATTCAGAAATTCAAAATGGCGGATCCAATATGTCGGATCGAAATTCGAATGAAAATCGGCATTCGGAAGTTTTCGAGGTCTCTGTCCCCAAAATTGATAAATTCAAAATGGCGGATCCAATATGGCGGACCAAAATGCAAAAATGTACGTGATTCGCATGAAAATTGGCATTTGGGGGCTTTCGAGGTCGCTGGTTACGAATCTCCACCAAACATTTGAAATTTCAAATAGTTGGATAAAATGTGGTGAACTAAAATGCAAAACTGATTCAATTTGGATGAGCGATAAGGGCGATAAGTAACTATAAAACATTCCACTTTTCAAATGAGGACAGCTGAAAAAACAACACGTGAATCCTCTGGAAAAATTACCTTACTTTTGTTGTTAGTCGTCTTGGGCGATTCTTATCACCGTCCATCCCAAACATTTCAAGATTCGAATTTGCGTCCACCATATTGTATCCGCCATTTTGAGTTTATATATTGTTAGTTCGGATTCGTAATAAGCAGGGCTGCAAATAATGCATTACTTTTTGTAATGCAAACAATTGCCAGTACTCGTTACATTGGAATCTGTCATGTAAAAAATTGCCATTCTTTTATTGCCATATTTTTATTACCCATTACAATGTAATGGGCAATGGAAATTTTTTACATTACAAAGTCCAATGTAATGAGTAATGGAAATATTTTACATAACAAAATGTAATATAATGAGTAATGGATTTTCTTTACATTACAAAATGTAGTGTAATGAGCAATGGAATTCTTTTACATTACAAAATATAAGGTAATGAGTAATGGAGATTTTTTTAGAATACAAAATATAATGTAATGAGTAATGGACATTTTCTACATTACAAAATCCAATGTAATGAGTAACGGAAATTGTTTACATTATAAAATATAATGTAATGAGTAATGGTATTTTTTTACATTACTGAATGTAATGTAATGGGTGATGAAGTATTTTTTCATTACCCATTGAAAAAGTAATGAATAATGCATTGCTTTTTCATTAGGAATTTCGCAACTCTGGTAATAAGCGGCCTCGAAAACACCATAACACTAATTTTCATGCGAATCAAATAAATTGTTGTATTTTGGTCCGCCATATTAGACCCGCCATTTTCTAATTTCAAAATTTTGAGGGCAGATTCGTAATCAGCGACCTGGAAATCCCCCGAGTACCAAATTTCGCGAAAATACCTCGAGAAAATCACAAACTAATCGATGTGCGCCATAGGACGTCAATGCCGCCCAAGGGGTTAATAAAAAAATACCATGTAACAGACAAAAGTAGTAACATAGCCTTAGTCTAAAAAATGGTGAATGAATATTTCCTTTAAAAAAACCATGAAAATCAGTAAGTTTTTTCGTCGCCTAAAGGTATCTCACCCTGCAACGTTGCAAATAATGATGTAAGAAATAAATATGTGTATTTCGTACAGGACTCTGGAGCATATCGAAGGTGATATATTGCTGACTGTTCCAAGAGTCTCGGAGCTGTTTAAAACCGACGGAACATCGTCGCCAACCCTCGCGAGGAGTCGGATGATCGAACAGTTGGAACAAGTCGTTGGCTCTTGGGGCAAACACATACAGAAAGTTTTGGACACTTACACGAGAAAAGTTCCAGAGGGCAAGGGCCCTCTCGCCGAATACGATTACTGGCGTGATCGAGAGACCGGACTTTCGATGCTGGTCGAACAATTGAAAACCGCCGGCGTGAAAGAAATATTATCGCTCCTTAACGAGGCAGGATCACCGATTGCATCGGCTTTCAGTTTCTTTCGATTGGAATTGTGGAAACACTATACCGAGGCCAGGGACAACAATAAATTTCTCTTCACCATTCTGAGATACATCAAGGCGAGTACGAAATTCCATAATCGAACGAATGTCGCCAATTCTACATGGTAAAATTTTACGAATCATTGGATCATTGCAGCTGATTGCCGAATCTGATTCGTTTCAAGCAATCGCCAAAGCACTGCCGTCTCTTACCGAGGCCATAAGAATGATATGGGTTTTGTCGAAGTATTATTGCACCGAAGAAAAAATGGTACCGCTTCTCGAGCGTATATCATGGCAACTGTGCCAAAACGTCATGAAGAATTTGGCCATCGAAGATCTTTTCAAGTATGAACTATTGACTTTTTTCGTCCCTTGCATTAAGATTCTCACGTAATTGACGCCTCATATATCATTTGTTATACTCGAGGAGTTTACAGAGATGTTTAAAAAATCTATGCAAATTTTTGTTAACGGGGTCATCCTATGTGACAGCTATTTTTTTTTCGTTTTTTTTGGGCATTTTTTCCATGGGCTATTAAAACACAATATCCTTTATTTTTTACCACGCATTTATTAACATTTTTACAGTCCCTCAGAATTTTATCAAACTAAAATAACGAGTTGAATCGACTTTACACCATTCGGAAGACACTCATGTGTGAAAAAAGTTCGTTGACGGCGGCCATGATCCCGAAGGTTTTGCTTATCTCAAATAAAAAAATCAAAGGGCATTTTAACTTGTAGACCTAACTAAGGCTATCGCCAGAACTAGAGTAAAGTAAAAATATCGAAAATTGCATTTTTGGCACGGTTTTAAATGTTGAGTTTCAAGTTTCGTCATTTTTTCCGACTTTTTCGGTAAAAAAAACTATAGCAGATATGAGAAATATTCAAGTTCGGGTGAGAACTAAAGATGTGCTGGTTATACCATAAGGATTTGAGCGAAATCCGTTCGATAGTTTTTGAAATATTATGGAAGCCAATTTGCATATCTTCAAGTACGATGAAGTTTTGCAAATTTGACTCAAGTACGATGTACACAAAGGAAATTTTTTTTCGACTTGTTGGACCTGTCACATGGAACGTCCGCCTTAATAGTTGGGAATTAAATGTGAGATAATTACTCATGCAGTATACTCGAAGGGGTAATATATAGGCACTTCGTTAACGTATTTTTCCGTTGTATCCGCGGTCTACAGAAATCCGTTGGAGGAAATATTGACCGTAACTGCAAACGCGCACGAGATGATGAGAGATTGGAAACTTTCGTATTTAGATACCCGCGAGAATATCGAACTGTCGGGAAAGGGTTTGCGTTGGGAATTCGATCAAGACCTTTTGTTCAGGGAAACGGACTACATAGCCAACGTGTGCAACGATTTAAACAAGATAGCCAGTGTTTTGCAAGACTTTTACAATATATTTGGCGCCGAATTGAAATCGATAATTAACGATCCAGCGCAAATCGACGCCATAATAAAGAGGGTCGAGAAATTAATTGTGCCGCTGCAAAATGCGGATTTCAATGTATTCACGAAATTCAACAAGGAGAATTGGGAAGCCACGATGTCGTGGTTCTACGTTGAAGTGGGATATCTCGAGAACGAGGCGAAATTTTACATAGACGAGTGTTTCAACGTTCTTATAAGTGCCGAGCACGCCCTCGACGTTTTGCTTAAATTCAAAAATATCAAAACTCGGCGAGCTATACAGGAGCAGCTGCTGATGAAATTTGATATCGTGATGCAACAATTCAGCAAAGAAATCAGCGCGGTTGAGAATATATTCAATCGAGGTAACAGATGCGAAATTTCTATTTTTCGTATGTGAAGAATTCAATATTTCTTTGTGCAAACAATTGTATTGATCGGAAAATATCTATGCAGGAAAACGAAATCCTCCGTTGCTCCCTTATCATCCGCCTGTCGCCGGTGGTATTTTTTGGGAGAGACAGTTGTTTCACAGACTGAAGGATCCGGTATTGAAGTTCCAACAGGTCGAAGAGCTCAAGAACAGCGAGCTTAAAATACTGGCTTTTCAGCAATATCTCGGCATCGCCAAACAGATGAAAACCTTCGAGGAGACCAAGTTTGTGTCATGGATAAAAACCGCCAGTCCCATCGTAACTGTTACGATGAAGAAGAGCGTACTGAAAATGACTTCCATTGATCGCGATATAAGTACGTATTACTAATAACTACTAACTATTACTAACAACTACTAACTTACTAACCTCTACGAACTATTACTAACAAATATGAACTATTACTAACAACTACTAACTTGTTAACAACTACTAACTATTACTAACAAATACGCACTATTACTAAAAACTCCTAACTATTACTAACAACTACTAACTTACTAACAACTACGGGAATGCGCGGGAACTTCGGAGACACGAAGTTCCCGCGCATTCAGCGCGCGTATTATTATTCTCATGTAACGTACTCCGAGTCAAGTCGACGCGCGGATTTACGCCATCGTTTTGCTCCTTATTTCATTACCAATTAAATTAGTTCTCAGCATGATAAATTCACAAGTCAGTTTTTATTCTTGCCCCTTCCACCTGTTATGACAGGAACACTATTACTAACGACAACTAACTATTACTAGAAATTATTAACAAGGAACATGTTTTGGTGTCCACCTTCTATTTCCTTCAAACTCATGTATTGCTAGATGATTTAATAGCATTGGACATGTATTTTTATCCGAGTGGACAAACGTTTTCAAGGGTTTAAATGACTGCTCAGACTGAGGGGTGTTAAGGTCTGATTTTGCAGTTTCATCCATAAGCAGTTCGCTTTTTTTTTGCTAAACACATATAAAAAATTCTTCTCGTGTAAAGCTGTGAAAAATCGACACTGAATATATTGATAACCATCAACGGGGTAAACCGCCCTTTTCTTTCACTTCCCTTCGCCCGATATTTAAATGGCTCGTATTTCATTGAATGGAATAGGTACCATTCTGTAAAGGGGATTAAATTTAAGAATCGGTTGCTTTGCATTTTCGCAAGATAAGCAAGCTCCATTAAAGATTACGTGTTTCTGCATTTTTGCAAAATAGCAAGCACAATCAAAGTTTATGTGTTTTTACATTTTTGCAAAAGAGCAAGCTCAATTAAAGATTAGGTGTTTTTGCATTTCTGCAAGATGGCAGGCTCGATTAATGATTACATGTTTTTTGCAATTTTGCCAGGCAGCAAGGTCTTTTGACGATTACGTGTTTTTAAATGCTTGCAAAATGACGAGCTCAATTAAAAATTACGCGTTTCTGCATTTCTGCAAAATAGAAAGCTCAACAAAGTTCACGTGTTTTTGCAATTTTGCAAGACAGCAAGCTCAATTAACGATTAGGTGTTTTTGCATTCATGCAAAATAGCAAGCAGCATTAGAGATTACATGTTTTCGGATTTCTACAATATAGCAAGCTTAATTGAAGATTACGTGTTTTTGCATTTCTGCAAGATGGTAGGCTCAATTAAAGATTACGTGTTCTTGCAAGTTTGCCGGACAGCAAGGTCATTTGAAGATTACGAGTTGTTGCAGTTCTGCAAAATAGCAGCTCAACTAAAGATGATGTGTTCTTGCATTTTTGCAAAACAGCAAGCTCTATTTAAGATTAGGTACGCGTTTTTGCATTTCTGCAATACAGCAAGTTCAATTGAAGATGACGTGTTTCTGCATTTCTGCAAGATAGTAAGCTCAATTAAAGCTGACGGGTTTCTGCATTTCTGTAAAATTGCAAGCTCAAGCTTAAATGCTTTAAATTACTCATTGCAGTTGCTTTTTCTGTATGTGACGTGTTTCGATATTATTTCGTTTGTAACGTTTGTTTCAGAAGATAAACCACCCCCACTGGTTTCCTTTTCATTCTTAACTATTTGCCCATTCATTCTCTTGAAACTGCTGCCATTGCATCGATAATGTAAATGTTACATTTGCATTCAGCTTCAGGCGGGGGCTGGCTCGCCAGGTTGGAATGGAATTCACGCTAGTCCAAATGTCCATATAGAAGCACATTGTGGATGCAAGGTGTAAATACATATTAACGATACCATTAATACCGAGTATTTATTAATTTTTATCGTAAACTCCATTGTACGAAGTACAACTCTCTCATTACATTCCCACCATATTCCATTTCTCATCCCTATATTCTTCTCTGAAACTACGAGACTAGGATTCGAACCAGAGACCTCCCGAAGTTCTGGTTTGGGGGCAAGCACGCTAACCACAAGACCAGCACACCGCTTTCGTCTTGCCATTGGTAGCATATAAATGGTACAGCCAAATTAATTTTGTGTTAGGTATTTCTTGGCTCCCTCAATTTAAATTTCCGTATAGTGATTTTTGGATTTCATTTTGCTTCGATCTGGTTGAGACTTAAAAATTCGTTATCTGCGGCTGGTTTTGGATAGACAACGATCTATGGTATTGAAGTTTGCATCGTTGAAATGCAACTGAAATTGTTGTGTTTTATTGATTTCTTCAGTTCTTTCATCGTCCGTATTCTTATCCTCCAAACTTGGGCTGTAGATTTTTCATGAGAAAAACAGTTGAGCGATTTTGCTAGACTAAATTTGCCAAAAAAAGTTCAAAAAAGGCAAATATTGGAAAACGGAAGATAAAAAGGGAATGTGAGGGGGTGGTTTACTCTCCAAAATTGTAAAGATAAATGTAAAATTGGAAAGTCACATTTCCAGAAGAGCTAGCAAGTAATGTTCTGCTTCAATCTTAAAGGAATGGATCCGAAGACTGAACCGGGAAAACTCGTCTCAGGTACAAGTGTGAAAATGAAGAAATCAAAGAGCAAAGATCACGGAACTATCGAAAGACTCGATGGACTGGAATCCATTATAAAAGTAACTGGGAATCAGGTTGATGCTGTCATATCAAAACCAAGCATAGGTATGTTGGAATGATGAAGCTTGCTCAGTTGGAATGTAATGAAAAATCATTCTTTGAAGCTCCTAATTTCGTTGGCAAATTTACATTACGAAAATCATTCGAACGTTTTTTAGAATCCTCAACAGAAACCCACAACTTAAATCTGCATAAAAAGATTTTCGATTCTGATGAAAATAAAGGAAAAAAATGGCTGTGTGCGCCGATGCTTATTTCAAAATTTTATATTGAGCTTTTACATTTCAATCTTCATTCCATCTAGCATATCGATCATTAGGGTGGCACAAATTTGGGCTCTTTTTTTCCTTTTCCTCACCATCCAATTATCTTCTTTAAAGAAAAAAAATTGTCGCCGCAGCTGCTAGCGGTCAAAAATATTTAGAGCTCGCTCAAGCCTCCCAAAAATTCAAATTTTCATTAAAAAATTGATTTTTTTTTTCGTTCGCTTCTCACCCATGAAATTTACGCTTTATAATTTTTAAATTAACCTCGCGAAAGCTCTAGCTGGCCAATGAATATTTAATGTTCGCTCAAGGTTTGTGAAATTTACAATTTCCGCCAAAAAAATAATCGCGCATGTACTATAATTCCTTGCATAATTTATTAAAATAATTTGTAACAAAGACCAACTGGATGATACGTGTTATCATGTATTATTATGCATTATTGTATTATGGCGTCGCTAGTCACAGAGTACAGCTGCGATTGGTCCGCAGTTTGACTAACGAGACCAACTCTAGGACGCATTACGATGCGCGGAAAACAGCTGCCATTTCAGTTTTACGAATAAAATTACCTATAATTTTGTTTACGAACAAGAGATTTGAAGAATTATTTTATGAAAACAAAGATTATAATTCTGAGTTTGATGTTTGTGGTGAATTTGAAAAATCTGTTTCTAAAGAAAAAAAAATTAATTGTTTGGGAAATTTTACAAAGCGTCAAATTTATAAATGCGAAGGGTAAAAAATAAATTGGCGAAAACTGGAAATTTCGAAGCTCTTGAGCGACCACTAAATATTCACTGGCCGGCTAGAGCTTTCGTGAGATTAATTTAAAAATTATAAAGCGTAAAATTCATGGTTGAGCAGTGGACGGAAAAAAATCGATTTTTTAATGAAAATTTGAATGTGTGGGAGGCTTGAGTGACCTCTAAATATTTTTTGACCACTCGCAGCTTTCGCGACAATTTTTTTTTCGTGGAAGAAGATAATTGGATGACGAGAAAAAGGAAAAAAAATGGAGCCCAAATTTGTGCCACCCTATTGATCGTGCTCTGCATGACTTTATAGAAAATATGTTCAAAGAACGTGTTGCAGCGAAAATGAGGCACCGCTTCCAAACAGCTCGTAGTACCCAAATATGCCAAATCCATAAACAATGTAAACGGTTACTGGTTCCGTTTCTTATTATCATTTTTTAAATCAGACACGATTGCAAGTATGTTCAGTGAGCAAAAGGTCATACTGCCGGGAATGAGATCAAGGTCAATCAGCAAAGCAGGTGGAGACACCTTAACCAGAGACCGCAAAGCCTCGACGGTTTCAAGTTTGATTGACAAGCCAAAAGTAACTTGGAAGGAAATGTTGCGCGATGGTACGATCATGGAATTGCAGCTTCGCTTCGAGGTTAATTTTAATTGGGAAGTTTTCGAGATCATACGCGAGGTACGAGCAATGTTGGACGATAATACAAAACAAAAATATAATAAAATTTCTCGTTGCGTTCCAAAAATTTGACGTTGGATACCATGTTGTCGGTTCGAAGGCTGAACTGCTGGAGCAACTGGGCTTCGAGTTGCCCGAGATCGTGAGAAACGTTGGAATTCAAAGAGACCGACTTCGCGCCGATATCGAGGCGACGAAAAATATGATCGATCGGTACAACGAGATCGTGGCAAAACTCGACGAGGCTGATGTTAGCTCATCAAAAAATGTCCTCCGTTTCTTTTCTGACTTTAAGGCGTTAGGCCACAGTAACGGGTATAAAATCATGTGCGAATTTAACCATTTTTTTTCGTATGAAAAAGTGATTCACTCATAAAATTAATTACACATCTATTTAGTATGATTATCAAGCTGTTGAATTTTTTTTTCGATGTACATAATGGCCCACTACTAATATTTTCTTTTGTTATCTTTTTTTAGGCGTTCCGCGGCGTGACATTCAGCATCCACAATTTTTTTCCTGGAATAAAAAACAAAAATTCTCGTCAATCTACATTAGCATACCTAAAGAAGTACGTCCCGAATTTAGAAAATATTGTTTTATTCAAAAGTTGTAGGCATTTGAACTTAAGAAATGAATTTTCAGTGGAAAATTTCGTTATAACTGCTCATAAACTGCTCATAAAATGAAAAGTTTTCGATTAATCAGAAACTCCGTACGCACTTCTCTGCGAAATGCAATTAGGAACATAAATTTTAAATTTGAAGTAAATCAAGTGAAAATTGTTGAAGTCATTTGTCACGCCAATTGGAAAAAAGCCGTTTCGAGAAGTTTCGAGTAAACGGTCATTTTGTACAACGAAAAAAATATATATATATATATTTTTTCTAACAGCTTGATATTCGTACTAAATAGATGTGTAATTATTTTATGAGTGAATCACTTTTTCAAACGAAAAACATTGTTAAATTCGCACATGATTTTATACCCGTTACTGTGGCCTAACGCCTTAAATCCTAATACTCGCGTATTACAGCTCAGATCGATGCTTCTTTTTTCCAGTTACAATTGTTGAGTAGGAGCCTGAGAAACATCGAGAAAAATATTCATCCGGGAGTGACGAGGCTGAATTGGTATTCCCTTGGAATATCGGACTACGCGACGACCTGCGAAAAATTGTTGAAGAGCCTTAGCTCGATCGTGACGCAGGTTAATCAGATGAAGTGGGATCTGGACCAGCGTATAGAGAAGGGCGTCCAATCCCACAATCTTTTTAGCACGACGAGTGAACAGGGAGACACGGAAGTAGAATTAAATCCGTGCAAGGTTGATCAATTTGTCAAGCTCATCGAGCATATCTGGATTTAAGGGGGGAGATACCTTTGGGCGAAGAAAAAATTGCCGATTACCATGATTTTTTTTAGAGGAAAGGTTTCTTCACTATTTTTGAGACTTAGGATATGTTTCATTACTACTTTCGGCTGTTACATGGTATTTTTTTATTTGATTCATCTTTCAAAATGGCGGAGATATGGCACGGTCTTCTAAAGGAGACGTACACAAATTACGTAACGTCAAATTCCCCAATTCCCCCTCCCCCCGTACCAGGACCGTAACGCCTGGCCAGACCCCCTATTCCGTTACGTAACGGGTGCTTTGTCGTCAATAATTGCGATTTTTTTCATAGACATAACTAATTTTGAAAGGATCGGGTTTATAATCATTTTATGAAGTATATATTCATCTAGGTTTATACCAATTTTCATGAAAAAACCTTTAAAATGAACCGAGATATATGCCTTGATTTGACGACAAAAAATGTCTCTTCATTGTCCCATCGATATCTTTATGAAAGGTTATCTGTAAATAAAAAGTCAACAAATTTTCATTGATTTTTGAATAGATGTACCTTCGTGAAAAATGGTCGTATCGTAAAAAAATGGGGTTTTAAAGCTTGAAATCTCTAAGTTACGGGTCTCACCGGTAAACATTTTTTTAAGCAACACGCTCGGCGTGAATGTAAGAAATAGTGCGAGGCAAAAATGTTCGATTTTTTTAAGCAACACGCTCGGCATGATTGTAAGAAATAGCGCGAGGCGAAAATGTTTGATTTTTTTGAGCAACACGCTCGGCGTGAATGTAAGAAATAACGCGAGGCAGAAATGTTCGATTTTTTTTTCGTTTGCAAAATCGTCCGCAGGCTCAATTTTCTTTCGAGTTTGAGCAATATTGGGGCCATTTAGAATGATTCTTCTGCTTCAAAACGGTATTTTTTGGACCTTTGTACGACCATTTGTCGCTGAGATATCGGCGTTTAAAGAAAAAAGGAGCTTCTTTCGTAGATCATCAATATCTCATGAACAAATAATCGTACAGCGAGCTAAAGGTGGGTTTCGTAAACTGGAATAAATTCTCTAAAAGCACCTTTTGATACTTTAGAGATTTTTTTAACCTTAATATTGATTTGAAAAAGTACGAAAAAATGACTTTTTTCCCACTTTGGAAAATCCACGTCAAGTTTCCAAATATAGCGAAAATGACTCACGTTTCTACGTTTTTTTTAGTTCAATACATGCCCAAAGGCCCGCCACAATTTAGAATTGATCGGCTGAACCGTTATTTTTTACCGAAGCGTCAAAGTTTCATTAAAAATTAAAGGAAGACCTTTATTGTTCCTTGAATGTTAATGAATGATTATTAAAATAAAAAAATAAAAATTTCCGTTATTTCTTCTCACAGTTTCGCAATAACTTTTCTTTAAATCTTGGACAAAAGAAAAAAACTCAACATTTTGAAAAAAAAAAAAATATTCTTCAACATTTTAACAACAAAAAACATGGCAAAAGCCGAAACGCCCATCATGTCACTTACAACTCGGTATGAGTAACCCTGCGCAATGAAAGTGATTAACCGAGCAGCTGTATTTTTATTTAAAAAAAAAAGCGAGATTGGCAAAAAAAACTATTTCTGGAGATGCTTAGAAGCGTAAAATGTGTGATTTATAAATCCGATGGCGATGCGTGTAGAAAGATGCATGAAGATTTACTTGGGGGTATCAACTTTATTTAATGCAATTAATTTTAACTCGATAAATTATGGCCTACAAATGAAAAAATCGCAGCAACACAAAACAAATAATGATTTCGAAAAATGTTCTGCAAATTTTAAGAAGAAAAAAAACAAATTGAACTTATCGATTAGTCTTTCAGCTATAGGCCGCGCCAGTATTGAAAATGCAGTTTGGAAAACCGTGCCATACCCCCGCCATATTGAAGGGCCTACACCACTGTAAACGTCTAAAATTAAGTGATTTTTCGCGATTTTTTTTTGGGTGGGAGGACAATTAAGAGGATAATGACATTCAAGGATGTTATTAATCATATCGTTAAGTGAACAAAACAAATTTATCAAAAAAATTATACAATATGGTGACCCTGGAGCCATTCCCGCGAGGCATGTTGAATTTGAGACGCTCTGCGGCACGCAGTATAACTGACGCAAATTTGAATTTGGAAAAAAAACTCTATTAATTTACATGAATATAGCTAGATAAATACGTACGGGATTTTGAAAATTTGATTTTTTGTGTAATTAGCAAGCATTTAAAGTAAAAACTCAATTTTGGGAAGAAAAAAAGGGCAATTATTTGTTAATAACTAATGTTATTACTGACTCATGGAAAATCCCGTACGTATTTCTCTTCGGAATGTTATTTTAAAGATGTGCTCAAAATTTGGAGTGAAAAAAATGAAAATTGTTGGGGTTATGCTGCGTGCCGTTTTAAAAAATTGTGTTCCGAGAAATACGGTCGACGTTTCGCACACGAGCCAGTCACTGCCACCGCAGACCTCCACGGGCCTGCGGACCTTTGTTATACAGGTGCCAAACTTTTTTCCCCTTATTCTAAATAGTTCAAAGCATCTCGTAAGCCGATTAAAAGAAAAAAAATTGAAATTTCTATAGTGGTGTTACCCTTTAAAGATTAATAAAACAAGTACCACGTAACAGCAAAAAGAGTAACAGAACATATCCTAAGTCACAAAAATGGTAAAGAAATCTTTGTTTAAAAAAAAATCCCGAAAATCAGCAAATTTTTTTCTCACCTTCAGGAGAGCCACTTATGCGAGAAAATCGATAATGATTATTTCAAACTTCGACAGACGTATTTTCTCGATATCGAAGCGAAGCGAACCGAGCTCGTGTGCGCAATGCTGAAAGCGTACAATTCGACCAGTCCGATGTTGATAAAGTTGGAGAGCCTCGTCGAGGGTACATCGAGCGGCAGAAGTCCCGGAATGCAATTGTTCTACGAACGTTACGAGGCCAAAGTGTTCCAAGCTTTCATAAGCTGCGTTCTTAAAAATCTCGAGACCCTCAATGCCCTTTTGTCCGGAAACAAGCCCATCTTCAAAGTCGAAGCTATCCTCGTCGCTTCCGAAGTCATTTTGCGACCTAGCCCGAGCGAGATACGCGCCATCGTACTGCACGACGTCAAAGATCTGCTCGAGAGATTCAAATTATTTCCGCGATGGATGGCGACCACTTGCCACGAGTGCAAGCCCGTGAAACAAGCCGATTCCGAGGAGTTCGTCACCTTTAGCTTCTTCGAAGACGTTATGAGCATACAGGTATATTTATTAAAATATTGAAACAGGAATTTCGAAATAATCGTGCAGCAACTCCTCATGACTTCAGCCGGGATATACATTTACAACGATCAATTTTTTATCTTATTTTTTTCTCCTTTAAACGATAGAACTACTTATGTAGAACATTTTCCCAAAGTTTCAAAGCGAAATTCGAAAAACTTCAAACGTTACAGCTCGTCAACGTTGTGGCTCACCGATCGGATTCGGCGCGGGAGTAAACTTCAAACGCGTTTTTTTCAAAAGTGCATTTTCGAAATTGGCGTGCAGGATTACGCAAAAATGATTAAGCCGATTGAGCTGAAACTTGGTGGAAATATTGATAATATAGCTTCGTTTTACTTGACGAGAATTGTTTCAGAAAAATTCGAAAATAACTACTCCAAATTTTACAGAAATTTTGCGTGAAATGTTGATTTTTTTTCGTAAACGCGTATTCTCATTAATTTGCATTTTCTTCATTTTAATTACTGTCGAACAGAAGCTATACATCTTCTAGATGAAAAAAAAATTTGAATTTTTTTTTTGCAAATCAAAGTCTTCGGGAAGCTAGACTGCACACCGATTCGCAACTTTCACGACAACCTTGCTATAACACTCTGCCACTGCTCCGCCGTTTTGATGATAAAAGAATTTAAGAAATCTACAGATATTACACAAAGGGCAACTATTTCATGACATTAAATATGTAATCAGATATTTCACGTAATCAAAAACAGGTACATGTGAATATCCATCTATCCTTCCATCCACCTACCCATCCACCCATATACCCAAATAGGGTTTTACAATCGGCACAGTAATGGCCCACGACTGGTTGCCAGAGAACAAACGATGGCGCGGTAATGGCTATATAAACGGGCCAGATCCGCACCATGCATGGTTGGTAATGGTAAACCATGAATGGCTGCTAAGACTGGGCCAACTATCATACGCCCATATTGGCCCAGCAACGGCTGCCGGATCTTCTGCCGGAAATGAAAAACAAAAAATTGACAAATTATGAATATAAAAATTCTAGTAGTATCTTTTTTGTTTTCTTATGCTTTACTTATGTCCATGTACATAGAATAATTGCATTAAAAACAGTTTCTGCATTGTTCAAATTTTTACCTTTCATCGGGATCGAACCTGCGCCTTTCGTTCTAGTGTCGAGCGCCCTACCCACTTAGCCATTTTAACACTTACAGAACCCATCGTTTGTAAGTTCCTTACTTTTATGCCGATAATTTTATTCGTGACATTAAAGTTTACCGACAATTTTTTTGGTCCATTTAGGCTGTAAAAATAACTCGCTCGTTTTGGGTGAAGTTCCGAAAAGCATACTCCTCTGATCGAGCTGAAATTTTGCACCGAACTTCCGCTCATTATCCTACGAGAAACCGTTAACGGATTTTTGACGATTAGCAATAGTTTTCCATACATCGCATTGTAAAGTTTATTATTTCACGCCATACGAGTATATCTATATATCCCATAGATACCCCCCACTCCTCCGGCCGCGCTGCTTCCTGGCAAACAGTGCTCGCCCGTATGTGCATATCACTTGCCATGTGGGATGACTTTGTTTGGATTTATTTAATATAGTAGAAGCGCAGTACAATAAATAACGTTTAATATCCGATATATCGGAAACTATTGCTAGTCGCCAATATCCTTTTAAAGGTTCTCTTAAAATATTGAAAAGAAGGTCGGTGCAAAATTTCAGCTTCATCAGCAGGATATGCTTTTCGAAACCTTTTCCCTTGTTTTTACGTGTTACAGTTTAACGACTTGCATTTGCAAAATGCCCAAAAACAAACCATCAATGGCTGGAATAGATCTGGCAAGCCGTTCATCCGCCTACAATACCCCAATGCTGATCGCCATATTATCGGTGCGATGGTATTGGCCCACCAATGGCTGGCATAGATCTGGCAAGCCGTTCATCTGCCTACGATACCCCAATACTGATCGCCATATTATCGGTGCGATAGTATTGGCCCACGAATGGCTGGCATAGATCTGGCAAGCCGTTCATCCGCCTACAGTACCCCAATGCTGGTCGACGAATTATTGGCCGATTATCAGCAAACCGTTTAATGGCTTAATGCTGGCATTTTTGTTACGACAGGCCACCCTATATGGGTATCCATCTATCCATCCATCTATCCATCAATTCATCTATTCATCCATTCATCCACCCATCTATCCATCCATCCATTCATCCATCCATCCATCCATCCATCCATCTATCCATCCATCTATCCATCCATCTATCCATCCATCCATCCATCCATCTACCCACTCGAACATCCGTCTACCCCTCCATCCATCTAACCATCCATCCATCCATCTATCTATCCTTCCATCTATCCATTCATCCATCTATCTATCCATCCATCGATTCATCCATCCATCCATCCATCCATTCATCCATCTATCCATCCATCCATCGATTCATCCATCCATGCATCCATCCATGCATCCATCCATCTATCGATCGATCCATCCATCCTTCCATCCATCCATCTAACCAACCATCCATTTATCCATCGATCCATCGATCCACCCACTATGACACTATATGTCATTCAACATTTTTCAATCAATTACAGTCATTTAGCATATCGCAGCTCCCCCCTTTCTACTACAACACAGTGTCAGTGGAGTGCGTTAGTTTCGTGTGACATCCAGCTAACTCAGACCCCTATACCGAGCCAACCTCAACAAACATCTACATTTTCAAAAGCATTTTCAATGCTAAAAATTGGTTTGTATACTTAAATATACTATCAAAGTATACCTAGAGTTTGATAATTGTAGAAAAATTCTTTCTTAGTTTAAAAAATCCCTCAAAATTGATTAATTTTTACCGTCTAAATGTATATCCCGCCTTCACGCTGACGAACGTCATTATTGTTCGATGTCGTTAATATTCAATCGCTTGTTTGGATCCAAGATTATCAACGACCGTGTATTCGGCATACAAGACACGATACTAAGGCTGACGACCGATTGCTGGAAGTATCTTTATCGCTGGAAAAAATATCGCAATCTCTGGCGTTTCGACAAGGTTCAGATATGTGAGAAATTCGCAGCTGAAAATCCCACGCTGTTGCAATACGATGAGAAGTTCACTTTTTACGGCACCATAGTCGAGGAGATTGACGATATAAGGCCATACTTCGACGTTGCGAGTGTCAGGTGAATCTTAAGGGGACTAGGCAGCGAAAATAGCCCGAAAATGGGATAAAATTCAAATGGCATTTGTGAAAAACCGAGACAACGTACATACATTTTCTTTTTTGCAACGTTTTAATTGAAGTTTTGGCCATTGATTTCAGTGGTTGAAGTTCCAACAATATAAATATTTAAGGGAGATATAGGACAGATAAAGAAGACCACGTGTCTCATGCACTGCTCCCTCATTGCCACGATTCCGAGTGGCCGGTTGAAGTTTTCGGCAATTCCCAAACACCATTCTCTTCAGGGGATGTTCCGCCACAAACTGAACCTAACATTTTTGAAAAAACAAAAATTTAAAAAATAGCGCCTACAATTTGAAAAACGTCGGAAAAGGAATGACATTTGTTGTAATAACAATAATAGTAAATCGACTTTTTTACACAGACGTCGGTTCATTTTGTGGAGAAAGTTGATATTTTCTTTAAAAAAATCGAAGCGATATCTTCAGTCATTCTTGAGTTATCGCAGCAAAACTAGTACAAAATGCGGTTTCCAGAAAAACGTGTTTAAGTTTACGTGGAGTTTTATTATTGCTCTTCTGACCTTATTTTTTGTGAATTTTTCAGTGTTCTTTCCGCCAAAATGATTTGAAATGATTGTAGTAACAGAATCCAAAAAACAATAGAAAAATTTCGAGATTTTTCTGTAACTACTCCCCTTAATAAATTGATTTCTTTTTTTTCGTTTTTTTCGAGCCCTCGCAAACCTCCGGCATTTTTATTCTAAAACGTGTGTTCTCCATGAAGAATCGATTTGGTACCTCTGCTGACGGGGATCAAGAATCACGCGAACGAATGGAAGCAAATACTCGGCAATTATTTGCTGGCCGAAACGCGCGAGTCGATGAACAATCTCAAGCAGAGAATCGAGACCTTTCGAAGCGACGTTGAGCTGGTCATCAATGGATTGGACAGGTTCAAAGTGGTCATGCAATCGATCGCGGACATAAAGAAATTGGCTGTACAATCGGAGGTCCAATATTACCTTCACCAGGTGAGAAGAGATCCTTGGCGATCAGGAGGAATGACGAAAAATTTGCTCGATCGCCATCGATCTTCGGCCAAATGATTTTTCAGGAGACCTTCCGAACTCTCAGCAATCACGGCGTGAGTTATTCAGTGGAGGATGAAGAACTTGCGTACAGATTGGAGGAGGAATGGAACTCTCTGTACCTCGGGGCTCTCTATCGAGCCACAACGCTGGAAAGTACCAAGGATCGTTTCTGCGACATGACCCGAGAACAGATTGCTAGTTTTGGCACCGAGTGCAACGAGTTCGCTGAACTCTTCGAGACACAGGGACCCGGGAGCGTCGGAAGTGATCTCGATGCCGGAGTAAGGAAGATGGAGGTAAGAAGGTAGCCAAATAATAGACAACAAGGATAGGACAAATCTGGTAACTTCAAGGTGCCATGGACGTGTTAAATGTGCGCTAGGAATACGGCAAGCTGATCGACAGGATGGAGGAGAAGCGGCTGGATCTTGCAAACGCCGAGATACTTTTCGACCTCGAGCCCGCCGATTATTCGACATTTCTAAAAGTCAAGCAGGACTACGAGGGAATGGAGATGCTCTACAAACTCTACCGGGCGCAAAAAAACGCCCGGGACTCTTGGTCCAAGACTTTGTGGATCGACCTGAATCCTCAGCAGCTGATGGAAGGAATGGAACAGTTCATCAAAGAGTTCCGTCGGATGCCAAAGCTGGTTAGACAGTTGAACATCGCGTATACAATCGAGGCTACCATGAAGACCTTCAAGAATTCCGTTCCCTTGTTCATGGAATTGAAGAACGAAGCGATGCGCGAGAGACATTGGGAGGAATTGATGAACAAGACTGGCATTCATTTCGACATGGAACCCAGCAGGTGCGTCGGCGATCAATAAGACGCGTCACCGTCATCGTTACCGCAACAACGACAGAAAGACAACAGTGTTTTTTTTCCTAATGAAACTCTCGTAGGGACAATTAAGCATCTCGTCGTTCAATCATTAGCAATTATTATTCGTACAGGGTAACGGGAAACAGCGTTTGCAGGGTCGACAGCAACGAAGACGTCTGCTGTTCGATGTTGTCGATCCTCTTATAAGGAACATCACTTGAGTATCCACCTTCGATTTTGTTGAAACTCATATTTGTGATAAACGATTGACAGCTATTCGACACGTATTTTTTTATCTGCGGAAAAACATTTTCGGGTATCCATTACTTACAGATGGGAACCCCCATTACAGGGGGAGGGGCTCAATGGGGTCCCCTCAAGGGGGTCATTACAGGGGGACTACCTCACGGGGGGTTCCCCCCGTTACAGGGGGGGTCCCTCCTCAAAGAAAAGCGGCCGAGAGCAACGAACGCGTCTGTCCTTTGGTGCTGGCGATCTTCTTACAAGGAACATCACTTAAGTGTCCACCTTCGATTTTGTTGAAACTCATATATGTGATAAACCATTGAAAACTATTCGACACGTATTTTTTTATCTGCGGAAAAACATGTTTGAGTATCAATTACTTAAAAATGAGGGACCCCCCATTACAGGGGGCCCCTCTCAAGGGGGGGGGGGGCTCAAAGAAAAGCGCGTCACCCCTGATTTTTTTCAATTAACCTATAGTGGATTTTTCATCACTTTACCTTAGAAGAATTTTAGTTTTTCTTTCATTCAGATCGGTTAACTACTTGGGAGTGATTCTGCAACACCACCCCTCGACATGCCTTTCTTTGAGGAGTGGTTTTCCCCCTTAAACCCGTTTTTCAGCAGATAAAAAAATATACGTATGTAATAGTTTTCAATGCTTTATCACATATATGAGTTTCAACAAAATCGACGGTGGACGTTAAGTGACGTTCCTTATTAGCTACGAACAAACTTGCACTATTATAGGGTAAGAAGTACGTTCTTCGCAGCGAGCATTAATCTCGGATTCGTCGCATCTTATCACGCCCAATTAATGCATTTTTTATTATACTACTCACAAATAACGCACACTCGCGGAAAGCTAACATGGAACGGTGAGGAATCGAATGTCCTTGGATGGTAAAATCAATGACCGAATTTAGACTTATATCTTCGCTCTTACCGTCACAGATTCACTCTTGAGAACATGTTCGCTATGGACCTGGCAAAGTTTCAAGACATTGCCGAATCCATCGTTACCAATGCGATCAAAGAGTTGGCTATAGAGAGAGGGGTCAAGGAAGTGTCGGAGGTCTGGAAGAGCATGGAGTTCACGGTGATAAGGCACTACAAAGGTAAAGAAAAATCAATACGGGTCAAGGATATTTGGAATGAAAACTCAACAACGATAAGGATGTAGAGATTTGCATCAATAGGATGCAATGGAAGTTCATTTTTCTTAATCGCTCAGTTTTTGCTTTGGTGGATGCTTAAGTGACTTTTTAATCCTTATCAGAGATGTACCACCTAAATCTGCAAAAAAGTATTGAGAATGAAAACGAAGTAGGAAACGAAAAAAATTGAACGGAATTTTCGTTGCGTTCTGGGGATGCAAATTTCAACGTCCTCGCAGGATTTTTTGTAGCAGATTTTGGGGTTGAGGGGGGAGATACCTTTAGGCGAGGAAAAAATGGCTGATTTTCATGATTTTTGTTTTAAGGGAGGACACTACTGTAACTTCCCATTTTCGACCGTTTTCTTTGGAATTTTTTTTTAGGAAATGAAGAAAATACTTGGTCAAAAAACTCTTAGGTTTTATTAGGTATATATTGAAATATGTAAAAAAACATTCATTTGCCAAAAGAATGCGAAATGGCGGCGTACGAGTCGACACAGCACTACTGGTGTTTAGCCAACCCTCTCCGCGGCACGCAGTAAAACTGTCGTAAATTTAATCCTGGACCTAAGAATGAAATATTTTCGTTAATTATATGAGTTTTAGCATTCAAGTAGGGGGGAATTAAAAAATAATGAAAAAAATAGAGACAAGTTTGAAAACACTTCGTTTTTTCGAACATAATTTTAATATAAATAGTGATTTATTTCTTATATTTTTCAATAATCGAAAAAAGTGCTCGTTATTCGCTGTTAAAGCAATCTAAGAAGCCACGGTTAAAATTTCAAGTCGATTGGACGAAAATTGTTCGAGTTCTGCTGCGTGCCGATTTCAAAAACATGTTTTTGAGAAAAACGTGTTTGTTAGGCAACGGTTTTATAGACGCTGCAGCTGATCTTTTTTTTCCGTCATCTAATGCCACCTATTAGTAGAAAACAAAACTATTTTTAGTCGCTGACTTTTTTCTCAAAGATAATAAGCTTACAAGAGTCAAGAACTGCATCCATCGGCGTGGCATCGCCGAAGGAGCGTTTTCAGCGCTTGGAGACTAACCTCAAACATAGCTGAAAAACCATTTAAAAAAATCATTTTTCTGAAGGTTCAAAGGCTTCTTAAAAAGTTTTTAAAACGATTTTTCGTAAGATTCACAGTGGTGTCCTCCCTTAAAATAAAAGGTTTCGTCAGCATTCCTAACTCAAAAGGGGAGGACGTCAATTGAGACCTACCGATTTCGCCCAAACTGCGTGGGTAGAAAGAGGTGGGTCCCTACTTAACTGGACCAAAATATTTCGTCTGAGTGGACCATAGGAAAGGGTAAAACGCTGTCCAAAGATTTCCGAGTAGAGCTTGAGGGATATTTTTTCAACCATTTCCAAGTCAGCGGCGTAGCGCAGTGGTCAAGCGCATTGCCTGTCACCTCGCTGCCTTGGGTTCGATTTTCGCTGATACCGTTTAAACATTTTTTTTCTCCAAATTTCTCGCAATGTTCAATTATTTATTATAGAAATTAAATATATTCAAACAGTTAATTTATATAATTAGGTAAAGTTGTTAATAAAAATAAAAATTCCGAAAATTCTTGCAATTAATTATGTACGCTGCTTTTTCTTCAACATCAGAAATAATTCTAGACTTTTGAGGTTGATATTCATCGTAGAAACATTTTAAACATACATATTTTTCGCATCAGCCTCATTTTATAAAAGCATTGTTTGAGCAGTTACATTTTTCTGAAATATGCTTCATTGGGAAGCATACTTCATTCAAGTTTTGAACCGAAGGTTTTTCCTCTATCAATTTGGATGCAAATGAAGCGTACTGGATCATAGGGGTGAAAACAAGAGCACTGAATTGATGCTCCATTGCTTATTTTCATTAAAAACTCCACCTTATTATATAATTTAACTGCTTGAATACACTTAAATTCTACAATAAATAGTTGAACATTACGAGAAATTAAAATAGAATTTAAAAAAAAACGATAACAGCGAGATTCGAACCCAAGGCAGCAGGGTGACAGGCAATGCGCTTGACCACTGCGCTACGCCGTTGACTTGGAAATGGTTGAAAAAATATCCCTCAAGCTCTGCTCGGAAATCTGTCGAGAGCGTTTCACCCTTTCCTATGGCCGACTGAGTTATAGCTATACGTCACTCTCTTTTTTAAACGCAGTTTAGAAGACCCTGCCATATCTCCGCCATTTTTGAAGATTAATAAGTTAAAAAAATCCATGTAACAGCCAAAGGTAGTAATAAAATATACCCTAAGTCTCAAAGAAGGTTAAGATATTGTTCCTTTTTTTAAAAAATGATGAAAATCAGAAAAATTTTCCTCACCAAAAGTTATCTAAAAATCTCCCCCTCAATAAGATCGACATGATCACCTGCGAAAAAATTACGTAGGCACGGAAGATCGCGGCTACATCCTCGGCCCCGTGGACGAGTTGAACCAGGTCCTGGAGGACAATACGATAAACTTGCAGAGCATGGCGGCCTCGCAATTCATCGGTCCGTTTCTCGGGAACGTGCAGAAATGGGAGAAAACGATGCAAACGATATCAGGCGCGATAGAGGCGTGGATGGAATTGCAAAGGAGGTGGTTGTATCTCGAGGGAATATTCGTGGGTGGTGACATACGATCGCAGTTGCCGGAGGAAGCGAGAAAATTCGACGACATCGACAAGATGTTCAGAAAAATCATGCTCGACACGGCAAAACGTCTGAATGTCCTCGAGTGTTGCACGGCCCCTGGTCGCAAAGACGAGTTCGAAGCGCTTATCGACGGTCTTGACAGATGTCAAAAGTCATTGACTGAATATCTCAGCGGCAAACGGGCCATTTTCCCGAGATTTAATTTCATAAGCGACGATGAATTGCTGGGCATCCTCGGGAGCACTGAACCCGGAGTCATTCAAGAACACGTGGCCAAGATGTTCGACAATCTCGACAAATTTCGCCTTCTTCGTGACAACAGAGAAAAGATTGTCGCGACCGCTCTCATTTCGAGTGAGCGAGAGATCATGGAATTTTGTGATCCCGTGACGGCAGAGGGGAAAATCGAGGATTGGATGGTTCTTGCCCTCAACGAAATGAGAAAATCCAATAGATATATCACCAAGAAGGCTGTTTACAATTACGGCAAGGTGTGACAATTATTAATCATTTGAAAACTCGTTCTCACCAAGTACCGGAAAATGGGGTCACTTTGAACAGGTTTTGGAAGTTTTTTTCTAGGTAACTTTTCTTTAACATCCTAAATTCCAACTTTCTTTGCTCCAGTAGAACAATGTGTCCTTTGGCTAACAAATATATGTAGGATCATAATCATGTAGTAGGATATTTCATGCAAGAAAATATGAATACGTTTGAATATAGTGAATACGAAATACAATGCCACTACAACATACAATGAGTCAAACTGCTTTCGATCTTTACGCTTCACAGTGGTCGGAATCGCCGAAAAAGTCGGTAAAAGTACACCAAGTTTGAGATTTTAACAAAATTTCGGATTCTAATGTTTTCGAGGTCGCTGATCACGAATCTGAAGTCAAATTTGCAAAATTCAAAATGGCGGATCCAATATGGCCAACCAATAGCACAACATTTTATTGAATTAGATAAAAACTCCGTATAATTATGTTTTCGAGGTGGCTGATCACGAATCTGTAGTCAAATTTGCAAAAGTCAAAATGGCGGATCCAATATGGCCTACCAATAGCAAAATGTTTTATTGAATTAAAGTAAAACTCCGTGTACTTATGTTTTCGAGGTCGCTGATCACGGATCTGAAGTCAGATTTGCAAAATTCAAAATGGCGGATCCAAGATGGCCGACCGATAGCACAAAATTTTATTGAATTTGAGTAAAACTCTATGTCCTCATATTTTCGAGGTCGCTGATCACAAATCTGAAGTCAAATTTGTAAAATTCAAAATGGCAGATCCAATATGGACGGTCGATAGCACAACATTTTGTTGAATTCGTGTCCTTAGCAAAACATTTTATTGAATTAAAGTAAAACTCCGCGTACTTATGTTTTCGAGGTCGCTGATCACGGATCTGAAGTCAGATTTGCAAAATTCAAAATGGCGGATCCAACATGGCCGACCGATAGCACAAAATTTTATTGAATTTGAGTAAAACTCTGTGTCCTCGTGTTTTCGAGTTCGCTGATCACGAATCTGCAGTCAAATTTGTAAAATTCAAAATGTCGGGTCCAACATTGCTGACTGGCAGCACAAAATTTCATTGAATTTGAGTAAAACTCCGTGTACTTATGTTTTCGAGGTAGCCGATCACGAATCAGAAGTTAAATATGAAAAATTCAAGACTCAAAATGGTTGACCGGTATAAACGAAAAGTTTTCTTGTAGTTACACTTCGTATATCCGGAGTTTTTAAGGTGGTATGTCATGAATATAGTACAAAGAGTGACTTGATGAAATATGAGGCATGTATTCCAAACGATTTTTTTTAACGCTACAACACAGTATACTATAATAGATCTGAGCTAGGCGCATCCATCGTTATCCTCTACCACGTCCACGGAACCATCAGAACACAGAAACTTTGCCATAGCTTCTGATGAGAAGCTTTTTAAAATCTTTTTCAACTGATTTCCCATACTTGAAATATATGAATCAGATATTATAATGAATATTTTATGCATTATACATGGAATTAAATGAAAAACAACGATTTTTTATAATCAAATTGTCATCTTTATTAAGGAAATATTTTACATCGAAATATCAAGTACCTCAAGTACTATTATAAGCACGTAATCAGTCTTATAATTATCATTGACATCAACATCAACTTGAGCAACATTATAATAAACTTGAACAACTAATTTGAGCAATAATGGAACAAAAATATTAAACAGCGCACGCATTTAAACCGTATTTTGGCGCTCTGTAGCCGATAAAACAAGTAGCCCATAAAACTGTCAAAGTTACCTTTAATGTCAATTTAACCCCGTTTTACGGTATGCAATTTCACACAATTCACTGATACAGTGAGCAGCGAATGAAAAATAAATTATTATGCACACGACTTCGGTGGACTTCCAAGTCGAACTGCGTTGGCTTGGGCCAAAACTCAGATGGGTGACCCCTCAGGCCGGCTTGTACCTCGACTGCTGAACGTGTGGCTGTGGCCAAACACTATGGGGGGACTCGAGACTCTCAGGAACTGGAGAAAGTCAATTCACAATTGTGGGGTGAAAATTAAGGGTGGAGATACCTTTCGGGGAAGAAAAAAAATGCTGATTTACTTAATTTTTTTTCAAAGGCAAGGTTTTTTTCCCTATTTTTTAGACTCAGGGTATGTCTTATTACTATTTTTGGCTGTTACGTGGTATTTAAAAAAAATTAATCTCCAAAAATGGCGGCGGTACGGCACGGAATTCTAAACGGGCTGCGGCGGATGTTGTCAGACGGCGTGACATATAGCGTCGGCGGATCAATCTTTAAAAACAACGACGATTTTTTTTTCATTAACACTCATACGCAGAATATGAACCAAGAAAAAGTGAGAAATGTTGAAAATCGATGAAATGGTACGTTAAGAAACAAAAAGTTAAATTTTCCCGAAAAATAGCTACTTTTTGCAATAAAAAAAACTTTTTTAATTTTCAAAAACATTTAGGGTCATGTTTTAGACAATGAGGTTAGAAAGATTTATACCAAATTTCACGCCAGTGAAAACCCACATACGTCACGCCAGTTCTGAAAATGCAGTTTGGAAGACGATGTCATCCCTCCGTCATTTTTGAAGACTAATGAAAAAATCTACAAATATTACACACAGTGCAACTATTTCATGGCATTGAAAATGTAATCAGACTTTCTGCGTTCAGACTTCTGGGTGAAAAACAGGGACATGAGTTATGTATATATGAGTTGGTTTTTATTATTTTTCAAAAAATATTGATATATTGAGGTAATATAATTTTTTAATTAATAAGAATATTAGAATTGGGTGGGGAAAGGGCATTTTTCAACCGATCACAGGTATTTGGCATGTCACAGCTCTTCCCACTCTACTACACTACAGCTGCAGTGGAGTGGGGGTGGCGTTAGTTTCGTGTGACATCCAACTAACTCAGACCCCTATACCTAGCCTACCTTAGCAAACATATACAGTTTTAAAAACATTTTTAATGATAACATTTTCAATGCTGAACAAAATCACATAACAGCCAAAAGTAGTAATAAACATACCTGAAGTCGCAAAAATGGTGGAGAAATGCATCCTTTGTTAAAAAATCATGAAAATGAAGTGGCTCCGAGGAACTCCGAAACATAAATCATTATTCTAGATTTGATGTGATGCATGTCCTATTGTGGTCTTTTACATGACTGAATGTATTGCACATTATTCTTTTCATGACACTTTGATGAAAAGGTAAGACGACCACGGACCGAATGGATGATGCAGTTTCAAGGAATGATGATACTCGTCGCTAATCAAATATGGTGGACTGCCGAGACCGAAAACGTCTTCGGAAAAATAGCGAGCGGGAAAAAGCGAGCTATGAAAGAAGTACGAAAAGTCGTTATCAATTATTTATACTGGGATTGAACTCAAAGAAATATAGATACATAAATAAATTTAAAAAACTATGTGCAGTATCTCGAGCAACTGAATTGTCAGTTGGAGGAAGTCGTGACGCTGATGGGTGCAGCTGGCGATGGCTTGACTCGAAATGACAGAAAAAAGTTGGACACCGTGCTGACGGTTGACGTACACATTCGCGATATAATCGAAGGATTTGTGCGAGATAGTATCATGGATCCAATGGAATTTGAGTGGGAAAGTCAATTGAGGTGATATTGCGAGAATAATTAAGGAGCTACATCTACCTAGAGGCCCGAAAAAATGGCCAAATTCCAATTTTTATTTGGGGAAATGGTTGTCGAAAAAGAAACGCATTTTTTTACACAAAGGTACATGTATTGAGACCCTTTAAAAAAAATCATCAAACAATACAGAAAAACAACAAAAACCTGACCGTCGGCAGATGATGACATCTTTTTTGCGACGTTTGGCGGTGGACATTATCCAGCTTAAACGGTCCATCCGAAATCTAAAAACTAAACATGTAATTTAAATTAACAATAAATAGGAGTTGTTGACGATCGTCGATTTTCAAAAAAAAAAAAAATTTAACAATGTGGCGACGAATTGAAACTCGAGCATAAAATATCTATAAAAAAAAGTCACCATTTTTACGTAACGATTAAAAAGTGGAGATCGATTTTACCAAATCGTCGTTACTGACATCGTCAACGACCTTTAAATGTTTCATATCGGATCTCCTGTAAATTTGGCAACAACCTATCAAGTGGTTCTTGAGATATCATGTCCACTGATTTTGAAAACAGTGCTTTGAGAAAACGCGTTTAAGGCGGGAGCCTGAATTAGAAGGTCCATAAAAGCTTTTTTTCGGCATTTTTTTTAATGACAAAAAATCTAGGATGTCCAGTAAACATTGAGGTATCTTCTCATGTATATTTGAAATGTAAAAAAAATGTCAACATGAAACAATAAATGACTGCAGATTTATCAGCCTATTCCATGTGCTGCTTGCCACTGCAGTCCCCAATGGACGGGAAAGATGCAGCTCGTAATTCTTGACTGAAACAAAAAAACCAATAAAATTACCAATTGTCATATGTTTTTCTTCTTGGCGAATTAAGAAAAAGCTGAAAAAATCGTGAAATTATAACTTTTATCAGGTTAAAAAAATGTGTTAAAAAAAACACTTCAACGTGCTATTAAAATTATTTAAAAAGATGTTTTCAACGACTTTTTAAATTTACTTAGAAGAGATTTTCATACCGAAGAAAATAAACTTTGGTTTCATGCAATAGGTCGTTTAGCTTTTTTGTTATCACGCCCGCCAATTTGGAAAAGTCGTGAAAATGAAAATTGGAGAAAACGCGCTTCAAAGTTTTTAATAGGAGGAAATATCAATATCAAATATCAATCGCTTCTATGCTTTTGGTCTTGTATCTTCGAAAATATTTACAATTGGCCTCTGTAACTTTGTAAATATATTCTTGGATAGTTTATCTATCGATTTAAGCAATTAAAAAATAAAACGATTTTTCGGAACTTCTAATTCAGGCTCCAGTCTCAAGGCCGTCGTCTAGTGTGAAGATAGAGAAACACTGTCTTTCAAATGTTTTCTCTTGAAAACCATCAGACATAGGACATTTCGGGTTTTTGTGGTTTTTTAAACAAGAAATAAAGAACACATATGTTTTTTACAGATTGAAAAAAATGTCAATTATAAACAAAGTTACACGTATATTAATGTGGCTAGAAAAAATGGATGCCGCCGTTTTTTGGCATGATATCCCAGCTTCCAGTGGCCTGAAAAAAAATTAGAGAAATTTTATAATCTGTAAGCATGTCGCTATTACGCTTGCTAGAATAAAAGAGAACAAAATGTTTGAAAGAATAGCGACGGTGTAACCGAACCGAAAAAGATCATGCTAGCGAAAGTCTACACAGTTGACTGTAAATGATGTAGAACGTATAACATTGTCTAAGCAAATTTCAAAATTGACGTTAGATCACTTCTTAATAGAAAAAAAATCTTGAAATAATTCGTCGGTTTATTGCAAATTTTGAAAATTTTTGAAACTTTCATAGCCGAATTACTTTGACGGTGTTCAGATTTTCGAAGTTTTGGTCTTTCGGGTAAAATTCTTTCTGAGTTTTGATCTTTCATCTTATCGTCTAAAAGGTGATACTATCGAATAAAAATATTGTTGGAAAATGCAATTTTTTGACCCACCTAGGTAGAAATATCCCGTTAAATAAACAACTTTAATGTTACCGATCACATCATCACTATTTACCCAATTTTGGCGGTTCAAAAATCTTTAACTCATACCCCAAAAAATCACATTCAACGCACTAACTACTTCCGATGAATATGTTCTCATAACGTTGAAACAGTTCGATAAAAGAAAAAAACTGATGTGCCTACACGATTATGATTTTTGATTGTGATCCTGATCGAGCCAGATTTTACTGGGTTCGAGATCTCGACAATGTTTGGATGAACCAATGTTCGGGGCGTTTCGAATACGGCTACGAGTACATGGGCTTGAACGGTCGTTTGGTCATAACCCCGTTGACGGACAGAATTTATCTGACGATAACCCAAGCACTGTCGATGCACATGGGAGGTGCGCCAGCCGGTCCAGCTGGAACCGGAAAAACGGAGACGGTGAAGGATCTGGCAAAGGCTCTCGGTCTTTTGTGCGTAGTGACGAATTGCGGCGAGGGCATGGATTACGTGGCTATTGGTAAAACCCTGGGTGGGTTGGCCCAGTGCGGAGCTTGGGGCTGTTTCGACGAGTTTAATCGTATCGACATATCCGTATTGTCAGTAATATCGACCCAGCTGCAGACCATACGTTCGGCATTGCAGATGAAAGCCAAGCGATTCGTGGTGAGCTTCTCATCAACGCTTCAATTACTTTTCGAGTGAAATTAATGGGGGGAGATACCTTAAGGAGTGGAAAAATTGCTCATTTCCATTATTTTTTTTTCTAAGGGATGATTTCTTCACCATTTTTTAGCCGTAGGGCAGGTCTTATTACTACTTTTGGCTGTGACATGGTTTTTGAAAATTAATGTTTAAAAAGGACCGACGTATAGCACGGTCTTCTGGTTGCGGTGAATGTTGTCAGATACGTAGCGTCTGACACATGTTGTGGCACTTGTTGTGACACATGTTATGACACATTTTGTGACACATGTTGTGACACATATTGTGACACATATTGTAACACATGTTGTGACACATGCTGTGACACATGTTGTGACACATGTTGTGAACCATGTTGTGGAACATGTTGTGACAGATGTTGTGACACGTAGCGTCGGCGGGATTAATCTGAAAAAAAACCAACGCAAATTGTTCTTTCATTGACACTCATACGCAGAATATGAACCAAGAAAAAGTGAGGAATGTTCCAACATTCCTCACTTTTCCTCACTCACCTCCACATCGATTTCCAAATCGATGAAATGGTACGCTTTGAAACAAAAAGATTGGAAATCGAGTGTACAAGAACGTGCCATACCGCGCCATTTTTAAAGATTAATAAAAAAAATACCACGTAACAGTCGAAAGTAGTAATAAAACACCCTAAGTTTCGCGAATGGTACAGAAATTTGCCTAAAAAAAAAACATTAAATTTTTTTTTAAATAATGAAAATCAGCAAATGTTTCCCTCGCCAAAAGCTATCGCTCGCCTTAATGAATCTACCTACTATGAACTATCAAAAACGTCACAACAATGAGTTCAATGATAAACATGGACTTTCAGTTTGAGAGTCAGGACATCATTCTTGACTCAAAAGTGGGAATATTCATAACGATGAATCCCGGTTACGCCGGTCGTACGGAACTTCCGGAATCCGTGAAGGCCCTCTTCAGACCGGTAGTGTGCATTGTGCCCGACAACGAGCTGATCTGCCAGATAAAGTTGTTCAGCGCGGGCTTCCTCACTGCCAAAGTGTTGGCGAAAAAAATGACCGTCCTCTATTCTCTCGCCTGTGAACAACTGAGCAAACAAACTCACTACGACTTTGGACTGCGGGCCTTGAAATCGGTCCTTAACATGGCCGGCCAATTGAAGAGAAGTTCCAGCGATTTGCCAGAAAATGTCGTACTCATGAGGGCGCTCAGAGACATGAACCTTCCGAAATTCATTTACGACGACGTGCCGCTCTTCCTCGGTCTCATCAAGGACCTGTTTCCTGGATTGGATTGCCCGAGACTCGGCTATCCGGATTTTAACGGGGCTGTCGAAAAGATGCTCCAGCAGGATGGTTACATCGTTCTTCAGAATCAAGTATGTTAGGTCAATTGGATAAACGATATTGTTGTCAAATTCAGTCAGTCCAGTCGAAATTGTTTCTGTCTGAATCAAGTTGCAAGATAGGAATGCAAAGTCGATCAATTCAGTTTCAATATCCATCAAACAATTCCAGGTGGACAAGGTCGTGCAATTGTACGAAGTGATGATGACGAGGCACTCGACGATGATAGTCGGGCCAACTGGCGGTGGGAAAACGGTTGTCATTGAGACCCTTTGCAAAGCCCAGACTTACCTCAACAAACCTACCAAGCTCTATATTTTGAATCCAAAGGTAGATGATTGTGATTGTCTTGTGCACGATAAATTGCTTGGCCCGTGAAAAATGCGAACTGTTATTCGGATATCTTACTATTGATTATTAGGCCTGCACCGTGGTAGAACTGTATGGCATTCTTGACCCGTTGACGAGAGATTGGACCGATGGCTTGCTGAGCAATATCTTTCGTGAGATAAACAGGCCTCTGGAGACCGAGAAAGACGAACGGAAATACATACTTTTCGACGGTGATGTCGATGCTCTGTGGATCGAGAATATGAACTCGGTCATGGACGACAATAAACTTCTGACTCTCGCTAATCAAGAGAGAATCAAGCTACAAAACCACTGCAGCCTCTTATTCGAAGTAAGAACCGTAGTGTAAGAAGGAAAATCTTTGATATCATCTGTCATCAATGTTGAAGAAAACCCCAACTTCAAAAATATTCAAAAGTATGTTTTCTCAAGTACGGTTGGATCGCAAGGTGGGTGATTTGCAGCATGCATCACCGGCCACGGTATCCCGTGCAGGAATGGTTTTCATCGACCCGAAAAATTTGGGCTACCAGCCTTACATGGATCGTTGGATAAACACGAGATGCAAATCCGAGCAAGAATTCTTTCGCGAAATGTGCGACAAGTACGTGCACGGTGCTCTGAGTCTGATCATCGACGGAATGCTCGGAATGCAGCAAGTTCTTCCTCTCAAGATGATAGTACCACAGACCGCGTTGAACATGGTCAGTCAATTGTCTTGCATGATCGACGGCCTCTGTCCGCCTCGATCGGAGGACGAGCCACCGATCAAACAACCCAGCGAGGCTCCGAATCGCGAAGAAGAAATCTTGATGAACGAAAAATTGGCCGAGAGAAACGAGCTTTTGGAAGCGGTTTACATACAATCCTGCTATTGCTCTTTGGGAGCTGCTCTCGTCTCCAAATCCAGAAACGACTTTGACGAGTACATGAAAAAAATTGCTGGACTAATGATGGTGGAGGACACTCCGGAGAAATTGGCAACTATACGTAAGAAACGGAGAAAAAAACCCAAAAACACTGAAATAACATTATGATATTTGATAACTGATAATATTTGATAACTGACAATATTTGATAACCGATAATATTTGATAACTGATAATATTTAATAACTAATAATATTTGATAACTGATAATAGTTGATAGCCGATAATATTTGATAACCGATAATATTTGATAACTGATTATATTTGATAACTGATAATATTTGATAAATGATGATATTTTATAACTGCTAATATTTAATAACTGATAACATTTGATAACTGATAATAGTTGATAAATTTGATTTGATTTGAAAAAAACCCAAATAACATTATGAAATTTCCCATTGTCCGGTTCATTGTTTACGCGAAAAATGGAGACTCCCTGTGGCAGCTGATAACTTGCATGATCTTTTGGGTCCAGGCTACATACCGATTTTCTTTCGATCTCTCTTCGATTACCTGCTCGATATCGAGAAGAAAGTCTGGATGCCCTGGAAGTGGCTCGTACCAGCGTACATTCACGATAGGACGAAACATTTTTCGGAAATTCTCGTACCCACTATCGACACTCTGCGCACTAATTGGTTCGTCAAGTTGATGAATGATCTCAAGAGGCCTGTTCTCCTGGTCGGCGAGACTGGCACTTCGAAGACTGCGGTTATACAGGACTTTCTCAGGCGATTGGATCAGGAAAAATTTGTAAGCCTCCTCATTCAGAGGGCGTACACAAATTACGTATCGCCCCCCCCCCCCCCTCATGTACCAGGACCGTAATGTCTGGCCGGACCCCCTCCTCTATTTTGTTACGTAACGGATGCTTTGTCATCAATAATTGCGATTTTTCGTCATAGACATTACTAATCATGAAAGGATCGGGTTTATACTCATTTTATTAAGTATATATTCATCTAGTTTTGTACCAATTTTTATGAAAAAATCTTCAAAATTAACGGAGATATATGCCTTGATTTGATGACAAACAAAAAAAATTCTCTCATTGTCCCATCGATATGTTTATGAAAGGTTATTTGCAAATAAGAAGTCAACTATTTATCAATATCTATGTAAATGTAGCTATCGCTATGCGTAGCCGTTTTTTATTTTGTTTTTTTTTTTTACAAAATGCCGACGGTTCGGACATTTTTTTCTATTTTCGAGGTCCTTTTTTGTAATCAAGCAGTCTTTAAAAATGGTAATTATCAAAATTTAAAAAATCGGCTACGTACAACCTTACTCACTGTGATTACAAAAATGTCATTAAAAAAATTAAAATCGGTTGATAAGTTTTTGAGGCTTCGCTGGGACAAGGTCGAAAAATGTAGTTTCGTGAAAAACGCCTTCAAAGTTTTCGTTCCATTATTCTTGATATAAAGTTATGTTTTTTTCTAGAATATTGATACTTACATTAAAGTATCTAGTCCCGGGCGATATGACGGTTCTTCATCTTTATTATATTTCACAAAATAATAACAGCCGGCACTTCATCTATTGTGAACGATGCCACACCTGTAGGTCCTTAGGGCACTAACTGGTCGCACTACCCATTCTCACTAAAGTGACTGGAACTCCGGTAATTTTCGGACTTGTGACTAAAAATATTGCGAACATATTTTTGAATATATGTACTTTCAAGAATTATGAGAAAAAAAATTCAAATTTTCCTTAGAAAAAGTGGGAAAGGGGGAAAGCTATTGTCCAAGTTCTTACACAAAAACTTGAACATGCAGAAATTTTTGTATTTCTGGCAGTTCTAAAATCCTGACGTAACATAAATTTTACCCCCGCCCTCCACGTACGTAAACCGTAACGCCTGGCCGGACCCCCCCCCCCCCAATGGCATTACGTAATTTGCCTACGCCCCCTCTCTGCATAATCAGTTTTGTTTCCATCGCTGCTTTGTTATACGTCGTTTGTCTCACTGAAAATTTATATGTATATATTTTTTTTAAACAAGATTTTATTTAATGTACTAAAAAGGAGACACCATTTTTTTTACCAAGTCACCTATATGTAAATAAAAGCTTGGGGCACTCAACTTAAATGTTTAACAAATTTAATCAATTCAGTTTCATTAACCGTATTTAATTTGGCAGAATAGTAATTAGAAAAATTATTATCACACGTTTACACACAGTTTCAGGGTTTTTATTTAAGAAATCTAAGGTTGTTTTACAGTAAATTAGATACAGTTGATATGTCGACGGATTTATGTGAATTAAAGATTATATGTCTAAATTATGAGCGCCCCAAGCTTTTATTTATAGTCACATATAGGTGACTTGGTAAAAAAAATTATTTTCTACTTTTTAGTCTTTAATTGATTTTACTACAGCTCTGAAATTTTTGCAAAGAGGGATTAATCCTTCCAAACGAACCGGTGTTATTATTGGTTGATTGTCAGGAGAAATCCTGCAGAACTGTGATAGGTGGCATTTATCATAGATGTTGGCTCACCACCTATTGGACCTTATCTTTTGAGGGGTTAGGCCACATTAACGCATATAAAACCATGTGCGAATTTAACAATTTTTTCGTATGAAAAAGTGATTCACTCATAAAATTAATTACACATCTATTTAGTATGAATGTCAAGCTGTTAGATTTTTTTTCGATGTACAAAATGGCTGACTACTAATATTTTCTTTTATTTTTTTTTTGCGCTCCACCGCGTGACCGTTAGCATCCACAATTTTTGACCTAGAAAAAAAAACAAAAATTCTCGTCAATCTACATTAGAATACCTAGAGAAGTACGTACGGAATTTTAAAAATATTGTTTTCTTCAAAAGTTGTAGGTATTTGAATGAATTTTCAGTGAAACATTTCGTATGAAACTGCCAATAAAATGAAAAGTTTTCGATTGATCATAAATTCCGTACGTACTTCTCTGCGAAATGCAATTGGGAACATAACTTTTAAATTTGACGTAAATCGAGTGAAAATTGTTGAAGTTATTTATCACGCCAATTGGAAAAAAGCTGTTTCAAGAAAAACGCGTTTAAAGTTTTAGGTACTCTATGGCCGTGCCAGCGGTGGGCTTACGTTATACGCTTAAAGTCGGTGAAAAAAAAAATTTCTTGCTATAAATCGAATAGTAACTTATTCTTATGATGATAAGGCACCGTTGTAGCAAGACAAAAATCGATTTTTTCGAAAATTCTACTGTGGCCTTACCCCTCAACCTATTTTACCTATTGGACCCTTTTAACGATTGTGCGACCCAAGAGCACTTAGAGCCAATTCATATTTTCTCATGCAGTTTCCATGTAGTTTAGCTCTATTCAATGTTTCTCATTCTGTTCAGTTCTGCTAACGCTTCATTATTGCAAAGTCTCTTTCCTGTTAGCTTTTCGCAGTACAATTTTTTGTTTTAAGGCAGGATTCTACTTTGAAACCATGAAAAAAACGCTATTTTCGTGAATTTTTTCTGAGAATACTATTAAAGATATCGATATGGGGTTTAAACTGTTCAATAAATACACTCTTTAAGTACATAAAAAAAAAATTTTAATGTATTTTATTCATTTTTTGTACACGTAAAATATGTTTAAAGCCAACGCCTCGAAAAGAAGGTACCGTTGCCGTGGTCGTGAAATCTTCCCGACGGATGGTCTGAAACAAAAAAATCAAATAGTTTCATGTTCAGTATGTCTTCAGGAACCGATCTAAGTAGAATATCTTATATACGTGCAAAATTAACAAAATGGCGGCTAAAATACGAAAAAAATTGCGTTTTTTGGGTCTTTTTTTGCAATAAAAAAATAGTTCTAATCAAAATTTTAAGTTGATTGTAGTTAGGTTGGTTGGTACACACATATAGAATATGTGTTCCAAATTTCATAAGGATCGGTTCAGTACTTTTTGAGTTATCACGACCACGGTACTTGAAAATGTCGTTTCGAGAAAAACGCGTTTAAAGTTTTGGTGAGTGATAGGTAGGTGCTCAGGTAGGTGCGTTCGAAAGGCGAAAAGGGATAGTTAGACTGCTTGGAACTTTATAAAATTTTGACCGAACATTCTTGAACATATTTACTTTCGAAAAATGTAAAAAAAAAATTTTTTTTTTCAACGTTTCAAAGTAGAATCCTGCCTTAAGTTGAATCATACATCGTCACCTCTTAGATGCATGTTTGCAAAATTTCAAAGCTCTAAGTAGTCGGGAAGTGGGTGAAATATCGATTTTTCGTTTTGCATTTCATAAAAAGTCAAGTCATCTCACGGTTGCAAGGTCGATCTCTCCGATTTCAATCAAATTTGGCATGCTTGTAGAATGGGTAAAAATAGGCGACACGTATTTTTTTATATCTGCAAAACCCGATTTTTAAGGGTTGAAACGCACCCTCGAAAATTGAGGTGTTTTTCGTTTTTCGTCGATAACGGTGGAACGGTACGAGATTAGAAAAAATTTCATATTGCAACAATGTTTATTTTTTCGTGTACTATGCATTGGAGATGAGAACGATAACGTTATCGACGAAAAACGAAAATTACCCTTATTTTCGGTGGTACGTTTCACCCCTTAAAGATTGGGTTCCGCAGATAAAAAAAATACGTGTCGCCTATTTTCACCCATTCTACAAGCATGCTAAATTTCATCGAAATCGAAGAGATCGACCTCGCAACCTTTCCATGCAAGTCAAGTTAAATAAAAGCTTGTAAAAAACATCGTGTTATGTCTCCCAGAATCAATTGCTAATCAACTTCTCATCGCGAACCACGTCCATGGACGTGCAAAGGAATATCGAGTCGGCGGTTGAGAGACGAACTCGCGACATTTACGGTCCTCCGCCTGGAAAAAAGTTGGTCATATTCATCGACGATATGAACATGCCACTGGTCGACACTTACGGGACTCAGCAGCCCATAGCGTTGCTCAAGCTACTCATCGAGCGAGGCGGATTTTACGATCGTGGGAAAGACTTGAACTGGAAACAGATCAAAGACATTTGTGAGATTTCATACACTCGTTTTTTAAACACTTAATGGGAGCTTTTTACTTTGTTGGGCCAAAAAATGTTCGATTTTTCACCAATTTTTAATGCAAAAAACGTTTAATATAGAATGTTCAAATTTGGTATGTTTACTGAGCGGTCTTTATTGGACATGATGATATTTTTTAAAGTTTGAAACGTGGTACTGGGAGTGGGAGGATTTTTTTCGCTTGCGGCAGTCCTAAGTCCTGAACAGGTAATCTGAAGCAAAAAATCAAACACATTTTCATTTTGTACAATATTGTGTATAAGTTGAACTAGAATCAAGAAGAAATATTGAAAAATAAAAAAATTGTTAGCGATCGAACGGAAAATTTAATTTCACCAAAAATGTTTGCAGTTTTCTGTTCATAATATGAAAACGTTTGAATATTTTTGGATATCTCTAGTTCAACTAATGAAGACGTTTGTTGTACATGTGCCTTCCAAATTTCACAACGATTGCCCATCTAGGGCGTGTAGGAGCACTTCCGCAAACTTGGAAAATGTGGTTTCGGAAAAACTTGTTTAAAGTTAAAATGAAGTTACACTTTCACTATAGAGTACACTTTCCTCTTCTTCAAAAGCTTCCCGAAATAGCAAAATTAAAATAATTTTTTTTTTGGCCCACCAAAGCAGAAACCACCCTTAAGGGCGGGCACCACTGTAACGGCCCATTTTCGAGCGTCTTCTTTGGATTTTTTTTTGTAAAAAAAGGTATAACATACACGGTCCAAAGAACTTTTAGGCTTAACTAGGTATATATTAAAGTATGTAAAAAAAATGTATTTGTCAAAAGAATACGAAATGCCTCTCCGCAGCACGCAGTAGAACTGTCGTACATTTAATCGTGGGACTCAGAGTGAAATATTTTCGTTAATTATATTAGTTTTAGCAGTCAAGTACGAGGGGAACATAAAAAAGAATGAAAAAAGAAAATAGAGACCAGTTTGAAAAAAAGTTCGTTTTTTCGACCATAATTTTCATGTAAAAAGTGATAGATTTTTTTACAATTTTCAATGAATAGAAGAAAGCGCTCTTACTTGACTGTTAAAGCAATCCTAGAAGCTACTGTTAAAATGTCAAGTCGAATGAACGAAATTATTTGGCGTCTGCTGTGTGCCGATTTCAAAAACAAGGTTTTGAGAAAAACGTGTTTGAAGTCAACGGTTTCATAGACGCTGTAGCTGATGAAATTTTTTCCACAATCTAATGCCACCCATTGGTAGAAAATGAAACTATTTTTAGTCAGTAACTTTTTTTCCAAAGCTAGGGGCTTCTAAGAGTTGGGAACGGCGTCTATCGGCGTGGCATCGCCGAAGGCCCTTTTCAGCGCTCGGAGACTCTCCTCAAAAGTAGCTCGAAAACCACTTTGAAACTGTTTTTTACCTATAAACGAATATGCATCATATTTTTGAAGGTTCAAAGAATTAAAAAAAAATGTTTCCAAAAAATGGTTTTTCGACAATTTTAGGGTGGTGTCCCTTAAGGTAATCCCATTGCCAGGCTTTAACCTATAGGATTTTCATTTTTTTTGAGCTTCACCAAATATATTAATAATCGTCTTTGTAAAATGTCAGGGTCGGTTATCGACCTAATTACAGACAAAAATATTAAAATTGCGTATTTTTGTGAAAGAATTCCAAGACAGCATACAAAAACCCAAATTCCGGTCGCTACAAAAGTGTATATATTAGTGGGAATCCGTCAGATTCTTAAAAATAATCAGATTTACATACTTAACACTTGCAGTAATCGAATGCTCTCAGAAAAAATTACGTTTATTGACCTAATTTTTAAGTAATATCAAGTTTAATTTGAACTTCCGGTAGTGGATTTATTACCACTTGCTACGATAAAGAGACGTGACAAGCAAGCCAACAGCTGACTGTAATCCTAACCGTCCTGACCCGAATGCAATGCTTTATATTTCCTGCACCTGACATTGTTTTGACAGATCGACGTTGAACAGCATGGAGGGTAAACTCGCCTGGTTGAGTAAAAAGAGACGGAGATAGAACCAATGTTGCCAAATATCAAACCTAGAAATACTGCGCGAATTGTTGGAATGACTATTTTTTCATTATTCTAATTAAATGTGAAAATTCATTAAACAGTTTACACATGGAAAATTTTAGTTATTACAAATTATTTTTTTTTAATATGTTAAAATAAACCTTTATAAACATTAATGTGGTATGACTAGTGTGAAGCGATAGGATCACCTTAAAGGACAATTGAAAGTTAATCTTTTTTAACTTTGATTTTTCGTGTTGCAGTGTATTTGGCAGCGATGGGAAAAGCTGGCGGTGGAAGGAACGAGGTCGATCCACGCTTCGTTTCCATGTTTTCAATTTACAATGTGACTTTCCCAACCGAAGCCACACTCAATTACATTTACACGAGTATACTCGCTGGACATTTGCAGTTATTTCCGGAAGAGGTTCAAGTCGTTGCGAATATTCTAATTCAGATGACCCTCGAATTGTACAAGGTAAATTGACCGAATTTGCGAAGCATGCTCATTAGGGTGGTACAATTTTAAGCTCTATTTTTTTCCTTTTTCTCACAATTCAATTATCTGCTCTAAATAAAAAAAATTGTCGCGCAAGCTGCGAGCGGTCAACAAATATTTAGAGTTCGCTCAAGCTGCCCAAAAATTCAAATTTTCATTAAAAAATCGATTTTTCTTTCGTCCACTTCTCACCCATGAATTGTACACTTTATCATTTTTAAATAAACGTAGCGAAAACTCTAGCTGGCCAATGAATATTTAATGGTCGCTCAAGTGCTTCGAAATTTCCAATTTTTTAAACTCTTCTCACTGCTAAATTTTGCTTAAATTTTGTAAAATTTTCGAAACAATTAATCCTTTTTTCTTTAGAAACAGACTTTTCAAATTTACCTCACACTTCTAACCCAAGAATTATAATCTTTGTTCTCATAAAATAATTATTTAAAGTTCTTGTCCGTAAACAAAATTATAGGTCGTTTTATTCGTAAAACTGAAATGGCAGCTGTTTTCTGCGCATCATAATGCGTCCCACAGTTGGTCTCGTCAGTCAAATTGCAGACCAATCGTAGCTGTACTCTGACGAGCAACGCCATAATACAATAATACATAACAATACATAATAACACATATCGTCTAATTGGTGTTTGTGACAAATTATTATAATAAATTATTCAGAAAATGTAACACGTCGCCGTTTATTTTGTTTCTATGCTACAAGGAATTATATAGTGCATGCGAGATTTATTTGTTGGCGGAAATTGTGTGACGTTCGAGCGAATGATTCGCGGGATACGCGAGGAGAGATTTTGAAGTTCCAAATGAAGAGAAGGAAAATCTCGCTTGAGAGTTGCGTTTTATTAGTAAGTACCAATTGTCGAGGGAGTGCACGTTTTGATGGTCAGGGACTCGGAGATGGACTAGTTGCTCTTGGTCCAACGGAAGGAACCGTGGATAAGCGGTGGGGCCTAAGAAAGGTGGAGGGGATACCACGCGCGAGTGTAACAAAGCGCGTGAGCTCAGGAACAATGGGACTCACAAAAGAGACGATTGCTGATGAGGATTTCTAGGAAGAAAGATTAGGTTTAGATGAGCGTTGAGGTTTAGCTGTGGGAAACGGTTGATGGCGATATGAAGTATCGGATGTTGGCGTGAGACTGGGTTTGGGAATAGGAGTCGTGTGGGACCGTGACAATTGTAAATTTCGAAAACCTTGTGCGACCACTAAGTATTCATTGGTCGGCGGAAGCTTTCCCGAGGTTAATTTAAAAATTATAAAGCGTAAAATTCATGGGTGAGAAGACGACGAAAAAAAAATCGACTTTTTAACGAAAATTTGAATTTTCGGGAGGCGTGAGCGACCTCTAAATATTTTTTGACCACTCGCAGCTATCGCGACAATTTTTTTTTCTTCAAAGAAGATAATTGGATAGTGAGAAAAAGGAAACAAAAATGGAGCTCAAAATTGTACCACTCTAATGCTCATCTGTGCAATGATCCCTGTGTTACTTTTAGCATAACTTTTTTTTACGTATACACACACGTGTATCTGTATATCATTATTCGAAGGTATTGTCACATTTTATGTGCAGATCGTCACAACCGAATTGCCGCCAACCCCGTCAAAATTTCATTACATCTTCAACATGCGCGATCTCTCGAGAATAACAGCTGGACTTGTTCAGAGTGATCCAGCGTACTTTTCGACCGTTCAACAATTCGTTCGTCTCTGGAGAAACGAATTCACCCGAGTTATATGCGATCGACTGATAAACGATAGTGTAACTGCAGCGTTTATTGTTATCATTATTATGATCGTCGTCATAATTATCGTCATCATTATCGCAATAAGAATAATGAATATAATTTTTTTCTTGAAACAAAACATTCGTGATAGGACGAAGACCTGGTGAGTCAAAATTTGGAGTCGAAAATTCGGGCTGTCTGGGACGAGCAACCTCAGGTCATTGAGTACAGTTTGCGAAATCCTCTTCTATTCGGTGACTTCAGAAACGCTTGCAACGAGAGCGAGCCAAGATTTTACGAGGATCTGCTGGACTACGAAGCAGTTTACAATCTCTTCATGGAGGTACGTTGATGGCCTCTTTACGGTTTTCGCTTCCTCACGTGATAGTTTGCCAAATGCTTGATTTCTTCGATCGAAATTCAGACGCTTCGTATTTTCAAATTGCTTTTTTTATCACAGTTTCCCGTGTGAGCAAGTTGTTTCTTCATTGGAGGCGTTCTCATAGAGGAAGCGTTATGCGCGAAATAAAGTGATAAGATCGACATGTGAAAGTTTTTAAGGGAGATACCTTTAGGCGAGCAAAATATTGCTGATTTTCATGATTTTTTGTTTGTTAAAGAACAGATTTCTTTACCTTTTTTTAGACTTAGGGTATGTTTTATTACTAATTTTGGCTGTTACGTGGTATTCTTTATTATTATTAATCCTTAAAAATGGCGGAGGTATGGCACGGTGTTTCAAACCGGTTGCGGCGGATGTTGTTAAACGGCGTGACATGCGGCGTCGGCGGGATTAATGTGAAAGAAAACTAACGAAGTTTTGTCTTTCATTAACACTCATACGCAGAATATAAACCAAGGAAAAGCGAGAAATGTTGAAAATTGATGAAATGGTACGGTTTGAGAAAAATATTGAATTTTTCGAAAAAAAATTGTTACATTTTGCAATAAAAAACACTAAATTTTTTTTATTTTTCAACATTCACTTATGTTTGAGATAGTATTGGGCAAAATTTAATTGCTAGGGTAACTAAAGATTAACAATGAATTAATTGTTAATCAGGACTGTAACAATTAACAATTATTTAATTGTAATTGTGAAAACTCACGACTAGCAATTAATCAATTGTTAATTGCTGTAGTCGCAATTAACAACCAATTGTTAATCGTGACTCTCCACAATTCGAAACTAATCCATTTTCAATCTTTTTAATGTATTTGATTAAAAACTAACAATCAAAATTGATTATAAAATTGATTGGGCGCGGAGTCGCGGCAGAACAAATGTATATGTTATTGAAATACGTATAGGAGTTTGTTTGGGTTTGTTTCGACTCAAACAAGCCCAAACAAACACAAACAAAGCCAAACCGAACCAACCCAAACTTTGGGTTTGTTTGATCTAGATATTGCTTCATTAATACATTTCAGTGCTACTCTTTGGATTTGTTTGGGTTTGATTAGGTCCAAAGAAAGTCAAAGTTTGGGTTCGTTTGAACCCAATCAAACCCAAACAAACCCGAAGAGTAGTATTGAATTGTATTAATGAAGTAGAATCTAAATCTTTTTTATCTGATATCTGTGAAGTTGAATAGGTCAATTGTTAGTTTTAATATTTACTTTCTTACAACTATTTGAAAAGTTAATTGCAATTCGTTTTTTAGTCAATTAATGAACTAATTGAAAATTTAATTGATTAACGCCCGACGCTGGTTTGAGACAATAAGATTAGAAAGATCCATACCAAATTTAATCAGAATCGGTCGATTAGTTTTTAGCTATACGTCACGCCAGTTTTGAAAATACAGTTTAGAAGACGGTGCTATACCTTCGCCATTTTTGGAGATTAACAATAAAAAAATACCATGTAACAGCCAAGAGCAGTAATGAAACATCCCCTGAGTCTCAAAAATGGTCAAAAAATCTTTCCTTAAAAAAAATCATGAACATCAGCCAAATTTTTCCTCGCTAAAGATATCTTCCACCTTGATTCATTTAGATTTTTCCTCCAAAATACTCTTTGTATTTCAAAAAAACACCGATATTTCGAAATTTGAGAAAGTTATAGCACCTACAAGAAACATCACTTGAGTGTCCACCTTCGATTTTGTTAAAACTCTTATTCGGAGAAAGCATTGAAGACTCTTAGACACGTTTTTTTGTCGTTGGAAAAAAGGTTTTAACGGGAGGAACGACTCCCAAAAGAAAAGCGTGTTACCATTTAAAAAAATACTTCTATAGTGCATTTTTCATCGCTTTCCATTAGATGAATTTTGGTTTTTATTTCATTCAGAACGGTGGACGGCTTATGGGTGAAACTGCAAAACTACCCCTCGACAGACCTTTTTTTGAGGACTGGTTTTCCCCCTTAGTTTCTCCGCAGATTAAAAAAAATACGTGTCTAATAGTTTTCGATGCTTTATCACATATATAAGTTTCAACAAAATCGAAGGCGGACATTAAAGGGGTCTTCTCACTTCAGACGCCAACAAAAAAACTATTTTCATGAATTTTTTTGTTATAGGTTTATATTATAGATATTGATATAAAGGTTGTTACACTTGATAAATACACTTCCGAAATACATTTAAAAATAAATGATTTATTTACGTCACTATTTATAGACGAAAATGATCGCTAAAAAAATGTGCGAAAAAAAATGTAGGTCTGCGCTGTTGATGAAATCTCGGGGATGGATCATCCGAAATTAAAAAATCGAACGGTTTTAGATCCAGTATGTTAATAGCTATAGCGCATATCATACAATTTTTTATATATGCAAAAACAACAAAATGGCGGACATTAAAAAAAAACGTGTTTTTTGCACTGTTTTTGGCAAAACAAAATAGTAAATATCAAAATCTAAAAAAATCGTTTATGTGAGCTATAGCCATAGTTGTAAATAATATGTGGTTAAAATTTCATAAGGAGCGGTTCAATAGTTTCGAAGATTTTATCAACAAACCGTCGAAAAACGTTGTTTCGAGAAAAACGAGTTTAAAGTTTGTTTGGGTTACATAAATACATACATTTTTTTACATGTACTTCGAAAGTGTATTTATTGAGTGTAATAACTTTTATATCAATATCTATAATATAAACCTATCAAAAAAATTCATGAAAATAGCCTTTTTTATCGTCCAAAGCGAGAAGACCCCTTAAGTGATGTTCCGTGTTGGTCCTCTTTCTAAAAAGTGAAGACAAAATAACTCGAAAATAGATTTTAAAAGTTGAATGTAGATTTGAAAAAATGAATAAATCCCGTCGAATCTGAATGAGCACATGGATATTGACAGATTTTGGAAGAGTACAACGAGAGAGGAACGAAAATAAATATGGTACTGTTCAACGATGCACTCGAACATCTGACGCGAGTGCATCGTTCGCTGAGACTGCATCGCGGCCACGTGCTCGTCGTTGGGATCGGTGGTAGCGGAAAACAAAGTGTGATAAGACTGGCAGCATTCGCAGCTGATTGCGAAACTTTCGAAATATCGTTGAGTCGCGGTTACAACGATGCCAGTTTTCGTGAAGACATGAAGAGGCTCTACAATATGGTGGGCGTTGACAATAAAAAAATGGTCTTCCTATTCACCGGATCACACATTGCAGACGAGAGTTTTTTGGAATTGGTGAACAACATGCTGATGACCGGTGTCGTGCCGTCTTTGTTCACCGACGATGAAAAGGAAGCCATAGTTGCCTCGTGTAGAAACGCCGCTAAACAAGCCGGCTACGGTATCACAAGGTCAGCTGACAAGGAAAGGTCGCGAGGTTGAACTCTCTGATTTCCACAAAATTTGGCATGTTTGTAGAATGGTTAAAAATAGGCGACACGTACTTTTTTATATCCGCGGAACCCAATTTTTAAGGGGTGAAACGCACCCTCAAAAATAGGGGTGTTTTTCGTTTTGCGTTGATAAAGTTTTAACGGTAGGACATATGAAAAAATCTCAAATTGCAGCAACGTTTATTTTTCCGTGCACTATACATTGGAGTTGAGAACGATGGAGATAATTAATTTGAAACGAAAACCACCCCTATTTTCGAGGGTGCGATTCACCCCTTAGCAACCGGCTTCCGCAGATATAGAAAAATACGTGTCGCCTATTTTTACCCATTCTACAAACATGCCAAATTTAATCGAAATCGGAGAGTTCGACCTCGCGATCATTCCTTGTGAGTATCATTTAGGATCGATCGGTTTTGTCGGTTGATTCTCAATGAAACTCATAATCAGAAATCGATTTTGAGCGATGATTTTTTACCGAGTTTCCCATGATGACAATATCTGAAACTTGGTAAAAACATAGCTGCATGTATCGGCACGGGTTTTTCGCAGTTTCCCTGTGTTCTACTGCAAACTAGTGGCAACACTCCACGTGATCTCTGAGGAACCTTCCATTGGCTCCGTGCAAAGTATAGGGTGGGGGTAATGAAATCGAATGCAGCGCCCGCAGTGGACAAAAATGCAATAAACTCGGCTATTTATCTGTCAAATCTGTCTGAGCGTAATATGAGATTTTTGCAATAATAGTTAAAATATTGGTTTATTAAAAATGGGCCACGACAAGTAATAAATTGCAAAAATACCGCAAAGAATAGCAAATGCAAATTGTATCGATTCCCTGCGGCAAACTGGAAGTTGGAACAACGCGACAAATGGATGGCTGCAGTTTTACCTTTGATGAAGTTTTGTAATGCGTCAAAGAAGTTGAAGTTTGCCTTATGACACGAGCGTGAATTATTAATAATTCGCAATATCTCCAATTAATTGTTTTTTCACAATAACTCAAATTGATAATTCACAAAACATGACCGGAGTTTAAAATCAAGTTTAAACTTGGGTCATGTTTTGATCTTAAGGGATAACACCACTCGAGCCACAGAAAATAAGGCCTAACTTTGACAAATTACTTTGGGAGTATAAAAAAAGGAATACGATTTCTTTTGAGAGGGTTTATATAACACATATTAAAGTATAAAAAATTATCATAATTTTCATACAAAATGGCGGCGACAGAGCCCATTTTGAGAATCGTGTTTTTTTTTACAAATGGCTTCACGGAAGGACGGTTTTCTCGTAAAGTATAAGACCTGGAAAAAAAAACAAAAAACATTATAATCTATATATTATTAACTATAGGGCTACGTAGGGATGTTTTAATCATATTTTGAAAAAATGGCGCTCTTTGAAAGAAATAAATCGATTTTTTGCCCAAAAAATAAGCAGTAAATTGTTTATAAAAAAGGTTACATTTAATTAAAGAAAAAAAGGGCTACGTACTTCCATAGAGAATGTAATTGTAAAGCTACTATCGAAATTTCAAATCGATCCATGCAAAGGTGTTCGAATAATCCGTCCTACCAGTTTGAAAAAAGTGGTTTCGAGAAAAACGCGTTCAAAGTGGTACGAGGCGCCTGAAAGAAGTCCGAGGCGCTGCAGCAAAATCGATAATTGAACCTTTAAATTTTTTCTTGCTACAGGACCAATTGCATATTGTTTTCATGACCCCAAAGTATTTGTTAAGTAAAAAAAACGATTTTTCCAAAATCCTAGAGTGGTGTTATCCCTTAAGGAATCATCACAGTGTGGCGAGTAAAAAAATGGGTAATTTACGCGGCCTTTTTCGATGGTTAAAATACGCTAATCAGTTTCATTTTGTTATGCCAAATCAAAACACTCATGAAGAGCAGAAAATAAATGTTTAAACGTTTAGTTATTTATTTTTGCTGTGTCTAAATTTGAGACGAATAACTTGATAACTCTTCCTTTGAGACTGTACACCGTTTTGAAAAATGGATTCTCGAGAAAAACGCGTTTAAAGTTTCGAGTGCTGAATTTTTATATAAATAGTCTACTTACGATCATTCGGCGATGCTAGGTCCATGATTATAACCGTCTATACTATCGGATGACGCAAAAAAAAATTTAATCGATTTTTTGAAAATTTTACACTGTGATAATTCCTTAACTCTTCTACGTCCCTGGCGTGTTCAGCAGACGCCAATAGTTTTTCTTAGAATTGAGTTGGAGGTTGGAAATAGATATTGTGAGTCATACTCTCGAAGCCGATCTTCAAAATTACGCTCAGTTCGGTCTGAAAACAAAATTTTATTTATTATATTATAAAGTGGTGCAGTAACAATATATGTTTGTTGAATTTTCATAAAAGCAATTAATACAAAAATAGAGTAAGGTTCAAATCCCCCCTCCCCCCCTATCGAGCTGAAATTTTGCAAAAACTTTTCATATTTTAAGACAACCCTTAAAGGGATTTTTGGCAACACGCAATAGTTTTTGGGTTTGTTTGGGTTTATTTAAGTTCGTTTGTTTCGGTTTGTTTGGGTATTTTTGTTCGGACATAACGAAGAGCGCGAGAATATATATAGGTATGAAAGGAGACGTAGCAGATTCATATATAGTCGGCGCGCGTTAAAAAAACTTTAAAATTTAATATCTCGAAAACTATTGCGAGTTGCTGAAAATCCATTTAGGGGTTGTCTTAAAATATTAAAGGGAAGGTTTGTGCAAAATTTCAGCTCGATCGGGGGGAGGGGGGAGTTCGGAACCATACTCATAAATAAATCTTAAAAATTCAATATCTCGAAAACTATTGCGAGTCGCCAAAAATCCCTTAAGGGGTTGTCTTAAAATATTGAAAGGAAGGTTGGTGCAAAATTTCAGCTCCATCGAGTGGGGGGATTCAGAACCTTATCCCAAATATATACATTTTAAGAACATTTTCCTTACTTTTTTTCACTTTACTGGAAGGAAACGCTCTTGCTGTCTTTGGCCAGACAAATTGATACAATGCAAACGAAATTAATGCAATTGAGACGTGACGATAATTTTTATAATTTACCACAATATCCAATAGCGTATTGACAAATGAAGAGTAAACTTCAATAGGATCGTAAAAACCGCCAAGGGCGTGTGAAGAAACTTTGGAAATAATTGTATAGTTGTTTGCCTTTGTCGAAAATTATTTTCTTCCTCCTGTACATCGGGGCGCCGAAATTTTTGTGTGACAAACTTCTCACCTTTATTCCGCACAAAACTAATGAATTTCTGAAAACTTCTTCCATTTTTACTGTTCTTTTTCTAACTGTTAAAAAAAATTGAACAATTTTCGAGGCCATCGTCCTAATTCGTAAAATTCGACAATGCAGAGAAAACGTTTGGGCTTACTTCGCAAAAACGAGTCTCGCAAATTTACGAATTGCACTTTCGATGAGTCCGGCTGGCGAGACGCTACGAGCGCATTGTCGCAGCTATCCGGGGCTCGTTAATAGTACCACGATCGATTGGATGTTCACCTGGCCGGAACAGGCACTTTTGGCAGTCGCTAATGTCGTTTTGCGGGATGTGAGTTCGAGAAAAAAAAATACTGAATAGAAAGAAAACAAATATTTGGAAAACAGGGAATCAATAATTTGAGATTATTCTGGAAATATAGGGTAAACCAGCAAGTGAATGGACCAATAACGACACTTTAGGATTCCGATGGGCTGTAAGTGGAAATACTATAAAAACTAAATTTTTAATTGCTATAGCTAACAACAGATATTATTCTGATAGTCGAAAAAAATATTCGAAGTAATTGCAATAAATAATATTGGAGAAATTGATTGATGAGTAGCGAAATGACTAAATCGTCAGTAAATAGACGAAATTACCAATAAAGTGACACTCGACCGCCAGTAAATGGTGTAGAGTAGATAAACGCTGTGAAGGATAACGATTTACTATTTATTTTCATGTAATGCTAAATTTGGAAATTGTATTGCACAACAATTATAATATTCTAATACATATGAGCATTATATTTGTTATTACGATTTCATAGGAAATACACAACGATTTTTGCATCTCAACGTGACATTCGCAAAAATGTATCAAAGTTTGTTCCGGCAGAGAAATATAAAATTAAATTTTGTTAAAATTAAAAAAAAAACGAATGAAATTATTTTATGGCAAAATAATGATATGTAGGGTCAGTGTAGGGATCAGTGGCTCATTTTTTTCAGCGGTCACACAATCTCAATGAAACTTTGACTAAACGTGGGGTGTGTTTAATGGCTTATTTTTTTCAAAGACACTGAACGGCCTAACCTAATAGATATTGAGATAATAACTATTTAAAAAAAAATGGGATTTGAGCATCTGTGTACTTGGGGGTTTACAGTGTGAAACGTGCCTAATTTCACAGTCAAACAAAATTTCAAAATCAAGCAAAATTTAAAGAAAATTACCCTGATCCACTGTACATTTGTAGGTAATGGAGTGCTTTTCTCTATACAATGGGGAGTATTGTACAGTAAACTATTGAAAAATTAATTAAAAAAAAACAGCTTATTATGAGATCAATCACAATCATTTATTGAATATTAATCAACAATGGGTACCTACCTAATGAGGTAGTACCAGTACCTATCTAAATCACAACGCGAAAATATTCACATTATGACTAACCTCTGTGTACCTCGGAAAATTGAGACACTTTGTACCCACCCTCTCTTTTTTTTAAGGCGGCTACTGACAAGTTTCTATTTTTGTTAGGTTAACAAACACAATGGTCAAATACCGCAATATAGCTGTGTATTGCGGGAGAACAATGACTTCGAACATAACTGCGATAGGTGAAGAAGCAAAAAACATACAGTCAGCTGGTTTTTCAACTTTTGACACGAAAAATCATATAAAATCACCTCTCACAACCGAATTGCGCGGGAGCGACCCACAGAGAGGTTCAAACCTATTGGCACTTGAGGGCGGTTCTAATGTGAAAAAGTAGCACGTATATACTTCTGAGAACCACTTTCTGAGAACCAGAAAAGGTTCAGTGTACCCACTGTTGCCACTGTTCCCACTTTGACCGTACATTGTCATCTCTTAACAGTAATTAATTTCGTAATTTTCAGCCGATGACCTAAATGTTTTACTCTCCTTTAAGGGGCTAGTCCACATTGGAGCCACGAAAAAGGCTATCTTTGCGATTTTTTTTAGGCTTTTATAAATGAAATGAATATAAAAGTTGTTGGGCTTGATAAAAAAGTCTTGAAATACATTTTTAAAAAATTTCATTCATTTTTATTCATTTTTTAGCTACAACAACGCCTCAAAAATAGGTGGGGTAGGTAGCTCCATCACAACTCGGCAACGGCTTGTCTGAAACAAAAAAATCAAAGTCCATTCGATTCAGTATGACACCAACTACAAAATAACCCTCAGATATAAAGTTTTATCAAAAAATAAAAAATGACAGATGAAAAACGAAAAAAGTAAAAAAACGCGTTTTTCGCAGTTTTTCGCAAAAAAGAGTAAAAATCAAAATGTTAAAACCATCGAGGGTCTTCTTGTTGCGAATAATGTGGTTCAAATTTCAAGAGAATCGGTTTATTAGTTTTTGAGATATGATAGAGCTAGATTTTGAAAACGTTGTTTCGATAAAAACGCGTTTAACGTTTATACTATGAAAAACTCTTCCCTAAACTCAATCGGCAATTCCTGCACCGTATAAAATCCCTTCTGATTGCTCATCATCGTCGATTTCTTCAAGTCTTGCTTGCTTTCGATTTTTTGAAATTTTCAAAGTGGACTGGCCCCTTAAGAATTATCAGAACAGAGCCCATATGTCCATTGACTGGAAAGTGTTTAAGGGGGGAGATACCTTTAGGCGAGGAAAAATTGCTTTTTTTAAGTAAAGATTTCTTCACCATTTTTGCGACTTAGAGTATGTTTTATTACTACTTTTGGCTGTAATATAGTATTTTTTTATTGATCTTTAAAAATGGTGGATGTATGGTCTCCTAGACGAGTTGCGGCGGATGTTGTCAGACGGCGTGACACGTAGCGTCAGCGGAATTAAGCGGAAAAAAAAAACGAACGAGGATTTTTCTTTCATGAATACTCATACGCAGAATATGAACCAAGAAAAAGTGAGAAATATTGAATATCGATTAAACGGTGCGCTTTAAAACCAAAAGATTGAATTCTCCAAAAAATATGACTACATTATGCAATAAAAGAATACTTTTTTATTTTCAAATAAATTCAGGATCAGGTTTTTGACAATAAGGGTAGAAAGATTTATACCCAATTTCATCAAAATCGGTCGATTAGTTTCGGCTATATCGCTGCCATTTTTAGAGATTAATAAAGAATACCATGTAATAGCTAAAAAGTAGTAATAAAACATACCCCAAGTCTACAAAATGGTGAAGAAATCTTTCCTTTAAAAAAAAATCAGCAATATTTTTCCTCGTCTAAAAGTATCTCCCCCGTCACAATACAGCATCAGTAAATAAACATGTCTAACATGCCTAACAGTAAATAAACATGTCTTACTAATAAGACCTATCATTAGAAATTTATTTTTAAATGTTGCAAAACGTCATACATTGATTCTATCTCAAGTAATGCAAGTAATACTTACCCTTAAAATACATAAAAACTATTGCTTTCGCCTCTAGAACACCTGCTGTGTTACAGCCGTACCGTAAGTTGCGCGGCGTGCAACTACCACAAACTAGAATAATTCCAGGTTTCGTCAAAATTCGATATTAAACCGAGAAATCGGTTTCAACGACACGATTGATTTTTTCCTCAATTATAGTGATACGAGTTTTTTTTTATCGACGATTCATGTGGTCTAATTATTTTAAATATAAATCAGCTTTCATCCGTTCACTGGTCCCCGTCCATTCACTAGTCGGGTTGCCCTATGTGGCGAATGTTTAATCGGTATCGACGTGGAACTTTAGCGTTCGACTATCTTCGGTTCGGCCTCTGTACGTTGAATCATGAAACTTAATGACTTTTCAGAATGCAATTGTGCCGGAAGAAAATCGCGAGTCTATAGTAAAGCACGTCGTTCACGTTCATGTCTCGATCGGTCGTTACACCGCCGATTTTCTCGCAAAGTTACGACGCTTCAATTACGTCACACCGAAACATTATCTCGATTTTATAAACTCTTATCTCAATCTTCTCATCGAGAAAAAGGATTACATAAATACGCAGTGCGAACGTCTTTCGGGAGGTATCCATTAATAATAATAATAATAATAATAGTTTTTATAATATATAATTTGATTTTATAATAATAATTTAAAAAATAATTCGATTTTAATTTAACATTTTTTATTTATTTCTTTTAGATATTTTTTAAATAAAAGGAAAACAAAAAAATATATTTTAATGGATAATGATGATAATACTAATGATTATTATATAATAATAATCATAGAGTTATTAATATTGGCAAATAATTATTAATATCGAACATCTCGACACATACGGGATTGGGAAGAAATGACAATTTGTAACTTGATGTTGTGAATAAATGTGGACAGGTTTAATGAAAATTGCCGAAGCATCCGAGACCCTGGAAGAATTGAATTCCGTTCTGGCAATTCAGCGAGTCAAAGTTTCCGAACAGACGAAAAACTGTGAACAATTATTGGCCTCGATTGGCACAAGTACGGACGTGGCTATGGAGAAGAAGACGCTCAGCACAGAGAAGAGAAAAGAGATCGAGGAGCAGAACAAGATAATAACAAAGGAATCAGCCGAGGCAAAAGTGGCTCTTGCCGAGGCGCAACCAGCCCTCAACTCAGCGAGAATAGCGCTCAGCGAACTTGAAAAAGGAGACATTACGGAAATACGGTAGGGGAGACTGTGGCTGGTTGTGACATTTTTATCAAATTTACCTACTACATGTCGTCTTTGGAAAAATCAGATTTTTCTATATGTTTTTCATATACAGGAATTAATAAGCGTTTAATACATGTGCATGGTTTAGTTGTGAGTTTGACGGAACTATTAGAAATTAATGTTAAAAATAAAAATGAAGGTGCAATCTTTTGCCCCTTACCAGGGTTTAGCTGTTATACTATAAGGGGTAAGATGTGACAAAAAATCGACGGGCGTACTAATCAGTCTTTGATTTTGAGAATCATCATCGGAATCAATGTTTTTTTAATAAAATATATGTACGCCTTGAACAGTCTTTAGATACCTAGCTTACTGACAAAAACTAGAAAATTTTAACATCAACACAATTCTGATAACCCTTTGAAGCATACATTTTTTCTTACGTGCAACCAGTTAAAAACTTTGTACTCGGGGGTTTTCGGGGTCGCTGATTACAAATTTGCACTCAAAGTTTGGAAATTCACGATGGCGGATCCAATATGGCGGACCGTAAATGCAAAAATCGTTTGATGAAAACGAAAGTTGGTACTCGGGGGTTTTCAGGGTCGCTGATTACAAATCTGCACTCAAAATTTGGAAACTCAAGATGGCGGATCGAATATGACGGACCAAAATGCTCAAAGTAGCTTGATGAAGATGAAACTCCATGTGCACAGGTTTTTTGAGTCGTTGAATTCGAATGTCAGTTCAAAATTGAACAACAAAAATGGCAGTTCCAATATAGGATAATGAAACACAAATCTGGCTTGGTCACTGATACTAATCTGAGCTTACAATAAGCATATGGGTCACGTTGACAAGTCAGACATGTTGAAGTCCTGTTACGAAATAAATCGAAAGGCGAAGAACAGGTGGCTCAGAATATTTTGGCACCTTGTCGATGTCACCGTGACGAACGCATTCGTAATTTATACTGAGTGCGGCAATAAGGCAAATTTGAGTCTGAAAAATTCAGATTCGCGCTAGTTTAAGGATTGATTGGAGGAGCTCTTCCTTCGAAAAAAGGCAGGAAAGGTTCCACCAATCCAATCAGTAGCCGTACTAAGCCACAAGTAGCCCTGGAGAAACGTCGTTCTGCGGTCCACATGCCCCTAATTATTGAAGAAAAAAAGTGTACACTCAAAAGCAGAGCTCATTGCTCTGACAAATTGCACAAAAGTGTCACATCCTGGATGTGTAATACTTGCCAAGTGCCTCTGTGCCTAAACGTAAATCGCAATTGTTTTGCGGCCTACCACACCTAAAACGATTTTAGTCTTTAGGTAAAAATAAATATGAAAAAGTGAAAAAAAATATAAAAAATAAAAAAGCAAAAAAAATATATAAAATAAAAAAGGGGAAAAAAATAAAAAAAGTAAATTTTTTTTTAAATACGGAGCTAGAAACTCGCTACATCCTAGCCGTTAGCTCCGGGTAATGCTAAAAGCGTAATTCTATTAGAAATTTAGTACCTATAACAGAATCAACATATTGAGCAACTCCAATGTTTTAGTAATTCCAGTAAAATCTCCGGTTTTGGTTCGCCATATTAGATTCGCCATTTTGAATTTCTGGATTTTGAGCTCGAATTCGTAATCAGCGACCCAAAAAACGTCCCTGAATTCATTTTTTGTGTATGGTTTACCTGCTCGATTAGGCACAATTACATTTATTGTCTAAAAAACGTGTTTTTTTTTGTACTGTAGTGGTGATCGACATCCACTAAGTGCAACATAAGCCCTTAATAGAGATATTGTAGTAACAATTGATTTCCCAACATCCTAAATATACATTTATATTAGTCCCTATGTACTTTTTTTATTCAAGAAAAAGAGAGTGGAAGTAGGTGACATACCAGTATGTCACTATGCTTCAAAGGGTTAAGCTAGAAAACAATAATAAAAGTCAATTTAAAGTAATCGAACATAAATAATTAAACCACAAAGTAATAAATTGAAATAACCATTATCACAATGATTGCACACATGAAACGTGGTGTTGGCAGTGACATATTTGACGTAGGACCATTTTTTGCAATTAGTGCACTGGATTCATTCTTCACCAGGGTGACCTTGATCGAACGGACAACAACAGACAAGACAAAAATATTCCTCATCTTTCTGTTCTTCAGGATCAATCAGAATCTTCCTTTATTCCGCCTTCCTGCTTTTTTTTGTTATCTTTGAGGGACTTTGGCTTTTGTTTTGCTCGTCAGCTAAAGCGTTCTTCATTGGATATACTAGATGGGGCAAGTTGTGACATCACTACCTACCCCCGATATTTGTAACTTTTAGCCCCATTACCAAAATTAACCATGCAAAATTGTACGATATTTGTTTAGGTTATCTTAGCTACAAAATCTTGGTTTTAGCCTATAAAGAACACGTAAATACATACCATGACACGATTTTAATACTGTAATAATAATAGCCGCAGGTATATACCAAAATTACTAAATTTAAAAAAGTTACAAATCTGCATTTATTTTGCACCAACGCGCGACGTAAAGTGCAACGTTGCCACATATTTCCTCTCTTTCTAACATTTCTGCAGCTTCACTTCTTGATTGGGTATTTTCGCTTTGACTTTTTATCCCTATAAATTCCAGTATCAGTCTCCCCTACGATACGATGAAATAAAAAAATACACAAGTGCATGCCCCTGTATTTTGATTTGGGAAAAAAATGTTAATGTTGGAAGCATCAATGTAATGCAATGAACATTAAGGAGTGACGATGTCAGGTCGAGACTCATACGAGGATGTTGCTTAAGGGGTCTTCTCACTTTACACGCTAAAAAAGGCTATTTTCATGAATTTTTTTGATAGGTTCATATTATAGATATTGATATAAAGGTTGTTACACTTAATAAATCCACTTTCGAAATACATTTTAAAAATTTCATTTACTTAAGCCACTATATAAGACGAAAATAGTAGTTAAAAAAATGTTCTAAAAAAATTGTAGATCTGCGCTGTTGATGAAATTTCGGAGATGAATAATCCGAAACAAAAAAATCGAACGGTTTTACATTCAGTATGTTAATGGCTACAACGCATATCATACGATTTTTTATATATGCAAAAAAAAACAAAATAGCGGACATTTTCGAAAAAAAACGTGTTTTTCTCACCGTTTTGGCAAAAAATAGTAAATATCAAAATTTAAAGAAATCCTTGATATGCGCTATAGCTATAGTTGTAAAGAATATGTGGTTAAGATTTCATAAGGATCGGTCTAGTAGTCACGAAGATTTTATCAACAAGCCGTCGAAAAACGTTGTTTCGAGAAAAACGCTTTTAAAGTTTATTTGGGTTACATAAATACATAATTTTTTTTAAATGTATTTCGAAAGTGTATTTATTAAGTGTAACAAATTTTATATCAATATCTATAATATAAACCTATCAAAAAATTCATGAAAATAGCCTTTTTTAGCCTTTCTAAAGTGAGAAGACCCCTTAAAAGTAACGTGCATCATTGATTTTTCGTGGCATATTCGTAGATCGTTCGCGACTCCCCCCGAGCCCGTGCAAACCGTTTGCGAGGGTATAGCCATAATTCGCAATATCAAGGACATCTCGTGGAAGGGCGCGAAGGGCATGATGAGCGATCCAAGCTTTTTGCGGACCCTCCAGGAGATGGACTGCGATCAGATTACGTTGAAGCAGCAGCAGCTCGTCAAAGCGCATCTGAAGAAGTCCACGAAATTGGATCAGATGCAGAGTATAAGTAAAGCCGGTTACGGACTCTACAAATTTCTTCTCGCGGTGCTGGATTATTGCACCGTTTTTCGAGAGGTAAGACTAAAGAACGTCGAGGGTGCTCGATCAACGGGGTCATCCCCTGTGACAGCATTTTTTTCGCTTCTTTCGGTATTTTTTTTATGCACCATTAAGAGATTTATGACCCTTAGAAGAAGGGATGAACCATTAAGGATTTTGGAAGATGCGTTTTTTTTGTTTAAAAAATACTTTGGGGTCATAAAAACAATATGCTATTATTGGTCCTGTAGCGATTTTTTTTAACGGTTCAATTATCGATTTTGCCGCAGCGCCTCGGTCTTCTTTCTGGCACCTCGTACAGATTTAAACGCGTTTTTCTCGAAACCGCTTTTTTCAAACTGGGAGGAGGGATTACTCGAACACTTTTGCATGGATCGATTTGAAATGTTGATAGTAGCTTTAAAAGTAAACTTTTTTTTTATAAACGATTTACTGCTTATTTTTTGGGCAAAAGATCGATTCATTTCTTTCAAAGTGAGCCATTTTATCAAAATCCAATTTTACAAATCCCTACGTAGTCCCATAGCTAATAATATATAGATTATGATTTTTTTGGTTTTTGTTCCAGGTCTTATACTTTACGAGAAAACCGTCCTGCTGTGAAGCTATTTGTAAAAAAACACATTTTTCAAGATCGGCTCTGTCGCCGCCATTTTGTAGGAAAATTATAATAATTTTTTTTTTAATGATTTGATATGTGTTAAATAAACTCTCTCGAAATAAATCCTTTTCCTTTTTTTCTACTCCCAAAATAAATTGTCAAAGTTAGGCCTTATTTTCTGCCGCTAGAGTGGTGTTATCCCTTGAAACACACTATCTTTGAATTTTCACCACACATTTATTAACATATTCACAGTTCCTCAGAATGTTATTAAATAAAAACAACGAGTTGAATCGACTTTACACCGTTCGGAAGACACTCATGGGTAAAAAAAAGTTGGTTTACGGCTGCCATGATTCCAGAGGTTTTGCTTATCTGAAAAAAATCAAACGACATTTCAATTCGTAGACCTGAGGCTATCGTCGGCACTAGAGTAGAGTAAAAATATTGAAAAATGAATTTTTGGCACGGTTTTAAAAGTTAAGTTCCAAGTTTCGTCAGTTTTATTGACCTTTTCAGCTTAAGGCGTTACCCCCACATGTAGCGCAAAAAGGCCTTTTTCATGAATTTTTTTAAAGAAAACTACAAAACTTTTTTAATCGATTAATATACCATCTTAAAGAACACATCTTGAAGAACTTTCAGTAATTTTTTTATTGAAAAATATTACATTGTTTAGTGGCAAATGGCCGTCAATGAAATAATGTTTTTATATACACGGTTTGCGGTGACCAACATTGCGGCGAAGTGGATCATCTGAAAAAAAAATGCGGATGGATTTAGTGAAATATAAGTATAAACTTCGATTTTAACGAAAAAAACGGCCGTTTTTTGGCTATAAAGCGGCCACTTTTTTCGAAAAAAAAAAATCGAACGATTAAAGACTACATTTTTATGTATTAAATAAGCCTGCAAAATTTCAAGAAGATCGGTTCATTAGTGTTCGAGTAATCTTGGTCACCGACTTCAGAAATGCCATTTTGAGAAAAACGCGTTTAAAGTTTCAATTTCAGTTTACACGAAGAAAATATTTTTTTTGTAAACTTACATAGAGTCATCTATTCCGGGCCCCTACAGAAGTATGGCCCGGATACTTATACTTCAAAAAAATGTAATAAAAAAAATCGATTTTTTCAAAATCGCAAGTGGGGGTAACCCCTTAAAAAACACTATGTCATATATCAGAAATATTCTAGTTCGGGTGAGAACTATAGATGTGCTGACTATACCATAAAAATTTGAGCGCAATCCGTTCAATAGTTTTCGAGATATCATGGAAGCCAATTTCAAAAATACAGTTTTGAGAAAAACAAGTTCAAAAGTTCAAGTACGATTTGAACAAAGAAAATGTTGACTCACCATTAGTCCGCTATGCCGAGTCCATATAACTCGCTCACATTTTTTGCAATTTGTGAAAGCAATTTTTTCGATTTTATGGACCTGTCACATGAGATGACCACCTCAATAATTGCCATTTGTGCGGGGAATTCGCTACGGCTGCTGTCTTCACTTCGTTTCGCAGGTGAAGCCAAAAATCGACAGGGTAAAGGAGCTCGAGGCCGAGGCGGCGCGAGCTCGCAAAGCCTTGGAGAAGGAGGAGAACGAATTGTCAAGAATCGAGAGGGAGCTCAAAGATTTAAACGCAAAGTACGAGACAGCGATGAAGGATCGGCAGAGGTTACAGGAGGAGACGGATCTGCTTCAGAGACGCTTGATAGCGGCCGACAAACTGATCGGTGGATTGTCCTCCGAGAATACGAGATGGCAGAACGAGCTGAAGAGCCTCAACGACGAGACGCAAAAGATCATCGGCAATTGTTTGCTGTCAGCTGCTTTTCTCTCCTACAACGGGCCGTTCTCGTACGAATTCAGAAACGAGATGATCTACGGAGATTGGACGACGAGTATCCTGAAGAACAGTATACCTCTCACTCAGCCCTATCGTCTAGAACAACAGCTGACGAACGACGTAGAGATCAGCGGGTGAGATATTATTCGCTCACCTAGCGAGGAACTTTTCAACAAATGTATCAATTGACTTTGTCGACGAATCTTTGCGCAGTTGGAGTTCCGAAGGTTTGCCACCCGACGAACTATCCGTACAAAACGGAATACTCACCACTCGAGCCTCGAGATTTCCGCTCTGCATTGATCCCCAACAGCAAGCACTGAATTGGATAAAAAAACGCGAAAGCCGGAACAATCTCAAGATCCTTAGCTTCAATGATGCCGATTTTATCAAACAAGTTGAGATCGCGGTCAAATATGGGTTTCCAATCGTATTCGAAGACGTCGATTACATAGATCCAGTTCTGGATCACGTGCTCACCAAGAATGTTCAACGTAATGCCACTTCTGAATTCAGCCCGTATTCTAGTGTGAATACCCATTTACAAGGTGCTTTTCGGGAATTAAATTTAGCGAAACTATTAAATCTACAGTATTAGTATTTCAGAGCTATATTTATACATGTTTGAAGTAAAAGCTTACATTTTTTCAAAGCGTTTTGTTCGAAATTGTACATGATATTAGGCGTTGCGCAGGTCATGTCGCGAAAATTTTTTATCGCCGGACGTTGTGATTGCGCCTGTCCTTGTCAATTGAAACAAACGATTTTTTTCAATTCACAATGTGGTTATTGCTCGAAATAAATAGAAGAAAAAAAATCGTTTGTTTCGAATAACAAGGACGGCCGCAATCACAACGCTCGATGATGAAAAAGATTCGCGCAATGACCTGCGCAACGTCAAACATCATGTACAGTTTCGAATAAAATGCTTTGCAAAAATGTAAGATTTTACTTCAAACATGTATTAAGATAACTGTGAAATTCTAAGACTGTACATTAAACCGGTTCGCTAAATTTAATTCCCAAAAAATAACCTTAAAGCTGGGTGCTCTCACTAGAATACGGCCAACTGTCGTAACAAAAATCTACCAAAGAATGTTGCGCACCTGCTCGATAACTGCAGTTTCTGGATACGTCTAACAACGCAGTCCTTATTCTATTGAAATTTGCGTAGATGTTGCTGGACGAGACTTCGTTATGCTGGGCGACAAGGAAGTCGATTATGATCCAAGATTTCGAATGTATCTCACGACGAAGCTGTCAAATCCGGTATTCAATCCTGCGGTCTATGCGAAAGCGACCGTTATAAATTACACGGTCACTACTACCGTGAGTACACGTCGAAACCTGAAATTCCCATATCGCGTAAAAGAATAATTGATAAGAGTCCTGATAACAGATTTTCCAATATTCATCTATATTCTTTTTTCCGCACGTGGGACTTTTTAGCGCTACAATCAACCAAGAGTATTGTTCTATTCCAACGTCCGTTTGCGGGATCTTCGCATTCTCTCACTTTTTAGCCCCTTTGCCCAGTTCCGGGGAGACTCGCCGAGTTTTACCCACGAACGTTAGTTTCAACGTAAATATTTTGTTAATGGCGTATTCTAGTGTGAACACCCATATTCGAGGTGATTTTTTTTGGGAATTAAGACATCTGACCACCTTGGCCGATCGAAAAATGGGTATATTTAAAAAAAAATAATAAACTCGAAAGTATGGGCCGGCATATTTTTATTTTTTTACACAACTTCAGAAAGGGCTTTAAGAATAACGTTAATACATTTCCATTTAATATATTAAAAAATGAGTAGTGTCGCTACAATGTAGGGTAGCGGTTTTTTTTCGACCATTAAAAAAATTATGGAGAGCCATAATTTCGATGAAAAATACAATTTTTTTTCTTTGGCTCACCATAATTTTTTTAATGTTCGAACAAACCGCTACGCTACATTGTAGCGACACGACTCACGAATGAGCTAATTTTTTTTCAGATGTGACATGACCGGGAAATGTGCATAACGGCGCCATTTTTTAAATATTTTGATCGGAAATTTATTAACGTTATTCTTAAAGCCCTGTCTGACGTTGTGCAAAAAAATAAAAATATTCCGACCCATACTTTCGAGTTTATTCTTATTTTTTTAAATATACCCATTTTTCGATCGGCCAAGGTGGCCTTAAATTTGGTGAAACCGCTACATCTACAGTGTCAGTATTTCACAGATATATTTATACATGTTTGAAATAACATCTCAATTTTTTTCAAACCATTTTATTCGAAATTGCACATGATATTTGACGTTGCGCAGGTCATTGCGCGAAATTTTTTATCGTCGGATGTTGCGATTGCGGCCGTCTTTGCCATCTGAAACAAACGATTTTTTTTATTCCATTCTTTATAAATGTGGTTATTGATCGGCCCTCTGATAAAAAATTTACGGAATGGCGGCGTTTAAAAAAGAGTACCCTGATTTTTACAATATAATTTTTACTTCTCACGGCCCGGAAAAATAGTAATTATCAAGCAATCAAAAATATGGAGGGCCGAACGAAAACCACATTCGTAAAGAATAGATTTTTTTATATCCTTCGTTTCAGATGACGAGGACGGCCGCAATCAGAACGCTCGACGATAAAAAATTTCGCGCAATGACCTGCGCAACGTTAAATATCATGTACAATTCCAAATGAAATGCTTTGAAAAAAATCGAGATGTTACTTCAAACATGTTTAAATACAACTGTGAAATACTAACACTGTAGATTCAACCGTTCCTCTAAAATTAATTGACAAAAAAATCACCTTGAAAATGGGTGTTCCCACTAGAATTCGGCCTTTAAAAATTCGGCGACTCTACATTGACGTTACCTCAATGCATGCCGACGTTTGTATCAAAGATGTCGAGTATTTTTCCCATCGAAATTTTTCGACTCAAATGTGAACAGAAGCAATCTCGATGAGGTCGTGCCCTAAAAATCCATGTTTCGAGTTCGCAATACTTCAAACGTTCGACGTCCGTTCTCTGTAACGTTCGAGCGCAACAGTACATGATTGGACTTCATCGGATAGGTTCAGTTCAATCGTGCAATTTCAGGGTCTGGAAGATCAGTTGCTTTCGGTAGTCGTGAGAACCGAGAGGCCGGACATCGAGGAGCAACGCGAAGGTCTCATAGCCGAGACGAGCGAGAACAAGAAGCTTCTTCAGCTCTTGGAGAACAGTCTGCTGCGCGAAATAGCCACTAATCAGGGAAACATGCTGGACAATATCGACCTAATAGACACGCTGGAAAGCACAAAATCGAGCGCTCTCGAAGTCACGACGAAGCTGTATCTCGCAGACGTAACAGCAAGCGACATAAACAAACTGCGCGATTGCTATCGTCCAGCCGCAAAGAGGGGTGCTATTCTCTTCTTCGTTCTCGCCGATATGTCAATCGTGAACAGCATGTATCAATATTCGTTGACGAGTTATCTCGAGGTGTTCGTTTATTCATTGAAAAAATCACTGCCGGATCCCACTCTGGTGAAACGCCTGCGAAACGTGATCAACACACTGACGCGAAACGTTTATGAGTACGGCTGCACGGGCATTTTCGAGGCTCACAAACTCCTGTACTCGTTCCAAATTTGCGCGAGGATCGAGGAGACCCTCGAGGCTCTGAACCCATTGCAGCTCGACTTTTTCATCAAGGGTAACGTCACGTTGGAAAAAACTGGGAGAATCAATCCTACGGGATGGCTCGGGACCACCGGATGGAACGACGTCTTGAAACTGGCCAGTGATTTTCCTCAGAAATTTTCCGAACTTCCCGAACAGCTTGAGATCAGAGGAAACGCGTGGAAAACGGTACGCATCTTTCTTCGTACATTTGTCTTTTACATGCACCATTCGTCGACGTTTCTATCTTTCAGTTTTTTTCTCTCCAATCTTCTTTCTTAAGGGGGAAGATACCTCTAGGCGAGAAAAAAAACTGCTGATTTTCATTATTTTTGTTAAGGAAAGATTTCTTCACCATTTTTGAGACTTAGGGTATGTTTTATTAGCACTTTTGGCTGTTATATGGTATTTTTTATTTTATATTAATCTTTAAAAATGGCGGAGGTATGGCGCGGTCTTCTAAACGGATTGCGGCGGATGTTGTCAGACGGCGTGACACGTAACGTCGATGCGATTAATCTGAAAAAAATCAACGTAGATTTTTCTTTCATTAACACTTATACGCAGAATATGAACCAAGAAAAAGTGAGAAATGTTGAAAATCGATGGAATGGTACGCTTTGAAACTAAAAGGTTGAATTTTTCTAAAATGGCTAAATTTTTTTATTTTTAAATTTTTCAAGTAAGTATTTATATATATAAGTATAGTATAAGTCACCTATTAATTATTTTATGCGGCTTGAGGTGCTTCACAAGATGGTTGGAAAAGAATGTAGCATTTCATTTTTAAAAAGTGGAGGTGACCTTCACTGTGCGTCAGCGCCTCCACCGAAATAAAAAAATTGGTTGCATTTGATGGCCCCCTTCACACCGTACAACTTTTGTCTGGAACATTTTTTTGTGACGTCGATAATTACCGAGTTAATTCGGGTGGCAGAGATAAGAGGGCCACCCTGTATATAAGTATATATGAGTATATACTTATTAACGATTAAAATTTTTATTTAAATACTCGGTCAGAATCGGTGTATTAGTTTTTACTAATATACCGATTAGTGTATTCAGATCGGTGTATTAGTTTTTACGTCACGCCAGTTTTGAAAATGCAGATTAGAAGACCGTGCCATACCTCTGCCATTGTTAACCCTAGGACCCTATACTATCTGTACGAAGAAAATAACCTACACAGGGGTTACGCGCACCCCAGTACTTCAAATCAACGCTGCTAACGAACTGTTTGTCGTCGAAAGTTTTTTTTTCTTTTTATTCGAACGCTGAAAGACTGAAGAATGGAATATGCGAGAAAAACTTAATGTAAATTTTTCGCCGTGAAAAATGCGATTGAACAAAGCAAGACAAATAATGTCAGCATTTCTCACTAATTATGTGGGGTTTGCGGCACGCATGTGTAGGGTCCTAGGGTTAACCTAGCGTTGACCCACTGGGTCATTTTGACCCGAATGAAATTGAAATATAATGCTTACTTTCCCAAAATTGAAAGTTTTCAATCATTTTCTAAACAATTCAATTTGACACTTTCCGAATTTGAATTGTGCAGACATATTAAAGCCTTAGGCCACAGTAACGGGTATAAAATCATGTGCGAATTTAACAATTTTTTCGTATGAAAACGTGATTCACTCATAAAATTAATGACACATCTATTTAGTATGAATATCAAGCTGTTAGAAAATATAATTTTTTTTTCGATGTACAAAATGGCCGATTACTAATATTTTCTTTTGTTATCTTTTTTTATGCACTCCGCGGCGTGATATTTCGCATCCACAATTTTTGACCTAGAACAAGAAAACAAAAATTCTCATCAATCTACATGAGAATACCTAGAGAAGTACGTCCGGAATTTAAAAAATATTGTTTTATTCAAAAGTTGTAGGTATTTGAACTTAAGAAATGAATTTTCAGTGAAAAATTTCGTTTTAACTGCTCATAAACTGCTCATAAAATGAAAAGTTTTCGATTAATCAGAAATACCGTACGTACTTCTCTGTGAAATGCAATTAGGAACATAACTTTTAAATTTGAAGTAAATCAAGTGAAAATTGTTGAAGTTATTGGTCACGCCAATTGGAAAAAAGCTGTTTCGAGAAGTTTTGAGTAGTCGGCCACTTTGTACGTCGGAAAAAGACATATATATTTTCTAACAGCTTGATATTCATACCGAATAGATGTGTAATTAATTTTATGAGTGAATCACTTTTTCGTGCAAAAAAATGGATAAATTCGCACATGATTTTATACCCGTTACTGTGGCCTAAGGCCTTAAGAAATGTTTAACCTGTATTCCGGATTTTTATCAACAAAAACCGACCAAAGGGTTGTTAAGGGCAGGTAGATGAAGATCTATCCGGATCGAATTGACCCAGTGTGTCAAAATCGTGAATATAAGGGTGTCAAGGAAGGGTTAGAGATTAATAAATAAAAAATATCTTGTGACAGCCAAAAGTAGTAATAAAACATAACCTAAGTCTCAATAAATGGTGAAGAATTTTTTCCTGTAGAAGAAAAAATTATGAAAATCAGCAATTTTTTTCCTCGCCTCAAGGTATCTCTCCCCTGTGCCCTTTCACAGTTTTTTTCTTCTGCTTGACGTTTTCTGGAATATTCGCGGGTCGTTTTTTCAGTGGTACGACTCGGACAATCCTGAATCCGTGGATTTCCCCTGCGGTTATTCGGAAACGTTGGGAGCCTTCGAGAAATTGATGCTCATTCGATGCTTTCGCGTCGATCGGGTCTACCGTGCTGTCATCAATTACATCCACGAGACTATGGGCGAACAGTACATAACACCACCGAACGTTAGCTTCGACATGATATACGAACGCAGCACGCCCAGCATCCCGGTCATTTTTATTCTCAGCCCTGGATCCGATCCGACTTCCGAACTCATGAAACTCGCCGAACGTTACGACTCCGGCGGTGGAAAGTTTCGATACTTGTCACTTGGACAAGGACAAGAGAAGGTTCGATTGCAAAAACCCATTTTTCTTCTTAGCTCCTAAAAAAGTTTCGATTTTTTGCTCTTTTTCAACACGAAAAATCGACTCTTAAGGGGGGAACTTACTCCAGACAACAGGTTTTTTAATCATTTTTTACAAAAAATTGAGAGCATTTATTGCAACTAATGAAATTACATAATAATATTGACGTTCAAATGAATACAATTTTTTTTTCACAAGTGAAAAAAAAACGAAATGTTGGCGCTAGAGGCGCTCGAACTTGCTGGCTCCTAGAGTTTGCGCCGTGGAACGTCCAGGTCCTTGTAGTTAAGGGGTTAGGCCACAGTAACGGGTATAAAATCATGTGCGAATTTAACCATTTTTTTCATATGAAAAAGTGATTCACTCATAGAATTAATTACACATCTATTTAGTATGAATATCAAGCTATTAGAAAATGTATATATATTTTTTTTTCGATGTACAAAATGGCCGAATACTAACTACTACATTTAGCATCCCCAATTTTTTACCTAGAACCAAAAACGAAAATTCTCGTCAATCTACAATTGAATACCTAGAGAAGTACGTACGGAATTAAAAAAATATTGTTGTATTCAAAAGTTGTAGGTATTTTATTTTTTATTTTTATGTATTCCTCAGAGGTACTTCCCCTTTTACCATCCCCTCCTTTATTCCTTCCGACATTCACAATCCTTCCAGAGTCCCCACCCCCCCCCCCCCCCCAGAGTGTTGACCGCGGCCACTCTTTTCTAATGCACTACTGTATCGCATTTGCACGAGGGCCCAGGGAAACTGCGGAAAACCGGGGCCGATACAGGCGGCTATATTTGGCTGAGTTTCAGTTGTATTACCATCAGAAACTCAGACAAACTGCCTCCCGCCCATATAGGGTCGCCTGTCGTAACAAAAATGCCAGCATTCAGCCATTAAACGGTTTGCTGATAATCGGCCAATAATTCGTCGACCAGCATTGGGGTACTGTAGGCGGATGAACGGCTTGCCAGATCTATGCCAGCCATTCGTGGGCCAATACTATCGCACCGATAATATGGCGATCAGTATTGGGGTATCGTAGGCGGATGAACGGCTTGCCAGATTTATGCCAGCCATTGGTGGGCCAATACCATCGCACCGATAATATGGCGATCAGCATTGGGGTATCGTAGGCAGATGAACGGCTTGCCAGATCTATTCCAGCTATTGATGGTTTGTTTTTGGGCGTTTTGCAAATGCAGGTCGTTAAACTCTAACACGTAAAAACAAGGGATAAGGTTTCGAAAAGCATATCCCACTGATGAAGCTGAAATTTTGCACCGACCTTCTTTTCAATATTTTAAGAGAACCTTTAAAAGGATATTGGCGACTAGCAATAGTTTTCGATATATCGTATATTGAAAATTATTTATTGTACTGCGCTTCTACTATATTAAATAAACCCAAACAAAGCCATCCCACATGGCAAGTGATATGCACATACGGGCGAGCACTGTTTGCCAGGAAACAGCGCGGCCGGAGGAGTGGGGGGTATCTACCGGATATATAGATATACTCGTATGGCGTGAAATAATAAACTTCACAATGCGATATATGGAAAACTATTGCTAGTCGTCCAAAATCCGTTAACGGTTTCTCTTAGGATAATGAGAGGAATTTCGGTGCAAAATTTCAGCTCGATCAGAGGAGTATGCTTTTCGGAACTTCACCCAAAACGAGCGAGTTATTTTTACAGCCTAAATGGACCAAAAAAATTGTCGGTAAACTTTAATGTCACGAATAAAATTATCGGCATCAAAGTAAGAAACGAACAAACGATGGATTCTGTAAGTGTTAGAATGGCTAAGTGGGTAGAGCGCTCGACACTAGAACGAAAGGCGCAGGTTCGATCCCGATGAAAGGTAAAAACTTGAACAATGCAGAAAGCGTTTTTAATGCAATTATTCTATGTACATGGACATAAGTAAAGCAGAAGAAAACAAGAAAGATACTACTAGAATTTTTATATTCATAATTTGTCAATTTTTTGTTTTTCATTTCCGGCAGAAGATCCGGCAGCCGTTGCTGGGCCAATATGGGCGTATGATAGTTGGCCCAGTCTTAGCAGCCATTCATGGTTTACCATTACCAACCATGCATGGTGCGGATCTGGCCCGTTTATATAGCCATTACCGCCCCATCGTTTGTTCTCTGGCAACCAGTCGTGGGCCATTACTGTGCCGATTGTAAAACCCTATTTGGGCGCTCAGAGGTTGACGCGCAAACCAGTGCACGGGCAAGCGGTCACCGCTCCAAGTATTGACAGCCTTCAATACTGTTTAACTTCAGTGACCGCCGAGCCCGCACACCGATCGCGTGCCCACCTCTGTCGGTAAAGTTGTAGGTATTTGAACTTAAGAAATGAAATTTCAGTGGAAATTTTCGTTATAACTGCTCATAAACTGCTCATAAAATGAAAAGTTTTCGATGAATCAAAAATTCCATACGTACTCTGCGAAATGCAATTAGGAACATAACTTTTAAATTTTAAGTAAATCGAGTGAAAATTGTTGAAGTTATTTGTCACGCCAATTGGAAAAAAGCTGTTTCGAGAAGTTTCGAGTAGTCGGCCATTTGGTACATCGAAAAAAAAAAAATATTTTCTAACAGTTTGATATTCATACTAAATAGATGTGTAGATTTTTTTTTGTTTTCTCGAACAATGTCTGCCTTTTTGTTATGCATATGTAAAAAATCGTATGATATCCGCTATAGCCATCAACATACTGAATCTAAGACCGTTTTATTTTTTCGTTTCGGATGATCCATCTCCGGGATTTCATCAACAGCGCAGACCTATAATTTTTTAGGACATTTTTTTAACTACCATTGTCGTCTATAAATAGTGACTTCAATAAATAAAGAAATAAATTGTAATGTTTTTCGAAAATGTATTTATTAAGTGTAACAACTTTTATATCAATATCTATAATATAAACCTATCGAAAAAAATCATGAAAATAGCCTTTTTTAGCGTCTAAAGTGAGAAGACCCCTTAATATCAAATTGCCGGCTGCATTGCATTTCGAAGTTGACGCCTTTTGTTTGGAAGGATCCACGGGCGGAAACGTAGCTCATGTCTTTTTTGATGTGGAACAAAAAACCCATTTTTTCGGTTGTATATAAGAACAGCTACAGAAGTAGGTACGCAGGATTTTTTCGATATATTGATTTTTGCCGAAATGGCGCATTTTAGGAAAAAAAGGTTGATCATTTTAAGAAAAAATCATCAGATAATTGTTTATAACAAAAAACTATGCAATATATCGGAAAAATCCTACGTCCTTTTGTAGAGAATCTAGTTTTTAATGTACAGTTGAATTTTCAAATCGATTCGTAAAGATTTGTTCAAGTTATGATTCGATCTAGTTGAAAAACGTACTTTCGAGACAAACGCGTTTCAGTAAAACGTGTAAAATAGTTTTCAGCATTATTATTATTTTATTTATTGAGGTCTGAATTAATTCCTGAGTTCCAACGTATACCCTTGCGGCTTTTTACGTACGACCCTTCCCAATTGAAGCCTTTCCCATCACTCCCTACCCACACTTCGCTGATCTAACCCAACTTCCGTTGCGTCCACAGCTGCCTTAAGGGGGGGAGATACCTTTAGGCGAGGCCAAAATGGGTCCGGGTTGAAATTCCGAATTTGAATGAATAGAAAGCTTAAAACTTCGAAAGAATACTACCCCGAAAGATCAAAATTCCGAAAAAATTTTACACGAAAGACGAAAACTCCGAAAATCTAAACACCGTCAAAATAATTCGGCTATGAAAGTTTTTAAAGTTTCAAAATTTTCAATAAATCGCGAATTATTTCAAGAATTTTTTTTTCATTAAGAAGAGATTTTACGTCAATTTTGAAATTTGTCTAGACAATGTTATACGTTCTACATCATTTACAGTCACCTGTGTAGACTTTGGCTGACATGATCTTGATGAAACTTGTAATTTCGGAACATTATTAGTATTAGGAATTTTGAACCGTCGGAGCATTTAAAGTTCGGTATTTTAACCCGGGTCCGAAAAAATCGCCGATTTCTATTATTTTTTTTAAGGAAAGATTTCTTCATCATTTTTTAGACTTAGGGTATGTTTTATTACTACTTTTGGCTGTTACATGGTATTTTTGTGTAGATCTTCAAAACTAGTGGGATATGGCACGGCCTTCTAAATGGGTTGCGGCGGAGATTAATCTGAAAAAAAAAACAACGAAGATTTTTCTTTCATTAACGCTCATACGCAGTATATGAACCAAGAAAAAGTGAGAAATGTTCAAAATCGATGGAACGGTACGCTTTGAAACAAAAAGATTAATATTTCCGAAAAAATTGGTACATTCTGCAATAAAAAATACCGATCGATACCGATCGATACCAAATTTCATTACAAACGGTCGATTAGTTTTTTAGCTATACGTCACGCCAGTTTTGAAAATACAGTTTAGAAGTCCGTGCCTTATCTCCGCCATTTTTCAAGATTAATAAAAACAAAATACCATGCAATAGCCAAGAGTAGTAAAACATACACTAAGTTTAAAAAATGGCGAAGAAAGCTTTACTGTAAAAAAAATTAAAATCTGCAAATTTTTTCTTCGCCTCAAGGTATCTCCCCCCTTAACTCGGTGTATCACTAGACACGAACCCCGACCACCCATCAGTGTTAGGCAAAACTTAATTGCTCGGGTAACTAAAGATTAACAATTAATTAACTGCAGTTGTAAAAACTCACGATTAACAATTAATTGATTTTTAATTACTATAGTCGCAATTAACAATTAACCAATTGTTAATCGTGACTTTCAACAATTAGAAACTAATGAATTTTCAATGTTTTAAATGTATTTGATTAAAAACGAACAATTAAAACTGATAATTGTATAGGGAGCGGAGTGGCGTCAAATGTGTAAGTTAATGAAATACGTATATGAGGTCAATTGTTTCTTAGAACAATAAAAAAAGTTAATTGCAATTGTTTTAATTGCGAGTTGCAATTAACATAGATTAATTCAAATAAATTAATTGCATGATGCAATTAATAGTGCAATTGCAATTAATGTTAAATGCAATTAAATTTAACGCAATTACTTTGTTAGACAATTAATGAATTGATTGAAAATTTAATTGATCAACGCTCAATACTGCTGCCCATCCACCAGTGTCGGTGTTTTCAGTATTACAAAATCATACAAAATTCTGATATACCTCAGCGCTGCTTGCACCATACAATTGGCCTTCCACATTGATGTCCTGCTCATATTTCCTTTCTGAGCGCTCTGACGCTTGTCCGTGCCTCTTTTTCCGCTTCAGACGGCAACTGTTCGGAAAGCTTGATGCGGAGCGTGTTCGCCTCCAGGCACAGATTATAGCTGTTTAGGGTGCTTAGATATTTCGACCGCCCATAATATTTTAATATATCGTTTTAAGACCGTTAGACACGTTCAAAGGCAAATAAAAAGTTATTCGATTTTTTCGAAATTCTGGAATGGCCTACCCTCTTAAGTACCGTCTCACTTCAATTCAAATTCGGATAAAGATCATTCACCCATTACAAAATATTTTTTACATTCATTTAATCCCGGATGAGGCATTTCATTTTTGTTTCCTTTTTACAAAGCTTTTGGGGTCTGTTGGACCCCATGCGTCTTCTTAGAGTGAAATGTTTTTTTTTGATGAACAATCATAGGGTTTATGTATAGATTAAGTTCTTGGTTAAAAGCTTTTGGGGTTTGTTGGATTTCATGCGTCTTCTTAGTTAGAGTGAAATAAATTTTTTTATAAACAATAATGGGGTATATGTATCGATAAAGCTCTTGGTTATTTAATACCGAATAGCATGGTGAATCCAAAGTTTTTCAACCAAATCTGAAACTGGCGAAAAAGTGTTTCAAACCAAAAAAAACGTCGAGCTCGTTCCAAAATTCAGTTTTCAAGAAGAAAAAATAATACCCTTTTCTCCCTTTGTCTGCTCTTTGAGGAGCGTGCTTTGAAATGAGCGTGGGATCCATCGGACCCCGCGCTCATTATCGCTCCTCGATTACGAAATTCAATTTCCGTATTCGAGATTGAAAAATTTTCTTCTTCGAATTAGGCTGCGATAGAATTGCTGGAAAACGCGTTTGCGCGTGGTCAATGGTTGATGCTTCAAAATTGTCATCTGCTGCTGGGATTTACAAGGGAACTTGAGAAGAGATTGGAAAATATGGGAAAGCCACATCCCGATTTTCGTCTGTGGCTGACGACTGACCCAACCGAGACTTTTCCCATTGGGATCCTCCAACAATCTTTGAAGGGTGAGTGCGCGAACAAATCCGAACAATTATAATGTCACGCAGTTTTCGACTTGCTGAAAAAATCTGTTCTATGAATGAAAAATCATCTCACGCAATCGTTTGACCAGAATTTTCGATAAGAATAGGATAATACACCCTTTTTTGAAAGGCGTCTCAATTTGATCCTTTGTTGGTAATAAACTGCTAGAATTTTTTTTTCTATTTTATGAAATCGATAAGCGCCATAAAAATGCTTTTAAATTTTACATTTGACATTTCCGCGCGAAAACGCCTGCCGCCATGCTGCTTCAGTTCATGACGTCACTTGCATATTAAACATCGACGCTGCGCCAATAGGGAAGCTTACGCAAAGCTCAGCGCAAATGGCGCCACGTAAACATAACGTAAAGAAAAGAAGCTGTCAACACGCGCGGTACATTCCCACAGTGTCTGCCTTGTACTAAAATTATACGAATGGACATAATGGATAATAATTACGGATATTTGACTATACCGGAATTGAAAAATCGGCTTCCACTTCTTTCCTTCTCTGTTCATCCTGCACAGTTTCTTTTTTGCTCCAAACAAACAGGGAAGATATAACCCCTTTTTCAATATTTTCCGGCTCAGTTTCATCTCCGTCATTCTTTAATGAAAATGAGCTAGTAAATATGATGTAATATAATAATACCAGAAGTTAAAAAAATGCAAATATTTCAAATGTAAATGTTTAGGTTATGATGATTAACTATTTAACGATTTACTTTTAAAAGTAAATAGGGTCAGAAATATTATGTCTATACACTGAGCGCCAACAAATCCTTCATTTCTATAGTCTGCAGATCTAAAATGTTCAGAATATAGCCGGATCATTTAAAGAAAATTCAACAGTAGTCATAAAAAACGGACAAAATCAAAGAGAATCTTACTAAACGTCATGTTTTGTTAACGTTAATTATAACGTAACCTTACTACCATTATAACGTAACCTTACTACCGGAACCTTACTGCCAATTTCTCCCGCTAGAGGGGACATTGTATTAAGGGGTGAGATGCAGTCAGAGGCGTGAAAAAACGAGCATTTTCAATAATTTTTTTTTATAGTAATTAAGTTTGTTTTACAAAAGTGGTTACACAGACTTTTTATGTTATATTTCAACTTAACTTGTACAAATGTTCAAAGCAAAATGTTGATTATTTATAAAAATATCGCCATCTTTGTCGGACCTTCTTCAGCATGTAGTGCTTTGCGGTGACCATCATAAAATTTTACTGGATCATCTGAAAAAAAAACCGAAAAAAATGATTAGTTTAATAATAAATCTAGTTTTTAATCAAAGCTTTTTTTTCAAAAATTAACAAAATGGCGGCTTTCGATTTTCGACCAAAAATCGCTCGCTTATTGTTTTAAAAAAATAGAAATTTTCAACAAAAATGAAAACCCTTCGATTAAGGACTAGTTTTTAATGCTACCAATAAGCACACCAAATTTCATCGAAATCCATCGAGTGGTTTTTGAATTATAGTGGTCACCGACTTGAAAAACTAGCTTCGAGAAAAACGCGTTTAAAGTTTTTCGATGTGGATACGGTATTATATGTGCGTAAAATTTTGAGCTCGATGGATGAAGCTAAACTTTTTTTCATGTATTGTGATCCGCTGGATCCGAATATCACAATTTTTTGCTGAAAAGTCGAGCATTTAATTGTTTATAGCCAATTGTTAAAATAATTTTTCAAAAAATTTAAATTTTCGCGATAAATTATTTTTTTTAACATTTTGCGCAATTTTAAAACGAAAGTATTCTTTATAAAATTTTGCTAAAGTTCATAGTTTTCGAGTAATACATTTTTGAAAATTTCTGAAAGAGTTTTCCAATTTCACACTTGATTTATGTATAGAATTACTAATTAGAAAATTACTTACATCGAATCATCAATTCCTGGCCCATACAATAGGGCTTTTGCCGAAGCGGAAGCTTTCGAAATATCAATTTGCTGTTGTCTTCGAAGCATTGTGCCTTCCCGGGTATTATTGTTTGCGCGTTTGTCAGCCGCTACCTGCCATGGGAACCCGACGCCCCTTCACTAATTGTGCGATATCCCGGAAACTATTTGTCGGATTGGCTTGAAATTCTCAGGGAATATTTTTGAAACATCATACTTCGCGAAAATGTAAAAAAGTCGATTATCGAAAATTCTGACTGCATCCCACCCCTTAACAATGTCCCCTCTGTTGGGAGAAATTGGCAGTAACGTTCCCTATTGTGAATACGTAATTTAAAAAAATTTAAAGTGTGTTACATTCCCTATCATTAGTGTGTTGTTCTTAAATGTAAGAATACTAGTGTAACAACACCGGAGAATTTGTGGATTTAAATGTCAATTGATATAAATATGAGGAAGACTTGGTTAAAACTTGCGAGAAGAGATCCAAAGTTATAGTCCGAAAAAAAACTCATTTGTTCTTTTTTGAAGTACAGATAACTATTTGAAAATTTGCAATTAACTATGACAGACGAGAAAGTATAGTTGTGACCCGTTCTTTCACAGGTTAGAGCGTAATACGTCTACCGTTTTTTTTGTTTACTATGTCAATGACGTCACGTCGGCATCCATTATGGCGGTTACCGTTTCGCATGATCGTTGAACAGATGGAATAAGTATTTTTTTTTAAACGAATTATGAAATTTCGTTTGTATTTTTATAAATTAAAACCAACATTATTCGATTGCTTGTTATGAAAACTACCTCATTTATACATTCTTAGTATTTTTCTTACATAGAGTAAAATACCCTATTTCTTTCGTCGAGTTATGAAAATTCTACGCGCGTATTTTTCCGCTTCCAAGGCTTTGAAATGCTTTTATACTTCTCTGTCGACATTGCTAATACTATTCCCCAATTTTTTTAATCCAATAGTCGTGACTGAGCCACCGAATGGGCTCAAGCTCAATCTGAGAAACACGTATTTCAAGATGCGATCGCAAAGTCTGGAGTCTTGTGATCACCCCATTTACAAACATCTCGTTTACGTACTCGCGTTTTATCACGCCGTCGTTCAGGTATACTGGCCACTTGTTACTCATACAGGTAGCACAAATATTTCCGCAGCAACCAAAAAATGCCGATTGGCATAATTTTTTTTAAAAGGAAAGATTTCTTCACAATTTTTGAGACTTAGGGTGTTTTATTACTATTTTTGGCTGTTATATGGATTTTTGTATTAATCTTTTAAAATGGTGGAATTAAAGCACGGTCTTCTAAACGGGTTGTGGAGAATGTTGTAAGACGGCGTGACACGTAGCGTCGGCGTGATTCATCCGAAAAAAAACCAACGAAGATTTTTCTCTCATTAAGGGGTAAGGCCAAAGTAGGATTTTCAAAAAATCGATTTATTTCCGCTTAAATGGTGCTTTATCGTCATAAGAATAAGTTACTATTCGATTTATTTTACTATAACTATTTTCGTTTAGATACTATTTTCACCGACTTTGGGCGTATAACGTAAGCCCACTTCTGGCACGGCCAGAGGAATATGTAAAACTTTAAACGTGTTTTTCTCGAAACAGCTTTTTTCCAATTGGCGTGACAAATAACTTCAACAATTTTCACTTGATTTACTTCCAATTAAAAAGTTGTGTTCCTAATTGCATTTCGCAGAGAAGTCCGTACGGAATTTCTGATTAATCGAAAACTTTTCATTTTATGAGCAGTTTTATACGAAATTTTTCACTGAAAATTCAAGTTAAATTTAAGTTCAAATACCTACAACTTGTGAATAAAACAATATTTTTTAAATTCCGTACGTACTTCTCTAGGTATTCTAATGTAGATTGACGAGAATTTTTGTTTTTTTGTTAGAGGTAAAAAATTGTGGATGCTAAATCCGCGAAGCGCCTAAAAAAAGATAACAAAAGAAAATATTAGTAGTCGGCCATTTTGTACATCGAAAAAAAATATATATATATTTTTTCTAACAGCTTGATATTCATACTAAATAGATGTGTAATTAATTTTATCAGTGAATCACTTTTTCATACGAAAAAAATTGTTGAATTCGCACATGCTTTTATCCCCGTTACTGTGGCCTAACCTCTTAACACTTAGACGCAGTATACGAACCAAGAAAAAGTGAGAAATGTTGAAAATCGATGGAATGGTATGCCTTGAAACAAAAGGATTGAATTTTTCGGAAAAATTGCTACATTTTGCAAAAAAAAAACATTTGTTTTTTTTCAATAATATTTAGGTTCATATTTTCGATAATAAGGTAAGAAAGGTTGATACCAAATTTCATAAAAATCGGTAGATTAGTTTTTTACCTATACGTCACGCAAAAACTGCATTTTCCAAACTGCATTTGTCGTGCCATACGTGCGCCATTGTTAAAAATTAATCATTTTTAAAAATTAATCGTTTTTAAAAATACCATGTAACAGCCAAAAGTAGCGATAAAACATACTCTAACAAGGAACATCCCTCAGTTGTCGTCCTTCGATTTTGTTGAAACTTATATATGGTATGAAGCATTGAAAACTAAGTGAGACGTATTTTTTATATCGGCGGACAAACGGTTTTAATGGGTGAAACCAGCTCGCGAATAGGGGTGGTTCACCCCTTAATTATTTTTTTTGCGATAACTCTCTAGTGGATTTTTAATCGCGTCGGATTAGAAGAATTTTCGTTTTTGTTTCATTGAGATCGGTCGACTGCTTGTGGGTGAAACTGCAATAGTACCCCTTGACATGCCTTTTTTCGAGGGCTGGTTTCACCCTTTAAAACCGTTTTTCCGCCGATATAAAAAATACGTCTCACTTAGTTTTAAATGCTTCATACCATATATAAGTTTCAACACAATCGAAGGATGACACCTAAGGGATGTTCCTTGTAAGTCTCAAAAATGGTCAAAAATGTTCCCTTAAACCAAAAAAAATCTTAAAAATCAGCCAGTTTTTTCCTTGCCTAAAGGAACTTTAGGCAAAGGAACCTAAGGAAGGAACCTTGCCTAAAGGAACTTCCCCCTTGAACATTATCTTATATGGTATCGAAGTTTGCATAGTTGGGATGCAATGATAGTATTTTTTTCGTATTGCCCTATTTATTTTGGCCCATTCAGACTACAAAAATCACTGGAACAATTTTGAAGATCCTTATTAGGGTTCCATAACCTAAACTTGAAAAAAAAAGGATTAAGATAGTTATAAAAAGTGAAGAAATGAAAATATAAAGAATTTTCGTTGCATTTTAACGCTGCAAAGTTCAACACCATAGTATTATAAACTTTGCGTTCGCTCAATTGTTGTCAACTTTGCGTTGAAGGAACGCCGAAAATACGGAAAAATTGGATGGAACATAAATTATGATTTCAACGAGTCGGATTTCAACGTATGCGTTACGATACTCGACACTTATCTGACGAAAGCAATGGCGAGCAAAGAACCAAACAGGATTCCATGGAATAGTCTCAAATACTTGATTGGCGAAGTGAGTTATCGTTCAAATAAAATATAATTAATAAATTACACAGCTCAACAGCCGATTTGGTGCCGCAAAAATGTATATTTTTTTCTAAATCTTATCTCTCTACTGATCCTATCTTAACACTTAATATTGATATTCTACGTAAGAACCGGGAAATATACAATTTTTGAATGGAAACTAATTTTTATGAAAAATGTAAGTTTTAGAAAATATTTTTACACTAACAATTAAGTGAGCTTTTTGTCGTGATTGTCTTGAGTGAGACTGGTGGGGCATGCACGCATCAAATTCCAAACGTTATCAGCCGTTATGTGTGTATGTCCCATTTTCCCTGATATCTATCTACCATGATTTTTATGTCGTTTTCGGCGCCATCTCCTTGCTCTTCTCTGAAGGCGCCAAGATTTTCGGCGAATTTATCTTGATCTTTTATTTCTATTCTGAAATAAGAAGAAAAAAAAACACCTTTCACGAGATCTGCACTCGTTTTTCTAATTTTTTTAGTAACATACTTTTCACACATACAACAAAATGTATTAGGGTAGTTCGAACAAGTTCGTCTTCGCTTTGCTGCGGTCGGCATACCACTGAATAAATTTATAATAGCAAATAATTTTTAAAAAAGAATAAAAATAAATAAACTGCTAATGACATTGTGAAATTAACATTTATTTAAAAACCCTCGGTAGTAACTTGATGTATAGGTTGGTGTATGTCTCACCAGTAGTCACTTGACAAAAAACCAAACGAAGTTTGCCGGCCCAAGAATTGTTTTGTCGGACTTGTGTTATCTTATCATCGTTGTAATTCTTGAGTGTAAAGGAAACAATATAATTGTGAAAACAGTGTCGATCTTTATTTAAATATTCCTATTTCCTCGTTTAATATTTCTATCTACTCGGAACTAGAGCATGGATACCGGTTTTCGAAGATATCGAAAAACCGGAATATCGGACCAAAAACCCGACATTGTAAAACCGACATTGGACTCGAATAATACCGATATTTCGATATCAGCGTTGAAAAATAAAAATATCTTTATAATTGTTATTACTTCCATTAGAGTTACTTTTACTTGTTTTTTTACAACGTTTAACAGGCTTAAAATATTATAACCTCCATTAAATATTTCCGAAGTGTTAACTTACTTATCCATCTACGACTACAATAAGGTAAGATCGTCTCTCAAAGATGAAACTCCAGATCCCCTCTGTTTCTTGCGGTCATTGTTTCATCCATCTCAATCTCGTTCATTAAAGCAACCATGCCTGCTTACCACACGCTATGAAATTTGTTTGTATTCTGGGAGCTACTACTACGCTAACTTGCATAAAACTTCCCAATTTAAATTTTGCTCGTTCACTAATTTGATTTGCATAAAAGTACCTATTTTTGTTTATTTATTTTATGTTGGGTTGGATATATGCGAGAACATAGCAGAGTATATCCAGAAATGTATAGGGGAGCTCAAAGTGGACACTCTAGGGGAAATTAAAAAAAAGTAGATATAAAATGTCATATTCAAACAATTTTTTTGCAATCGAGTGCTAAATTTATCGTAGATTAATCGTACATACACACATTTCCGGTAAATATTCAAAATATAAATAATAAAACTAATTTTAAAACTTTAAGAAATGCCCGCTTTTTGCCCAGGGTGGTAGCCTAAAGCGGGCACGGCTTCCGGGCAAAGCAGGCACGTAGAGCGAGCGCCCTGTATTTTTTCCTGAGATTAGGCATAAATAAGAAGAAAATAGGGAATCAGAGGGGAAAAAACTATGAATGTATCCACATATTTTATTGCTCACAGATCATTATTATGATCATAAAAAAACAAAAACTTAAGGTGTCTTCTTAGCAGTCGGTAAACTTTTTTTTTGGCGATCACAGTAAAACGATTCAACACCAGGGTAAACAGTGCATGCATCATGAGTCCATATTTGACAGTCATTGCATTGAATCCAGTATTCGGTGGGAGGATCTATATATGGTTTGTTGCATATAATGCACGTAACGTTGCATATAATGAACGTGATTTTTCACCGTTTTTGGCAAAAAAATGAATATCAAAACATTGAAAATCCTTTATATGCGGTATAGCTGTAGTTGTAAAGAATATGTGGTTAACATTTCATAACGATCGGTTCAGTAGTTTCGAAGATTTTATCAACAACCCGTCGAAAAACGTTGTTACGAGAAAAACGCGTTTAAAGTTTGTTTGGGTTGTATAAATACATAAAAAATATCTTTATAATGTATTTCGAAAGTGTATTTATTAAGTGTAACAACTTTTATATCAATATCTATAATATAAACCTATAAAAAAATGCATGAAAATTGCCTGTCTTAGCGTCTAAAGTAAGAAGACCCCTTAAAACGTTAGTCTTATGGAGGGTGCTTTGGGCTCGCTTCCCCTAATTAATGAAGATCTTAATGAAAGATGGTGATTTTTTATAAATACTGCGGTTTCATTTAGCTATACGCTATTATTTCGACAACGTTCATTTCCACTTTCAAGCTTCTAACGTTTTTAATTAAGGTTTTCCATAACTATCGAAAAATATCGAAACACCGGTATTCTGGTATTACAACCTGTTGATATCGAAACAATATCGTTAATAGAAAAAGCTCCAATAGTGCCAAGGTCTACTCGGCGCTGCGTTGCGAAAATAATCAAAGTATCTATTTTTCATTGTGCCAACTGGTGAATGGTCGAAAATTGCAGGTGATGTACGGAGGCCGTGTGATCGACAGTTACGATCGTCGAGTATCCAAGATCTACATGGACGAATACTTCGGTGACTTCCTGTTCGATTCGTTCCAGCCGTTTCACTTTTATCGCGACAAGAGCGTGGATTACGTGATCCCGCAGTTGGGCGACCGCGAGGCCTACATCGAGTTCGTCGAAGAATTGCCGCTGGTTAATTCACCGGAAGTCTTCGGTCTCCATCCGAACGCCGAGATCGGGTACTTCACCGAAACAACGAAAGAGATGTGGTCGAATCTCATTGAACTGCAGCCACAAACAGGTTTGCCTCTATACCAATCAACTTGGAGTACGATCTCGTGCCACCTGTTTTGATCTATTTTCTTAAACTTTTATTCCCAACCAAAAGCTGGCTTGGTATCCACGCGTATGTATGACGAAAATTACTCACTCGTTAATCGTTATTCTCGCTCTGGGTCTTAATTCGATGTCGATGGATTGACGCATTGAACAGAAATATAAAAAAAGATTTTTAAAAACGGTTGCAGCCATCAGCGGCTCAGGAATAAGCAGAGAGGAATTCATCGACAACGTGGCGAGCGAGATACTCGCAAAAATTCCGCCGGAATACGACATGATAAAAGTCAAGAGAAACTTTGGCCTCGGAGTCACTCCATCGGCAGTCGTGCTGTTCCAAGAGCTCGAGCGGTTCAACAAACTCGTGAGAAAAATGAGGACCACCCTGTTGCAACTAAGAAAAGTATTGTTGCTAAAAGTATCCTTTTTCTTCGATCATCGTCCCCAAAAATTTAACTCCATGTTGGGTGTCATTTCTCCTTGCGTTGTACAGGCGATAGCTGGCGAAATTGGCATGGACGCGATACTCGACAGTGTTTCGAGTGCTCTTTACAACGGCAATTTACCGCGGGAATGGGCAGCTCTGGCACCGGCGACGAAAAAAAATCTCGGCGGTTGGATGGACCACTTTGAGAAAAGAATAACTCAATACACGAATTGGGTAATATTCTGTGGAGAACAATGGCGTGAAAAAATTAGCGAAAAATTCGTCTCGGTAACGAGGGCGTACCCAGCTAAGGGCAGGGGGTTGCCCCCCCCCCAGAAGGGGTTTGTCCCCCCCCCCCCCAGAAGAAGAAAAAAGTCTATTATCTGTTGTCGCCGCCTCTAATTTCTCGAAACTAATATGCGCTAATCCTCCCCCAACATAGATCCTGGGTACGTCCTTGATCGGTTATACGAAAAAATGGGGGGCTGTTTTACCGGCATTTGTGTCTGATTCGACAGGCCGGTTGTAACGAGCCAATCGTCATATGGCTCTCGGGCCTTCACATACCGGAAACTTACATCGCTGCTTTGGTACAAATGTCATGCCGAAAGAACAATTGGCCGCTTGACAGATCCCTCGTGTATACCTCAGTTGCCAAATTTTCCAAAGCTGACGAAATCGAAGACAGACCGGATCAGGTATGTGAGAAAAATTTCACGTTCTGTAGTTTTGGTAAAATCTTAGGAATTGGCTGAAATGTAAGTATGGTGTAGATATGACCTTCATGGAATGATGCCCAAAAATTCAATTCGATTCACTGTTTAGTTAATGAGATAATTGCATTTAAATATGGGTATTTTTGTACGCGATCCCTATACCCAACACGTAAGAGTTTGCTCGCATGTCTCGATATAGGCTCTAAACAGATTTTAGGATTTCAAAATAAAAACACACGTGTACACAGTACTATTGTGGGATTGATTTTAAAAAATGACAAACTTTGACCATTTCGTTTTGGAGATATCGACTTATGAAAAGTGGTAATCTTATTCCACATTAAACTCGGCCCAACCATCTGTAACGGAATGGAAACAGTGTACGCTGCAGCCAGCTGATCGGCGCGTGGTCTGGGAACTCGAAGCGTGTTTTTTTTTCTCCCGAGTTCTAGTAATTCTGAGACGGATGTGATATAAATTTATTCTGCAAACAAATACAATTTGTTCAATTTATGCATGTATTTGTCTTTGTTACAGCGAATACAATTTAAACTTTCGGCAAGATGTTGTAAATCCACGATCCGACGTCCTTCGACAGCGAATTTTTGTTGCTGATCGTTGAGGTTATGGCTATTCTCATCGTATTTAGTCGCATTTGCTTGACACATGGCTGCCACATCCTTCAGTTTTTTAGCAAGCGCCTTTTTTCTCGTGAACTTTCCTTTGTATCGCATTTGGGTTGACATTTTGACGTTTTTTTTTATTTATATAAAATATTTCGCGAAAGACGGATCGTAGGAAGCTTAACGCTATGCCTGCAGGAAAATCGCGCTGTTGCCACGATTACAGCACCGCTCTCTATACGACTATGGGACCTATCTATGCATGAGGTGCGAATGTGTGGGACATATAGAGGGTACAAGCTCTGTCAAAAATTTACATCCAACAGCATCGTATATGCATTGGATGTTACGATACGCTTCGACCGAAACTTTTGGCTGATACGTGTACCTACCTTAAGGATAATTCACTCGAGACTCATTGTCAGCGGCGGAGCCAGAAGGGGGCAGGGGTGGACACCTTCGGCCCAGAAATCCGGGTGCTCCCCGGAAAAAAATTGATCCGAAATAATAAAATTCAAATAGTCGATTAATTTTATTTAAGTTCCACCCAAGCAAGCCCAAAATAAACAATTTGATAACATTTGGACTCAATAAATGCTGGAAATTTAAGAAAGCGTATTGAGGAGGAGTACTGCCCTATCTTATATAAACTTTGCCAAGCAGCAATAGTACTCTCAGTTGGCGGCATTCCCTACTCCCCATCACCGATTTCGCTCAAATTTATAGGACATGCAGGACTTGGCTAGAAATGAAAGTACCCGAAGTGGGAACTCCAGATGGCCAAGCGTTTAGAAAATAAAAATGTTGACGCGGCTCTCGCACCGTATGAGCCATTTACCTTAGTACGTTTGCCAAGCAGCGGTTGGCGTAGCGGTAAGAGCTCGGACTAGTAATTCGATGGTCGTGGGTTCGACTCCCCGTGTGGACACTTTTTCTATCTTTTTCTATCTTTTTCTCAATTTTTACATTATTCATTTTTCAATTAAGCAAAGAGGTGAATAATTTATTTTATTTATGTATTTATACGCAAAAGGCATATAGGACATCATTTTTTAATCAGCACATAATCGTAGAAAATTTGGAGTTGCTGATTGACTCGTGGGGAGGACAAACAATCCGCAATTATACGACGAACTCTTCCAAGATGAAAAAGGATTGCCAACTTGTAACATCAAAGAATTCCCCCTAAATGTACTCCACTGGTGCAATCCTGCGATGTATATTTTTATCGTCAGGTCAAAAACTTTATTTAAAAAATACAAAATTGCTCTTATCTCATCGAGCAAGAAAAAGAAATAACTTCTCGAGAAGACTGCTTAAAAATACATTCGATTGTTCATCATCAATCGAATGTATCCGCGCCAATGTTCGGTAACATGTTACGTTACGCGTGGTTCGCTTCTAAACTTTGCGATAAGAGAGAATGCTTTATGAATGTCAATCGAATATGTTTTTCTATGGAGACGTTGAAACAACGATGTGGTTGTAAATATGCGGAGTTTATAACGTGTGCTAGTTGCAGAAATAATTATTGTTTCCCCCGTTTCTACGATAAATATCATTCCGACACATGTAAATCATCGAATGTCAAGGAATAACGTTTTGAATTTTCATGTACAATGTCTTTTCGTATGCGCTTTAATTACAATCCCTTGTTGAAAAGTCCGAAATCCCAACTTTTACCTTTTCTATGCCTTTTGCGTATAAATAAATAAATAAAATAAATTATTTACCTCTTTGCTTAATTGGAAAATGAATAATATAAAAATTGAGAAAAAGATAGAAAAAGAAAAAAAAGTCTCCACACAGGAAGTCGAACCCACGACCATCGAATTACTAGTCCGGGCTCATACCGCTACGCCAACCGCTGCTTGGCAAACGTGCTAACATAAATGGCTTATATGGTGCGAGAGCCGCATCAACATTTTTATTTTCTAAACGCTTGGCCATCTGGAGTTCCCACTTCGGGTACTTTCATTTCTAACCAAGCCCTGCATGTCCTATAAATTTGAGCGAAATCGGTGATGGGGAGTAGGGAATGCCCCCCCTTGTCAGTGAGCTCCGCCGGCTGTGAGAGGAGTTTTTCTGTCATGAGGCGAATAAAAGTGTTGCTGACAAGGAACATCACTGAAGTGTCCATCTTCGATTTTGCGGAAACTCATATATGTGGAAAAGCATTAAAAACTATTAGACAGGTTTTTTTTATCGGTGGAGAAACGGCTTTAAAAGGGGAAACCACCCCTCAAAGAAAGCCGTGTCGAGGGGTGATTTTGCAGTTTCACCCACAAGCAGCCCACCGATCTAAAGGAAACCAAAACCAACATTTTTCTAATGTAAAACAATGAAAAATCCACTATAGAAGCCTTTTTAGGGGTAGTTTCACCCTTTAGAGCCGTTTTTTCGCCGACAAAAAAAAACGAGTTTAATAGTTTTCAATACTCTATCACATACATGAGTTTTACCAAAATCCAAGGTGGACACTTAAGTGATGATTCTTGTCAGAATCACAATGTTTTAGCATCGACTCTCTCATATGTCACTGCTGATCATAGAGAATGACATTGTTAAAAAAAAATGTCTACTAAAAAAGTGTTGCAGAAAAAAATTTTAAACTAAGACTTATTTAATCGAGTACCTACTGAACGTGAAGTTTGAAGACTGGTAACTGGATTAAAGAATGATGGAGAATTAGTTGATTTTTTAAGGTATTGCAAAAGTTTTATATTAACGTTAACATGAACGTGTGATTAAAGCTTCATATTTTATGGGTGTTACGTGATTTCCGACTGTTATGAAAATGTTATTTTTAAAAAGATGATTGTGAACAAAACCACTTTTTTGTCAGGCTAGTCCCCCCACCCTGAAAAAATGCTGCCTATGTCAATGTCAAGACTATTTCTTAAATATGAGAACAATTGGAGTCGTATCCTAGCATGTTGCATCAATAGCCAGAGTTGCATATTAATATCGGGCGGTCTCACTATTTTAAAGTATAATATTTTTTCAATGCTCCATTTCAAAATTCATATTCAGCTCAATTTAAGGCAATCGTTCGGCATATTTACAGGGTTGTTACGTGCAAGGTTTGTTTCTGGAGGGCGCCAGATGGGACATGGAGAGTCATTGTTTGAAGAGGTCATACCCGAAAGTACTGATGGAGGAATTGCCGATCGTTACGATCATACCGATCGAAGCTCACAGATTGAAACTGCAGGTACCCAATGTTCATTACCAATTCATCCCTACGACGTGGTCCCATGCAATTTAATCTTGAAAACTACAAATATTAAAAAGACCACATGTATATTGTTTGCGAAAATATTTTTGCAAAATAAAAACTGATTGAATAATATAATCATATATTTCACAATTAATAAAGGTATAGAAAAAATTCAACCGGGAAATCAAACTTTCCATTGAGACACCATGATAACTTCTTATTCCACATATAAATTATTCAGATATTCATAATGAAATATTTAAAGTTACATATAATGAATGGAAATAAATAATATAAGTAGTTATAGTAAAAGTCTTAATAACAATAATAATAAAAATAATTAAATAACATACTAAATTACTCACTTTGCCAAAGAAACAATCCAAATAAGCACAAACGATTATCGATGTACTCTTATTCAAGAACACTTCCCATTAGGTTCGATTGTTTCAATTTCGTTATTATTTTTCAAGAATAATGGATGAAAACATTGTAAAAACTTGACCGAGGGCTGACTCATTAAGGCATTCAATTTTGAACTTAAAAATACCTAGAGCTCAAGATATTCAATTGAGCTGAAAGTGACCACAGTGTAAAGTATTTAGAAGTCGAGGTACCCTTGCTCGATTTCTAAGGTTTAATCAATATGGTGTTGAAGTTTGCATAGTTGCAACGCAACGAAAGTTCTTTTTTACATTTTATTCTCCATATTTTTATTGTTATAGAAGATGTTTTTTTATAGATTTATATTGTAGATTGCTGAATATCTTGGGGGGCGGGGGGTCAGGTTAATTCGCTATAAATAAAAACATATTTACGATAATGTTTTTTGCCGACACAGTTAATATATGTTTATTTATGTAATTAGTATATAATAAGAGGGCATTTGAAGGATATTCTGTACAATTTTATTAATAATTATCCAGAAATGAGTCCTTCACAGCAAATTTTTGCAGACGCCTCAAAAGAAAGTTACATTGTGGTGAAACGCATGACTCATCACTGGATCATCTGAAATAAAAAACCAAAAAGATTTAATTAGTTGATAAGTTCCTTAAGGTAACTCTGTTAGGGTTCTTTTAATTGATTTTTTAAATTTTGGTTACACTTAGAAGTCAAAATACCGATTTTACATTTAAAAAATCGGAAATTTTGTTCTTGCAAAATAAATTAAAATTATAAAAAATAAAAATCTCGACAGCGTTACCTCGTAATTTATGTGTAGAAAGAGTGTGTAAAATGTCAAAAGGATTGGTGCAGTAGATTTCAAGCTAGACAGTTCACCGATTTTGAAAATGCTAAGTGTGAGAAAAACGCGTTTAAAAGTGACAAAGATTGCTACACTAGAAGAAAAAAAAATAAACATCAATAAACGAGTGTTTTTTCATGTACTTACACAGAATCATCGATGCCAGGCCCATAAAGCATTCAAATGACAAAATAAAAAAAATCGTCCAAAAAATATCTTCCCCCCCCCCCCCCCACAAATGGTCAAAGGATTTTGGTAGGCAAACTTTGCCAAAAGAAATTAAAGGTTCAGAAATATTAATTTTCGTTGCATTTCAATGATGCAAACTTCAACCTCATCAACCCTAGAACACATGTATCATTTTTTCTAACTTCTAACTCATGACTGAGGCAGATACCTACCCCACGCGTTTTGCGCAGGCACATCCCTCCACTGAGCAGGAAAGAGAAACACCAGTACATGAATCTCTTAAGGGGTTAGGCCACACTAACGGGTATAAAATCATGTGCGAATTTAACCATTTTTTTCGTATGAAAAAGTGATTCACTCATAAAATTAATTACACATCGATTTAGTATGAATATCAAGCTGTTAGAAAATATATATATATTTTTTTTTTCGATGTACAAAATGGCCGAATACTTGAAACTTTTCGAAACGGCAAAAAAATTCAACGATTTTCACTCTATTTACTTCAAATTTAAAAGTTATGTTCCTAATTGCATTTCGCAGAGAAGTACGTACGGAATTTCTGATTAATCGAAAACTTTTCATTTTATGAGCAGGTATAACGAAATTTTTCACTAAAAATTCATTTCTTAAGTTCAAATACCTACAACCTTCGAATAAAACAATATTTTTTAAATTCCGTACGTACTTCTCTAGGTATTCTAATGTAGATTAACGAGAATTTTTGTTTTTTGTTCTAGGTAAAAAATTGTGGATGCTAAATGTCACGCCGCGGAGCGCCTAAAAAAAGATAATAGAAAATATTAGTGGTCGGCCATTTTGTACATCGAAAAAAAATATATATATATTTTCTAACAGCTTGATATTCATACTAAATAGATGAGTAATTAATTTTATGAGTGAATTACTTTTTCACACGAAAAAAAATTGTTAAATTCGCAGATGATTTTATATCCTTACTGTGGCCTAACACTTTAATCAGACAAACCCTACCCTTCATTTAGGAAGAGGGTGGTGTAAGGCAAATTCGATTTAATTGAAATTTATTTAGTGAACAACCGATTTAAACACCTACATAGGCCGAAAATCACCAAAAATCGCATTTTTTCAAACAAAAAATTCATCTTTTTCCTTGTAGTTAACAGATCCTCAAATATCGTACAGCGTTTTAGACAAGAAAAATTGAGCTTACTGAAGAAAAGTAGTTGAACTATATTCCGTTCGAAAAGTATATTTATATTGGGAAATGAAAATGGGGAAAATACAAAATATATAAATACGGAAAAAGTCAATGGAAACACAACAAAAAAATGTTTGCAGGGGTTCTGGTATATTTTTCTCTTCGTTTATAGAAAAAAAGGTATAAAATTAATATTCATAATGAACATAAGAACATAAACAATATAAAGGAATCGTACATGCAGCTCATTCTAGTGTCACGCAAATATAATATAATATAATATATTGGGATGTTGAATGAGTTCTCGCTGTTTTTTTCGTGAAAATTAATGCATTATTTTTAAAAATCATTCCTAATGCATTCAAATGTTTCGAAACTGTCGTGTGATCAACTGCTAATGATTCTGCAAGTTCAGCTAGCGGCTGCCATGAGTCTTCATGAAGCAATGCCTCAAATTCAACACATCAAAATCATTATCTTGGCAGCGTCTAAACCATCCGTGTTGTTTCCGACACGGCATGGTCGCCGTAAGCCTCAACAAGAATAGGGTATTTTACTGTATGTAAGAAAAATACTAAGAATGTTCAAATAAGGTAGTTTTTGCGATAAGCAATCGAATAATGTTGGTTTTATTTTATAAAAACACAAAATAAATGTTTTAATCATTTTTAAATTTATTAAATTAAAAGGTAATTATGCAGAAGTGGGGCTCCACCACAATTTTGGCGGGAATTATTTTTTCTTGCCATGAATTGCTTTAATTAGTCACCACTAATGATATTCAGCCCGCGGAGGCTGACATTTTTAATTATTTCCATAAATTATGGGGTTTTGGAGCTCAAAGAAAAAGAAGTTTTCATACAGACATTCTTGCAAGATCACCTGTAATAGATCCACACTTGAACGCATGAACACAACAGTGACTGTGTATACGTGGTATTGTACTTTTGTTTCGAAATAGAGATCAAAACAGGAACTGTTGGTTGGCTTATGTGTGTGTGTGTGTGTGTGTGTGTGTGTCAACTGAGGCAGCGACTTTTAGAATCCTGCACCTTTAAACACACACACACACACACACACACACACACACACACACACACGCGCGCACGCACGCACGCACGCACGCACGCACGCACGCACGCACGCACGCACACACACACACACACACACACACACACACACAAACACATTTTACTGCGTGTTTCGCCAAACTTCAAAATCCCATACATTATGGGAATATTAAAAAATGTCAGCCTCCGCGGGCTGAATATCACTAGTGGTGACACAATAAAGGCGTCCATGCCAAAAAAATCTTTTAGCATTGAAATTGGGGTGGAGCCCCACTTCTGCATAATTACCAATTCAAATTTTTAAATCAGTTTTAATCATTTTAAATTTAAATAAATATTTTAATCATTTTTAAATTTTAATTTAATTTTTTTAATTCATTTTTTTTAAATACTTTTTTATGTGTTTAACGAACATGCGAAACGGTAGCCGCCATAATGGATTCCGACGTGACGTCATAGACATAGTAAGCAAAGAAAGCGGTAGACGTATAACCTGTGAAAGAGAGCGTCAACAACTATATATTCTCGTTAATTGCAATTTTTTAAATACTTATCTGTACCTCAAAAAAGAACAAATGAGTTTTTTTTAACTCTGACTTTGGATCTCTTCTCGTAAGTTTTAACCAAGTCTTCCTCATATTAGTATCAATTAACATTTTAATCCACAACTTTCCCGGTGTGTTTACAGTAGTATTCTTACATTTAGGAACAACACACCAATAATAGGGATTGCAACTCACTTTTAAGGTAATCCTATCGCTTCGCACTCAGCGGGCGGTAGGCCGACGGCGAGTATGGGTCCCCCTTGCCTTTGGCAATGAGCACCAGCCTCGCCACCTTCCACCGCTCACCGAAAGTGCCTGTCGTCAAACATGTGTTGTACATATCCAGGAGGACCCGCGGCCTCAGGCTGCCCATCAGCCGCAGAATCTCCCCTGGAATACCGCGCGGTCCTGGGGCCTTTCCGACCTTTATCGAGGCGGTCGCTCTCGCAAGCTTTTCCTCGGAAAAGAGTGGTATGTCCCCAGGTTCGTCGTCATCGTCCGTCTCCGTTCTCGTCTCGTGAGTTAGAAACAGTCCGTCGATGATCGTCCGTGTCGTTGGAGGGTCCATCGCGCCGATCGGCGTCCGAGCCCCGAGTCTGCCGGTTACTAACTTGTATCCGGTGCCCCAGGGGTCCCGATCCACCTCGTCGCACAGTTCCCTCCAAAGCTTCCGTTTTGTGTCCTTAATCGTCGTCGTCAGTTTTTTCCGGGCCGTCCTGTAAGTTGTTCTATGCGTCTTTGCTTCGGGCCCCTTCCCCGAGTGAGTTTCCTCCTACAGGCGAAGCAGGTCCTCCGCAGTTCCGCGATTTCGTACGTCCACCAGCATTGTTGTTGTCGGTTTCGTCGGTAGCGTTTCTGTGGCATCGTATCCTTACAGAGCCGCTGGATGAGTTTCGTCGTCTCGTCAATCAGTCGTTCGGCGCTTTGCCGTCCAGTCAGTCCGTCGGGAACATTCCCCTTTGGAGCTGGTGCTGCCATCAGCTCTTCGGAGAATCTGTCCCTGTCGAGTCTTTTGAGGTTCCACCGCAGCGGCGGTGTACTCCGTTGGGGTCGAGTTGTCGTGTCGCCTCCCACTTCAAAGGCTATGTACTGGTGGTCGCTGCCATTGTAGCTCTCGACCACCCGCCAGCACCTTATCTGTGAGAGGATTCCGTCCGACGTGAGTGTCACGTCGGGAATGGAGTCCCGAAAGCCCGGTCTTCTGTACGTTGGCGTGTTTCCCGTGTTGGCCACTGCTAGGTCCAGCCTCGCGGCCATCTCCAGCAGGAGCCGTCCCCGTTTGTTCGTCGTGGTCATTCCCCACTCGATCGCTCCGGCGTTAAAGTCGCCTGCGAGGACTACGGGCCCTTGTATACGCCTTTGCTCATCCTCGAGGAGAGACACCCTCTCCCCGAACTCCCCGATGGTGCAGTTTGGCGTTAGGTATACGCTGACATACGTCAGAGCGCCTACCGTTGCCCAGACGAAGTCGTCTGCTACACCGCAAGAAGATATCCGGGAGGCGGCATCCCCCCTGGCCCAGATGGCGGCGGTGCCCCTGGTGTTGGAGAGCCACGTCGGCGTTGTCACGTCACGGTATTGTTCGGTGAGTAACAGTATCGTCGCGTCAAGTTCGTCAGCTATTTGCGGTAGCAGCAGCTGTGCCGTCTGACTTCGGTTCAGGCGTTGTCACGTCACGGTATTGTTCGGACAGTAACAGTATCGTCGCGTCAAGTTCGTCAGCTATTTGCGGTAGCAGCAGCTGTGCCGTCTGACTTCGGTTCAGGTTTTCCTAGAGGACCTTGGTCATGTCTTGGTCTTATTCCTGCTCTCTTCCAGTGCGGCCCTGAAGACCGCGCAAGAACCGGTGCCCGGCCGATGCGCCACCTCCAGTTTTTTGGCCTCGGTGCACAGGAAGCAGGCTAGTGGATTTTGTGGGCCACGTCTTGCCGACGTGGCCTTCGCCCCCGCACTTCCAGCAGCAGTCCGTCCTGTCTGGTCCTTTGCAGTTCCGTCTCGTGTGTCCGTAGCCAAGGCACCGGTAGCACCTTGGTGCTGTCGTCCTGAGTCGGATGCGGCAATTGACCCACTCGATCTTAAGTCGCTGTCGTTCCAGTAAGCGCATGGCTCTCTGCGATCCTAGCTCGCACACCGCCATGCACTGTCCGGATCTGTTGGGGCCGAAGATGTGCACCTTCGGATCCCCTTCCTGTCCCGACTCTTGTTTGAGGATCGCCGCGACCTCCTCGGGAGTCGTGACGCAGTCCAGGTCCATAATCTCCAGCGATGTGCTGGGAATCATGGCCCGGACGCGCCTCTCCTGGCCGATTGCACTCTGGAGGGAGCGCTGGAAGTTTTGGCTCCCCTCTCGTCCTGGCTGCACTTTAAACAGCATACCTCCGTCTTTTGTCTTGCAGTACCCCCTCACCGTTATGTTGTCCGTCGCGGGGTCTACCTTCGTCTTGACCTGTCGCAGTAAGTCTGCGTAGATCGTGCCATGTTGTGGCTTGACAAGGATGGCCGTCCCCCGAGGCATAGGGCGCGGTATGTCCTGCCTGGCCACTTTGTTGCCCTCGTTCGTCTGCTTGTTCTATTCTGCTTTTTGTTTTTTCTTACGTTTCTTTTTGGTCGTTTGTACTTGCCAGCTCCCCTCTGGCGGTTGCGTGTCGTCAGTCGTCGTCGGTCTTTTCGCCGGCTGTTGGGGAGGGCTGGCGTCAAACTCGTCACGTTTTCGTTTCGGCGTTGGCTCAAGTTTCGTCTTTTCGTCCTGTCCGGCTGTCCTTAGTTTCCTGAGCCTTTCGCATTTGCCCAGGGCGATCTCAGCAACCTCCGTGATGACTTTAATACCGTCTTTTGTCTCTTTGTTCACGTTTTTCTGTATGCTTGTCTTTTCTTGCATGACTCTGACTCGCTTAAGGATTACCCGCAGATGGTCCTTAAGCTCGTCAATCGTCTGCATTTCAAGACACTTTTTCGTCGCGTTTGTCAGTAGGCTGCCGCCTGTTGCGCTCTTAAAACTCGCAAGGCTCGCATTGCTGGAGACGCTGCTGCGTCTCGTCCGGCTCGTGTGAACCTCCAGCAAGTGGTTGTCTCCGTCTGTCCTGTCTTCGTCTGTCTTGTCTCCTGTTGTTGATTTGCATGTTCTGCAGCCCCTAGAATCCTTGTTGCAATTCTGAGCCACCGAGGCTCGCACCCGGTCGGAGCTCAGGATGGAGTCCCCCCGTCTGGGAGTAACCACCTGGGGTAGTTGTTTTGGTTCATGCGTGTTCATCGTAATTGTTCCGTCTACTCCGTTCTGTGTGGGGTAGGTGTGGGGTGGTCAGAGATCTCCACCTGGGAGTTTTGCGTTGTCTCTTCGCGTCTCGCCAGAGGGAGACGCGAAGAGGTGACGCGAAAATGAACCCACATGGGTTGATTTTGTCGTGGGCGATACCCGTTTATAGGGCCCCCTCCATCCATGACCCGCTTGGAAAAAATACCCGTCTATAGGGTTCCCTTTCAGCCTTGGGCGGTACCCGTTCACAGGGTGCCCAGACTCACCCCGCCACGGGGCCTCTGCCGGGCCGCTCAGAGGTGTAAGTGTGATTGTGTATGAGTGGTTGTGTAGCAGCCGCTTACCACTATATGCGGCTGCGGCCAGAGCTTCCCTTAGCCGCTTCTGTTATTGCGTTGTCGCGAGGGGCATGGCGCGACAGTAGCGTTTCTGGCGGGCGCGACGTGGACGCAGGAAGATAGCATTTTTCTCCTTTGTGGCTGTTACCCACACAAAGGGGCTGCCCGCCCAACCAGACGAGTTTAACCTCCATGCTTTTCAATGTCGATCTGTCAAAACAATGTCCGGTGCGGGAAATATAAAGCATTGTATTCGGGCCACGACTGGTAAAAAGCGGGGAAAAATTGTGTCGGCGAAATATGTAGGTTAAAAATTAAATACGTGTGGAAATTCGAATCAGTGAGATGAGGTTAGGACTAAAGTCAGCTGTTGCCTTTCTGTAACATCTCTTTATCGTAGCAAGTGGTAATAAATCCAATACCGGAAGTTCAAATTAAACTTGATATTACATTAAAATTAGGTCAATGAGCGTAATTTTTCTGAGCGCATTGGATTGCTACAAGTGTTAAGTATGTAAATCTGATTATTTAAAAAAAACTGACGGATTACTACTATTATATACACTTTTGTAGCGACCGGAAATTGGGTTTTTGTATGTTATCTCGGAATTCCTTCACAAAAATACGCACTTTTAATATTTTTTTCCTGTAATTAGGTTGATAACCAACCCTGAAATTTTACAGAGACGATTATTAATATTTTTAGTGAAACTCGAAAAAAAAAATGAAAATCCTATGGATTGAAGCCTGGCGATAGGACTACCTGAACCAAAAAAAAATATACGTATTCACAATTGGCGCAGCGTTGATGTTTACTGTGCAGATGACGTCACGAACCGAAGCAGCATGGCGGCTAGCGTTTTCGCACGGAAATTTGAAATGTAAAATTTAAATGCTTTTTTAGTGCACTTATCGATTTCATAAATTAGAAACAAACATTCTAGTGGTTTATTACCACTAAATGATCAAGTTGAGACACCTTTCAAAAAAGGGTGCAATACCCTATTCTGTGTGCTTCGACTGCAGGTTTTTAAAAAATAAGTAGTGCAGTAAAATTCTCCGCAGATACTCTTTTTTGGCACGAAAATAGACATGTTTAACACTATGCAAAAGAAGTTGCTTATACTTCGGCGATATGACACACTGAATTTGAAGCTTGCTTATAGTATTTATTCATAGATGCGTTCCCATCCTAAACTACACGCACGCAGTTCTGGTAACGCCATCTGCTGGAAAAAAGCGATAACTTATTCAACGACCTAATAATATAATGTAAAATCTACAGCTTTAGGTAATATGTGCAACCATTTGCGTTAAAATTACGTAATAATACGTAAAATATATTGATTTTGAACCCGGTGGGTTGGTCTAGTGGTTAGCGTGCTGGCCAGCGGATCGGGAGGTCGCGGGTTCGAAACCCAGTCGCGTACTTTCGTCGCGAAATGTTTTTCATCGACATTTTTCGGCGAAAGACGACTAGTTCCGTGACTGGGAAGCGAACTTGTGACCGGCTGTATCGGTATAGGTTTTCCGCAGTTTAGGTATAGAATAGGCCGCAAGGCGGGGGGGGGGGGGGTGGAATGGGAGGTAGGGAAGAGTTGTGGAATAGTTGATAGATGGGGGTATGGATGTGGAATGGGAGATAAGAACGAAGTTGAGGCGGATTGGGGCTCGTAAAAAAAGGGAAGACCCTGTACGGCTGGAAACGAACCAATAGAAAAAAATATAAAATATATATATATTGATTTTGGTGAAAAAAAAAGTAAAAATTCACTTACCGCCACGAAACACCATTGGCAACATCAGAATAGGGTAGATAACCCCAAACGCTCTGGAAAATCGTTTTGCTTGACAACAAGCGGGCAACGGATATCACTGCTGGCATGCCCTCACAGCCAAATAGTTAAACTTAATTGTGATCACGGTCCCCAGTCGATAATACTGATTTATAGCTTAGGAGTGCATTTTGAAAGTCAACTGGGGTGGGTTTCTACCCCGTATATGAGGTCTAGGGTTAATCAACTAAGCAAAAACAAATTCTGGCCATCTTGCCTACGACGCGCAAGATTTTGTTTCTGTAAAATACTCTCTTCCTTTCATTTCCGATTAACCAAAACATTCTCTTATTCGACAGAATACGATAAAGACGCCGGTCTACACGACGTCGAATCGACGCAACGCGATGGGCGTAGGTTTAGTTTTCGAAGCGGATCTGCAAACCGCCGAGCACATATCTCACTGGGTTCTCCAAGGAGTTTGCCTCGTACTAAATACCGATTAATTTATTAACGTAACAAAGTGTATGAAACATCGCTCGGAAGGGTTTCACGCGGTGACTCGTTGCTCTGAAAATTGACCTAGTCAACGTTATCGTTTGCTCGACAAGTCGTACGAACTTTGTGGAAATTTAGAAGCAGCTACCTATCTGCGGTAGACAAAGATTGTAAAACGAGCTGTCTACGAAGTCGGACAATTTTTGCCACTTGACCCAATCTCCACGGTGCAATTGTTCGGGGCTTTTGGCACGTCCAACGAAGTGCGGGTCAACCACCAGCAAATAGGCATTTTCCAGCCCCACGTGGAGCCCGAAGACTCCTTTGCTCGAGCAATCCTTGTCGCCGCCCATCATCACAGGACTGCCGAACGTTTGGAAGTGCCTCTTCAAGTTCGTCACGTGATCCTCGAGATTCTTGCCCTTCGTGACGTGAATGATTTTACTTCGAATCTCGTATCGCTGATCCAACACCAGACACACCTGTGCCAATGTATCGTTTTGAAACAATTAGTATTGAATTGGAAGGTGATCGGAGGTCTTTTCTTTACCTCGAAGCTTCCGATCCATGACCTTGAACCTAGGAATGATGGCTCTTTGTCTTCGATGTCCACCAATATTTTTTGTATTTCCGGCAAACTCGGCACCCCAGCAGCCAATTCTCGGTTTAAGTTTAGCCAGGAACAAATGGTTTGTAGAGTACGGTAACCGCATCCCCATCCCTGAAACAAGTATACATTGTTTAACGCTGATACAGACACTGGATATTTATTGTTCATTAAGGCAGTATTAATGGCTAAAAATTTTACCAAAATCGTTTTTTTTCATATTTGATTTTATAAGTCTACCTTTCTGAATACGTAAGTGGAAACCGTTTGATGATACTCGTAAAATTTGGCGAGTTATGGAAATTATTAGGTTGGAAAGTAAGTCTTGCGACACAAACGATACTTTTTATAAATAAATATAACATTTTATTAAGATAAGATTAATTGATGATATAGTCTCCCTCTTCATCTATAATCCGTGTCCAACGCTCTGGTAAACTTTGAATGCCAGCCGTCCAGAAATCTTTAGGTCTTGAATTGATAAATTCTTTAAGAAAGTTGCTCAGCTATCGAGAAATAGTAAGAATTTGCTGAAATTTTTTGAGGATAATTGCGAACAGGTGTTACGACTCCGTGTAAAATGTCAAGTACTTCGTCTGCGTGATTGTTGAGCAATTCATTATTGAAGTTAGGCTCGTATACACGGGCGACATAGCAAAAGCTTCATGAGACCTCTAATACGACTGTCGCAACGTAATAACAATAGTAAGAATTGAATGGAAACAGGCGGAAAAAATTCTTGAGATATTGATGAATAATTCCAACGAAGAGTACAGCGTTTTGTCTGTCTCGTTATCGAGATATTCGTGAAATAAAACGGGAAATGTCAGCTGAATCGCGTAAAAAGATAAAGCGCCCTACAGCACGTGGCAACGCTGCTGTCAAGTGGAGCATTTTGAAAAGGCGCCAAAATTTGAAACGCACGAACTATTGCATCCTTGCTATACATTTCTTACCGCGGTTTCATTAAAAGTATTTGAATATTTGGAATCATTCTTTACAGAACATGCAGTGCATGCACTGAGAAAAAAGAATCGTTGAATGTGCAAAATGCATTTTGTTGTCTCGAAATTTTGTTGTTTTAACAGTTGCTCAGACATGCTAAATAAGATAGTTTAAATGTATCTTTGGTTACTGCCCAACTATACTATTTTGTTATGCCAATAAAAAATTAAGTTGAACGTATTTAAAGATACAATTTTTTCAAACCAACTGGGTTTTGGATGGATGAACGATTTTTTTTTTCAGTGTGTGTTTCGACATAACCTTCAAATCAATTACGCATCGTCCCTCGACTGCGCATTCATTTTCCGGCTTAACTACTTTTTTCTGCCGCTTTCCAGGTTGTACTTGATCTAACCGTCGATTGTACTGTTTTTCGGTTTGTATCTTTCCCTTCCATTTTTTCATTTGCGCCGAAGAAAAAAAAACGAAATTCGCGTAGGATGTTTGACAGCTATGCGCTCACGATGTGGCGTTCGTACTGAGCTCAGTGATACCAGTTACTGAGAAGTAAATTGCGCGTTTGCCACATTCGAACTTGGTTAATAACTTATTCGCGATGTAAATAAACAAAAAAGATTGATAACATTTCTAAACAGTCGATTATATGCATTCCACATATTTATTGGCTGGAATTTATTTAATTTACGTAACCGGAAATTTGGTTATTCGGGTTTCGCAGCCGTTACAGGCGCCCGTGTTTAAGCATATGCGTTCCCTTCTTGCCGCCTGCCCCGAAAAAACCCTAAGCAGCCTCTTTAAAGGTACAGTGCGAGTAGTGTGCGGCCGTATTGATGAATACGTATTGTTGAGGAATCGGCTTCGATTCGGCCAATGAGAGTTTCCAAGGTCGTGATGGAAAAAAGTTTTTCTGTTACGTTTCGATCCTTGGTTCGGATCCTCTTCAGAAATTTTATTTGTTCTATAAATTATGAGATACAAATTCTATAGACAGAGTTTACAAGATTTTTTATAATTGTGCTTTGTGTTATAAATAAGTTATAAATGAGTTAGTTTTTTTCACTAATTTAAATCATAGTGATATTGCATGAGCAATTTTTTGTAGTATGTTAATTTATTCTTTTTGTTGCGTGACAAGAGTGGTGTGTGAGAGTGTGATGTTATCTATTATAGATTTTTTGGTTAGGAAATATGTCAATGACGAACCTGAATATTGTCGATATTTCTAGTTTTTTTTGTGTTTGTGCTTGGAAGATGATTGGCATGGATAGTATTTATGTTGGTCCAATACTATCTCATGAAGGTGAATTGGAGGATTAAATTGATTCGGACCCTTTGTTTCGATCGATTGAGAGAATTTATCGTTTTTTGGCGATTTCTATTATCTGTAAAGATTTAGTATTGTAAGAGAATCTTTAGTTTGAGCTATGAATTTTTTTTTCAATTAACGAAATGTGTGAATGTGATATTTACCAATTGAAATTTTAGATTTTTTAAATAAAAATAACTATATCTTCGCAAGCACAAAGAAGAAAGCTAGAAATTTTCTCTGTTCTACATGTCAAGTAGTGATGTCTCAGAGAGTTCGAGAGAAACTGAGTGGTGAACTTAATTTTTCTGGAGAGAGGGAGAATGATCCTTTTGGCAATGCCGTGTCAGGGGTTTTAAAATACCTGTGTCATGTTAGGAATTTTTTAAATTCATGTGTCGTGTCAGGAGTTATGAAGTTAATGTGTTGTGTCAACGAGTTTTAAAATTGAGTCGCAAGTTTTTAAAATTGATGTGTATAGTTATGGTTATAAAATATTATTATGATTATATTATTGAGTTATATATCGAGCTTAGTCTATTTATGTCTGTTCTAAAATGTCTGGCATTAGGATGCGCTTTAATTTGAATAATTTCTAGGATCAATCTTTTTTTGTAGAACAGAGAACATGTACCAGGTGTGTAAGTATGAAACCGGAATTTGCCCATAGGTGGCGCTAGATGTCGATGCAGTTACCGACACATCACGTCAGCGGTGTCTTGTTATTGTATTGATATCCGACAAAGATTTCCAACTCACAATAACACGAGTTTCATTCAGTAGCATTAGTTTATTAGAGATAAACATGTCGAGTTTTGTGCCAACAAATTACGATTTGCGGACAGCACTACTTTTCTGTTTTCATCTGAAGAAAACCGCAGCCGAATCGCATCGAATGCTTGTGGAGGCGTTTGGTGAGCATGCTCTCGGTAAAACACAGTGTTTCGAGTGGTTCAAACGGTTCAAAAGTGGCGATTTTGACGTGAGGAACGAAGAACGTGGAAGACCACCGAAAAAGTTTGAAGACGCTGACCTGCAAGCCTTGTTGGACGAAGACGACGCTCAAACACAACAACAACTGGCGAATCAGTTAAAGGTGACCCGAGAAGTCATCTCCCTTCGGTTGAAAGCCATGGGAAAGATACAAAAGGTGGGGAAATGGGTTCCACATGAACTCAACGAAAGACAGCAGGAAAACCGCAAAACATCATGCGAAATGCTGCTCGCCAGGTTCAAAAGAAAGTCATTTCTCCATCGAATTGTGACTGGCGATGAAAAGTGGATATATTTCGAGAGTCCTAAGCGCAAAAAGTCATGGGTTTCTTCGGGTGAACCATCAACATCGACGGCAAGACCAAACCGCTACGGACGAAAGACAATGCTGTGTGTTTGGTGTGATCGGAAGGGCGTAATCTACTACGAGCTGCTGAAACCTGGGGAAACTGTCAATACTCAACGCTACCGACAACAAATGACCGATTTGGATCGAGTTTTGCGTGAAAAACGACCAGAATACCAACAAAGACAACACAAGGTGATTTTGCTGCATGACAATGCACCAGCACACAAAGCAAAACAGGTCCAGGAAACGATAGAGTCGTTCCGTTGGGAGATTCTTCAGCACGCGCCTTACTCACCGGACCTTGCCCCATCCGATTACTACTTGTTTGCACCGATGGGACACGCACTTGCTGAGCAGCGCTTTACTTCTTACGAAGATGTACGAAAATGGCTCGATGAATGGTTTGCCTCAAAAGAGCAACAGTTCTTTTGGCGCGGAATCCACAAATTGCCAGAAAGATGGGAAAAATGTATAGATAGTGACGGACAATACTTTGAATAAGTTACTTTGTATCATATCATTACAATAAACGTGTTTTTTCTGTACAAAAATTCCGGTTTCATACTTACACACCTGGTAGAACAGAGAAAAGTTCTAGCTTTCTTCTTTGTGCTTGCGAAGATATAGTTATTTTTATTTAGAAAAATCTAAAATTTCAATTGGTAAATATCACATTCACACGACATTTCGTTAATTAAAAAAAAAATCATAGATCAAACTAAAGATTCTCTTGCAATACTAAATCTTTACAGATAATAGAAATCGCCAAAAAACGATAAATTCTCTCAATCGATTGAAACAAAGGGTCCGAATCAATTCAATCGTCCGATTCACCTTCATGAGATAGTATTGGACCAACATAAATACTATCCATGCCAATCATCTTCCAAGCACAAACACAAAAAAAAACTAGAAATATCGACAATATTCAGGTTCGTCATTGACATATTTCCTAACCAAAAAATCTATAATAGATAACATCACACTCTCACACACCACTCTTGTCACGCAACAAAAAGAATAAATTAACATACTACAAAAAATTGCTCATGCAATATCACTATGTTTTAAATTAATGAAAAAAAACTAACACATTTATAACTTATTTATAACACAAAGCACAATTATAAAAAATCTTGTAAACTCTTTCTATAGAATTTGTATCTCATAACTTATAGAACAAATAAAATTTCTGAAGAGGATCCGAACCAAGGATCGAAACGTAACAGAAAAACTTTTTTCCATCACGACCGTGGAAACTCTCATTGGCCGAATCGAAGCCGATTCCTCAACAATACGTACTCTTTAAAGGTATTTTGAAAATCCGTTTGATTATCAAGCTGTTTATCACGTGAATAGTTTTTCAAAGCCCAAAATAAATGATAATCTGACGTGGCTAAGTCCGGTGAGTATGGTGGATATGGTAGTACTTCTCATTTTAATTCTAAAATAGTTTTTTGTGTCATTTTAGCTACGCGGGGCCGAGTGTTGTCGTGAAGAAGACGAACTTATCGACGTTTACGACGTTTTTGTTTAATAATTTCAGACAGCTTCTGAAATTGTGTAGAGTAGATCTCGGAATGTATCGTGTTGTTAGGCGGAAGAAGCTCATAATACAACAGGCCCTCGAAATCCCACTAAAAAAGAGTAAAACTTTTCTCTCTTCACGGGATGGTTTATGAGTTGGTTCTGTTTTTTCCCTTGAGGTAGCCGTTGGCGCTTTCGTGTTCGGTTAACGTATAACACCCAGCTTTCATCTCCAGTGACTATTTTCTTGAGCAAATCCTTTCAGTGCAAACGAAGCAACAATGAAAGATAAATGGAAACGCGTGTCGCAATGATCGACTCACTGAGATCGTAGGGTATCCAAGATGATATTACTTTTCTATATCCAAGATCTTTCAAATGTTCGAGGATTGTAGAGTGACTACAGCAGAGTTCGTTTGCTAACTCTCGTGACGGTACATTAAGTTTCATTCGTAGAAGAAATCACAATGCTTCGTCGTCAACAATAGTTTTCATGCCGGACCTAGGTTTGTCTTCAATGGACATATTCAATGGACATCGCAACGAACGAGCGCCTTATATACCCTTTGACATGGACGTTTCTGGAACATTCTAAGAATTTCTACTCTCGAATGTTCTCGAACTGCTTTGCTAAGAAAAATACTTAAACCGAGCAATTATTTTCTTCGTCGTAATTTCGTAACTTGTTTAAAAACTAACTCTTTCATCACGCAAATTAGATAGATATTCAAAGTTTATAGTTATGTTAACTGAGGGCAAAAGAAATACATTAGATTTGCCAGTCGATACACAACTAGGAGATTATTGGGAGATCAACATTCACTACCAAGTAATAGATAATATTATTGTAAATATAAAACGCCAATTTGATAATCTACCGTTAGCTCATGCAGTTGACGCATTTTCTAAATTGAATATGAAGAACGAAGAGGATTTCATCAATAATTATTATTAAATCTTAATAATCCGTCAGCCTTGGAAGCTGGAGTTATGGTAATGAAAAACATACTTCCAGTTAAAAATGACGAAATAAACGCTGGAAATTCGAGAAAGCCTATTAAATAGGAGTACTGCCCAAACCTTTTCCGAACAGCAATAGTAGGGGAGGCTGGGGTCGATAGAAACATGGGTCAAATGAAACAAGTTGAATAACTCGAAGATGGTTATTGATAGCGGAGGGGCCCCAAGGGGGAAGGAACTGCTTTGCATATCGGAACCTGTCGCTTAGTTCACGCCGCCGCTCCGAGAGCGTCGAACATTTTATGTGGGTGCATCGCTTTTTCGACACTAAAAGTAAGTTTTTTTTACTAATATTATTTTGCGTATTGCTCCAAAACTATTGTTCCTTCTTCAGCGTTGTTTACAATGATCATTGCTATGAATATCCTAGTGAGTTTATTGTGGTTAGCACCTACCTACACATTTAGGTTATTTGTTATTGGATACATTATTTGAAGGGAGTGTATGGGGGGCAGTTGAAACAAACATTTTATACGCAAGCAAGTTTTCCGAATCATGTTTTTTTTTTAGATGCCAAGAAACTGTCCGAAACTACGAACTGCGGAAGCTGCGATCTCGAAAATTATAAAAAGGCATATGAAGATGCCAAAAAATATATATAAAATTATCAAAACGCTAAATAGGGGTAGGAAAAAGAGAAAGTCATTAATATACACCGATACCCTAGAAAAAGAAGACACAAGAAAAGAGACTGAAGCGAAATACCGCAGAAAACAGGCTAAGAGAGTAAAAAACGAACCTCGGGGAAAAAAATAAAGAAAAAAGCAAGAGCAAGAATAAACGTCAAAATGGAGTTTTCTACAGATCTGATTTATTTGTGCCATAATTGTGAATCCCAATAATGTTTATATTTGAGTGTTTGGACCAATAGGTCTTTGTTGATTTCTTAGAAGTTGATAAATATTAGATAAAAACTTTTAATAGTGTTGTTTTTAAATAAGTCGATCTCATTGAGTACCTCGCTAGTAACAAAAACTATTCTCTGACTGATTATCTTTAGTAAATTAAAACTAGATAAGTAAAATAATATTGACACCTCAATATGCCTTCGGTGATACCAAAACTGGAATGAAAGGCAATAAAACCGATTATTTTGGTTAAAAGTGTATTTTATTCACAACAAACATACTTTATCACTTCATACACACCATTAACAGTACCTGGGTTTAGTAGAGACATCAGTTCTATCAGCTGAAAACACTTGTTTCAACTAGCCACAGGCACCGTTTCGATTGACCCCGACACAGGGTCAAATGAAACGTTTTCCAAGAGTTTCTAAATAGCTTCTACCTAATTTCAGGGCATATTAGAGGCAAAATCAATAATGCTATCATATATCCAGATAATCTAGCTATAATTTAAGCCCATTCCCAAACAGATAAAATATAAACTGAAGTCACACTAACCAATTTTCTCAAAAACGTTCCAATTGACCCCAGCCTCCCCTACTGCTAGTGAGCTCTGCCAGCTGTGGGCGGAGTTTTTTTTGCCATGTAGGGAACGTCGGGACAAGATGATAACGCTAAGGTCATGCTCAAATAAAACAATACATATATGAGTCAGTCAACTTTAATTATTTTTTAAACTAATCTACTTTTATTAATCTTTTCATTTGCGAAACAAAAAATCAATCTTTCTGATTTGTACCACACAGTATACATTTTTAATTAAACCTGTATTTTTCCCATCTTACTCTGTATGCGAGGCAAGATGAAACAGCGCTGGGATAATGATGGGACACGAATTATTGGCATCTTTCGCATATAAAAGTGATTTAATTCTCAATACTATCAATTTGATAAGCCAATCGTCTAAGTTCTGTAGGATTAGTCCGAATAATTTTGCGTCCATATCATTTAGATCATTTGTAAGTTCTTTTTCTTCCCCTGGGAGAAACACCGGTTGAAGAGAAACCAAATTCTTTACTAGTTGCCCTTTCCAACGTAAATAGTGGTACGTTGTAAAATATTTCAAGCCACAGTAGAATTTTCAAAAAATCGATTTTTTTCCGCTAAAACGGTGGTTGATTATGATAAGAATGAGTTACTATTTGATTTATAGCAAGAACAATTTTTTTCACCGACTTTGAGCGTATAACGTAAGCCCACCTCTGGCACGTCCATAGAGTACCTAAAACTCTAAACGCGTTTTTCTCGGAATAGCTTTTTTCCAATTGGCGTGACAAATAACTTCAACAATTTTCACTCGATTTACTTTAAATTTATAAGTTATGTTCCTAATTGCATTTCGCAGAGAAGTACGTACGGAATTTCTGATTAAGAAGTGAGATGCAGTCAGAATTTTCAAAAAATCGATACTTTTTAAATTTTTGTTGAAGTATGATGTTTCGAAAATATTCCCTGAAAATTTTAAGTCAATCCGATGAATAGTTTCTGGGATATCCGACAATTAGTGAAGGGGCGTCGGGTCCCCATGGCAGGCAGCGGACGGCAGCTGCAAGCAACCGGTTTCGACCCCCTCCCCCCCTATTATATTCTATAAATAGTCTTCCAATTTATGAAGATCTGAGTAATGATAATTTACTCTCTAGGTGTATCGGTGACTTCAATCAAACCAAAACGAAAGCTTCAATCAGCTAATTCGAAAAATAAGCCCAAAAACAGTGTGTAGTAGCAGTACTATTGTAGAAATTGCTGCATATGTTGCTGCTTGTGTATTCAATCAAGGTACACACACATTGTTACTGATTGTGAATACATTTGGCATTAATTGTGGACCCAATTCTCACCGTTACACAGAAAGAATCGATTCTCAATGTATGGACGTCGCTGACAAACGCGCAAACGATAATACCCGGGAAGGCAGAATGCTTCGAAGACAACAACAAATTGATATTTTGGAAGCTTCCACATCGGCAGAAGCCCTATTGTATGGGCCAGGAATTGATGATTCGATGTGAGTAATTTTTTAATTAGTATTTATATACATAAATCGAGTACTAAATTGTAAAACTCTTTCAGAAATTTTCAAAAATTGATTACCTAAAAACTATGAACTTTAGCAAAATTGTACAAAGAATACTTTCGTTTTAAAATTGCCCCAAATGTTAAAAAAATAATAATTCATCCCGAAAAACTTCGCGCGAAAGAATCGCGTTTTTCTCGAAACTATGTTTTTCAAGTCGGTGACCACTATAATTCGAAAACCACTCGATGGATTTTGATGAAATTTGGTGTGCTTATTGATAGTACTAAAAACTAGTCCTTAATCGAAGGATTTTAATTTTTGTTGAAAATTTATATTTTTTTTTCATCATTAAACGAGCGATTTTTTGGTCGAAAATCGAAAGTTATCTGGCGGATGCCACCATTTTGTTAATTTTTTTAAAAAAGCTTCGATTAAGGACTAGATTTATTATTAAACTAATGATTTTATTTCGTTTTTTGATTTCAGATGATCCAGTCAAATTTTATGATGGTCACCGCAAAGCACTGCATGTCGAACTACATGGTCCGACAAAGATGGCGATATTTTTATAAATAATCAGTTTTTTTCTTTGAAAATTTGTACAACTCAAGTTGAAATATAACATAAAAAGTCTGTGTAACCACTTTTGTGAAACACACTTAATTACTATAAAAAAAAATATTGAAAATGCTCGTTTTTTCACGCCTCTGACTGCATCTCATTCCTTAATCGAAAACTTTACTTTTTATGAGCAGTTTGATACGAAATTTTTCACTGAAAATTCATTCAAATACCTACAACTTTTGAATAAAACAATATTTTTTATATTCCGTACGTACTTCTCTAGCTATTCTAATGTAGATTGACGAGAATTTTTGTTTTTTGTTCTAGGTAAAAAATTGTGGATGCAAATGGCACGCCGCGGAGCGCCTAAAAAAAGATAACAAAAGAAAATATTAGTAGGCGGCCATTTTGTACATCGAAAAAAAAATAATATTTTCTAACAGCTTGATATTCATACTAAATAGATGTGTAATTAATTTTATGAGAGAATCACTATTTCATACGAAAAAAAAATTGTTAAATTCGCACATGATTTATACCTTCTTACTGTGGCCTTGCCCCTTTAACAAAAAATCACGCAATAACATTGACAATTTCTGACAAATCGTTCTTATTATATTAACAATTTGTACTGTCATTGTGTTCACCTACCTGTCTCTAATCGATATCAGCAACTCAAATAAACTGAAACGATGTTGAACTTTACCAAAAATTACATCGTTTTGTCAAAAAAATCGAAATTGTTTTCTCACTCGAGACGCGTGCTTCCGCCACAGTTGATAGTTTCACAATCATTCACTTCACCGCCTCCCCTCCAAACTCCAACAGGAGCACTGTGCTCGCACACACTATTTAGTGGCTAGGCTTATGATTTATCTTACCCCGCGTATTCGTCTTGCCCTGAGTTTCCCCTACTACGCATATCGTGACAATTACTTTTAAAAGTTGCTTATTTATTGTCGATTCATATCATTTGTAGAAATGGCATGCGAAAAACCAAAAGATTTTATTCCAAAAAATAACATAAAGCCCAAAATCTCGAAAACCGTGGGACTTTTACTAAACTGAAATTTCAGCATATAGTAGGACATGGTCTGACCTATCGACAGTTACAGGATTATCCATTCATAACAGGACGCGCTTCGTATCATCTTAGACTGAAGTATGTCGTCTTACAACTGTCGACCTGCACGTGGTTTATCATTTTTCTATTTTTTATTCAAGGGGTTTTCTCACTTTAGACGCTAAAAAGGCCATTTTTATGATTTTTTTTTTGATAGATTTATATTATAGATATTGATCTAAAAGTTGTTACACTTAATAAATTCACTTTCGAAATACATTTATAAAAATGTATTTATTTAAGTCACTATTTATAGACGAAAATGGTAGTTAAAAAATGTCCTAAAAAATTGTAGGTCTACGCTGTTGATGAAATCTCGGAGATGGATCATCCGAAACAATAAAATCAAACGCTTTTATATTCAGTATGTTATTGGCGCATATCATACCATTTTTGATGCATGCAAAAATAACAAAATGGCGGACATTTTTCTAAAAAAACAAAAAAGCGTGTTTCTTTACCGTTTTTGGCAAAAAAATTGTAAATATCAACATTTAAAAAAATCCTTTATTGCGCTATAGCTATAGTTGTAAAGAATATGTGGTTAGAATTTCGTAAGGATCGGTTCAATAGTTACGAAAATTTTATCAACAAGTCGAAAAACGTTGTTTCGAAACAAACACGTTTGAAGTTTGTTTGGGTTATATAAATACATTTTTTAAATGTATTTCGAAAGTGTATTTATTAAGTGTAACAACTGCTATATCAATATCTATAATATAAACTTATTTAAAAAATTCATGAAAATAGTTTTTTTCAGCGTCTAAAATGAGAAGACCCCTTAAGTAACTAATGGCCTGAAGCTGATTCTATTTCATTATGATAATAAAGCTTTATGAATATACGCTTGTCTTTACATTCATACGACGTTATTTGTTCAAACATTTATCCCAAAAGAAAAAAAAATGTCATCTTAAGCACAACTCCCCTACACGTACCTGGTCGTTGAAACCGTCGCAGTTGTAGTGCCAATATTCATAGTCACCGCTAACTAAAGTAGTCTCGCCTGGCTCGGGACTTGGAAGCCCCATGTGAACATTTCGCAGCAGTCTTTTCGAGTAGTCACCGTTTACTGACATCTCTGTGATTTCTTGTTTTTCCACCTGTAGCTGGACGATCAAACGAGATAAGATTCATACGCCAAATTCTGCATACGCTCAAGATTTGAAAATACGATTTTTGGTGCGTATTTTTACAGCCTAGGGTCGTAAATTTAATTTGCCATAGAGATGTGAAAATTCCAAAAATTGATCGAGTTTTTACGATTTTCTCGAAATCGATGCGTCCGATTCATTTAAAATTTGGCCGGAGCATACATTATAACGTTTTCTATCGTATGATTGGATGATTTCTTGATACATACACTGCCGGCGATAAGTTCCCGGACAAAAGTTTAAAAGAATGCCGGAACGGTTTTCTATGCCATTTCGTCGGTAGTTGACCTAGGCCAATTTAATCAACGGCATTTTAAAGAGCAGGGATTTACCTTTATTTTGGGTTCTTTTTCAAAAAATTTCACGATTTTTTTTGCAATTAGCACGCGGTTTTGAAAACGACAATTTTTCGTCTTTTTTCTGTTCCTTTTAGAATGGACCCCGTTTGCAGTAAAAAAATGTTTACGCATTTCTTCGACCAAAATCATATAGGGGGAAGGCTTTAATTTCGTTTTTTTTTTAATTCTGCGATTTTTTTTCCAACTATATTTCGTTTTTTGTGAAAAAATAGATAATTTGAAAATCGCTCCGGAGTACGAAAACGATGAGATTTACAACAAAACCTCAAGATAGCAAAAAAAGTTGCATTGCTTTTTGTGAGTTCGCGAGAATTTTTTCAGATTTTTTTTCGAATTTTTTTTTCATCTATTTCCGGTCACAGCTTGATTGATCTGAATACCATAATAATAATATAATTAAATTTTTCACTTACATATTAAACTTTGGTCAACTCGTCGAAGAAACCTCCTCTCACCGACAGCACGCTCTTCACCACACGCGGCATCCTCTCCACAAGTTTTTGGAAAATCTCTCGGGGTGTTTCTTTCCAAGATTTTTGTAGAAAATCCCATAGATTTTCGGCGGAAGTTTTCCAAAATCTTGTGGAGAGGATGCTGCGTGTGGTGAAGAGCGTGCTGTCGGCGAGAGGAGGTTTCTTAGACGATACCAAAGTTTAATATGTAAGTAAAAAATTAATTATATTATTGTTATGGTATTCACATCAATCGAGCTTTCACCGGAAATAGATGAAAAAAAATCTGATGAAATTCACGTGAACTCACAAGAAGCAATGCAACTTCTTTGCTATGTTGCGGTTTTGTTGTAAATCTCATCGTTTTTGTAATCCGGAGCAATTTTCAAATTATCTATTTTTTTCACAAAAAACGAAATTTTGTTGAAAAAAAAATCGTAGAAATGTTTCTCAAAGACGAAACTCAAGCTTAGGCTTCCCCGTTTACGATTTTGGTCAAAGAAATGCGTAAAAAATTTGTTTACTGCAAACGGGGTGAACTCAAAAAAAAACAAAAAAACGATGAAAAATGGTTGTTTTCAAAACCCGGTGCTAATTGTAAAAAAAATCGTAAAAAAATTGAAAAAATTGGACATTGTTAAATTGGCCTAGGTCAACTACCGGCGAAATGGCATAGAAAACCGTTCCGGCACTCTTTTAAACTTTTGTCCGGAAACTTTTCGCCGGCAGTGTGTGTATCAAAAAATCATCCAATTGTACGATAGAAAACGTTGTAATGTATGCTCCTTCCAAATTTTAAATGAATCGGACGCATCGATTTTGAGAAAAAGGTCGATCAATTTTTGGAATCTTCACATAGGTTTATATTATAAGTTATATTATATTATAGATTAGATAGAGGTTTATATTATAGATATTGAAATAAAAGTTGTTACACTTAACTTGAAAAGCGTTTTTCTCAAAACGTTTTTCGACGGCTTGTTGATAATATCTTCGAAACTACTGAACCGATCCTTATGAAATGTTAACCACATATTCTTTGCAACTATAGCTATAGCGCATATCGAGGATTTTTTAAATTTTGCAATTTACTTTTTTTTCCAAAAAACGATGAAAAAGACTTATTTTTTGTTTTTTCGAAAAATGTCAGCCATTTTATTATTTTTGCATATATCAAAAATCGTATGATATGCGCTATAGCCATTAACATACTGAATCTAAAATCATTTGATTTTTTTGTTTCGGACGATCCATCTCCAAGATTGTTTGGGTGGGACACTTTTTTAACTACCATTTTTGTCTATAAATAGTGACTTAACGGGTTAGGCCACAATAACGGGTATAAAATCATGTGCGAAATTAACAATTTTTTTTTCGTATGAAAAAGTGATTCATTCATAAAATTAATTACACATCTATTCAGTATGAATATCAAGCTGTTAGAAAAAATATATATATTTTTTTTCGATTTTGTTATCTTTTTTTTAGGCGCTCCGCGGCGTAACATTTAGCATCCACAATTTTATACCTAGAACAAAAAACAAAAATTCTTGTCAATCTACAATAGAATACCTAGAGAAGTACTTTCGGAATTTAAAAAATATTGTTTTATTCAAAAGTTGTAGGTATTTGAATCAATTTTTAGTGAAAAATTTCTCATGAAACTCATAAAACTGCTGAAAAAATTAAAAGTTTTCGATTAATCAGAAAATCCGTACGTACTTCTCTGCGAAATGCAATTAGGAACATAACTTTTAAATTTGAAATAAATCGAGTGAAAATTGTTGAAGTTATTTGTCACGCCAATTGGAAAAAAGCTGTTTCGAGAAAAACGCGTTTAAAGTTTTAGGCCGTGCAATTAAATAAACAATTTTTTTTTTATGTTTTTCGAAAGTGTATTTATTAAGTGTAACAACTTTTATATCAATATCTATAATATAAACCTCTTTAAAAAAAATCATGAAAATAGCCTGTTTAGCGTCTAAAGTGAGAAGACCCCTCAAATTACGTTTAGCAGCCTTTAAATATTCTGACCGACATTCAATATTTTCGAAATGTCAATTTATTTATCCACGAATGTGGAATCAGAAATGGCCTTCTCTTCCGCGGCGTACACCCGCAATAAGGTAAAGTCGTCTCTGAAAGACGAAACTTCAGATGTCCTCTGTTTATTGCGGTCATTGTTTCAACAATCTCAATCTCTTTAGTTAAAGTGACCTTGCTGTGCTTGCTTGCCACAAGCTATGCCATTTGTTTACATTCTGGTAGCTACTACTACGCTGACTTGCATAAAACTATCAAACTTTAATTTTGCTTGTTTACTAGTTATGTGATTTGTACAAAAGCTCCTTGTTTTTTTCCTGCTTATTCATTTTATGTTGGGTTAGATATATTTAACAACATAGCAGAGTATGTTTACAAAGGTATAATAAATGAATATCTCAATAAACAACTGTGACTTTAAATAAATACTGTAGTTTCACTTAGCTGTACACTATTATTTCTACAATTTCCATCTTCACTTTTAGCTTCGAACGTTTTTACCTCTACAAACCGGGGTAGATATCTACCTCTGGTTATTGTTTGCAAAATGACGTTTTAGCCGTTTTTTAGCACTTTCAGGTATTTAAATCGATTTTTCACCGACTAAACTTTAATGAATTTTCGTTTCACCATTCTATTCTGCATGAAAAAAAAACGAAGAGATTCATGTACTTACGAGTATTGTTACTACTTTCAGAACGATTTTACGAGCAAGAACCGCGTGGGGTACATATTTACTAGGGTTTGTACTTTAAAGGTAGAAAAAGTGGGTTTTTAGTTCTAGGGTTAATCAAAGTTTCACATAAATATCGGTAAATATCGAAATATCGGTATTCGAATATGGCAACTTGTTGATATCGAAATAATACTGGTAATAGAAAAAACTCCGATGGTCCAAACTCTAGCCTAACCACTGTACGAGCCTCCAATAATTGTTGATTTTTATTCTCAAGAGAAAAGTGGTGAAAATAAATATGAATATAGACATATATATATACAGTATCATGCAATGCAACAAATTCAAACTTTAGCCCTTCAAATAATATTGTGTAAAAACCAAATACATGCTAAATCCGAGCATCTAGCATTTCAATCGTAAAAAAGATGGCGTTCCCTCCGAGGCGCCATCTCGCGTCGGACGAAATGATCGTTGCGGACTTTGCGATACCATCACGCGTAGGGGGCGAGAAGTTGTGCAAGTTTTCCTCGGCTTTTGACACACGCGTATAAACAATGGTGAAAACTCTCGCAACAATGTGTCGACATCGCGAGTATTATTGCGTTGACGAAAAAAGTTGAGTATAAGGCGAGCTCGGTCTCGTGGCGTGATATTTAAAAACAAAGCGATCGTGGATATATTACCTAGGTTGCAAAGCTCTCGTGTAAAAAGTCTCACGGTCCTGTCAACGCTGAGCGTAGTCTGCTACAATCTAAATACAGATGCATATATACAGATATATATATATATATATAGACTAAGCGTTCGTCGATGTCGGTGCGTGCGCGAAGAACGGAGAGACTCGTAACTCGAGCGTAGTCACGGTGGGGACGATAGAAAAAGGATACATTGGGAATGCCAGAATCTCGCGGTCTGCGCTTTGGATTTGTCTTAATCGCGGTCAAATACACCGTGATTAGTTACCTCATTTGGCGACTCAACAAAAGCAAATCAACGGATACGCGCGGTACGTCGACGTAAGTCCGAATAAAAATTAATACCGCCTCGACGTCGAATCGCCGTACGCCTGTGGTGCTAGTGGTTCGTGCGTGTGCGCGCGCATGTGTGCCTGTGTAACGAACCCTGAGGGACGCGAGAAGGCAGGATACGCGAACTTCGGGGGAAAAATCGTGCATACGTAAGAGAGGGGCGGAGAGAGAGAGAGAGAGAGAGAGAGAGAGAGAGTGTGTGTCTCGAGAATACGGGATTTAGTCCGGAACGATTATACATGTATGGTGAGCCCTCGTAGAAAAAAGATGCTTGTTTCGTACCGTAAGTTGATTACCAGCGTATTCAATCTAATTAAGGTAATATCGTTTACCGACCGAAAGTGGGGGGGTCTGACGTTCTCGAAATGTTTTGCAAAGACCGATTGTCATATACACAACGTATAACTACGCGTCTACGAGAAGAAACGATACATCAAATTTTCTCGCGAATTTTCACATGTTCGAAATCGTAGTGTTTAGACGAACTTAAATGCCCCCCGAGCTCTCTTGACTTGGCTCGTTTTTTGTTTCTTCACTATCGGCTGTCAGAGAGGTTATGTTTGTTATCAAGGTTACGCCGAGTGATTCATACCCGCGAGTGCGAGAACAATGGTATTTGTTTTGAGGATCCGTAAAGCAGTGGCGATTGCCTCTTTTTCATTGATTACCAATTGTCCCGACAATAAAGCGTTATCTTTCATTCGTACTGTCATTATTGCTATTTCTGTTTCGACGACAATGCAGCGAAGATGTGAAAAAAAAGAATCGCCATTAAGGAGAGGACGGGGCATTTGTCTTGAATCGCAATAAACGAAGGATGTATGGAGAGGGAGAACTGAAGACGGTGTCGGAAGGCTGGGTGAAGACGGTGGATATCAGCACGACGGATAATCCAAATATAAGTTGGGCCATGGAGGATGACGAGCACTTCTGCAAACTCGTTTTGTACAAAGAAATTCAAGATTCAAGGTGAGCATGGCTTGATGCTATGTCCTACTAAGCGACGGTGCCTCCTCGAGGATATACGAGTGGCTCGGGGAATGGAATCGTTTTTGTTTTTATTGTGGCGTTAGGCCACAGTAACGGGTATAAAATCAAATGCGAATTTAACAATTTTTTTTGTATGAAAAAGTGATTCACTCATAAAATTAATTACACTTCTATTCAGTATGAATATCAAGCTGTTAGAAAATATATATTTTTTTTATGTACAAAATGGCCAACTACTTATATTTTCTTATGTTATCTTTTTTTTTAGGCGCTCCGCGGTGTGACGTTTAGCATCTACAATTTTTTACCTAGAACAAAAAACAAAAATTCTTGTCAATCTACGTTAGAATACCTAGAGAAGTAAGTATGGAATTTAAAAAATATTGTTTTATTCAAAAGTTGTAGGAATTTGAAGTTAAGAAATGAATTTTCAGTGAAAAATTTCGTTATAACTGCTCATAAAATGAAGTTTTCGATTAATCAGAAATTCCGTACCTACTTCTCTGCGAAATGCAATCAGGAACATAACTTTAAAATTTGAAGTAAATCGAGTGAAGATTGTTGAAGTTATTTGTCACGCAAATTGGAATGAAGCTGTTTCGAGAAGTTTCGAACAGTCGGCCATTTTGTACACGGAAAAAAAATATATATATATTTTCTAACAACTTGATATTCATACTAAATAGATGTGTAATTAATTTTATGAGTGAATCACGTTTTCATTCGAAAAAAATTGTTAAATTCGCACATGATTTTATACCCGTTACTGTGGCCTAACGCCTTAAGGAATTTCAGGACAATTGGTGAAGTGGCAATGAGTAAATTCTCTCTCATATACGGAATGCATCCTTCAAATTTAAAATCAATCGGCTACACTGTTTCTGTAAAAATACTTTTTATCATAGGGAGATGCCCATGCTCATCGTGGAATGGCAGTTTTATGCATGAAATAGGGTGAAAAAATATTTAAGGGGCTCCATTAGGGTGGCACCAATTGGAACTCTTTTTTCCCTTTTTCTCAACATCCAATTATCTTCTTTGCAGAAAAAAATTAATTGTCGCCGAAGCTGTTAGTATTAAAAAAATATTTAGAGGTTACCCAAGCCACCCAAAAATTCAAATTTTCATAAAAATGTCGATTTTTTTTCGTCCCCTATCTCACCCATGAATTTTACGCTTTATAATTTTTTAATTAACCTCGCGAAAGCTCTAACCGGCCAATGAATATTTAGTGGTCGCTCAAGGTTTTCGAAATTCACAATTACCGCCCAAAAATAAATCTCACATGCACTATAATTCCCTGTAGCATAAAAACAAAGTAAACAGCGAAAAGTTACATTTTCTGAATAATTTATTATAATAATTTGTAGCAAACACCAATTGGACTTATCATGTATTGTTATGTATTATTGTATTATAGCTTTGCTCGTCACACAGTACAGCTACGATCGGTCTGCAGTTTGACTAACAAGACCAACTGCAGGATGCATTACGATGCGCGGAAAATAGCTGCCATTTCAGTTTTACGAATGAAACGACCTATAATTTTGTTTACGGACAAGAGCTTTAGGGAATTATTTTATGAGAACAAAGATTAGAATTCTTGAGTTAGAAGTGTGAGGAAAATCTGAGAAATTTGTTTCTAAAGGAAAAGGATTCGTTTTTTTGAAAATTTACAAAACGTCATTGATGAGTGGGAAGAGTAAAAAAAAAATTGGAAATTTCGAAGCTCTTGAGCGATTATTAAATATTTATTGGCCGGCTAGAGCTTTCGCGAGGTTAATTAAAAAATTATAAAGCGTCAAATTTATGGGCGAGCAGGGGACGAAAAAAAAATCGATTTTTTAACGAGAATTTTAATTTTTAAGATGCTTGAGCGACCTCTAAATATTTTTTGACCGCTCGCAGCTTTCGCGACTGTTATTTTTTCTTTAAAGAAGATAATTGAATGGTAAAAAAAAACGGGAAAAAAATTAATTTGTGTTACCCTAGGCTACATCTATCTGGATGCCCGAAAAATGGCCAAATTCCGAATCTTTCTGGGAAACGATTGGTAAAAAAGAAACGCATTTTTTATTTAACACACAGGTACATATATATTGCGAACTTTTAAAGAAAAAAAATCATTAAACAATACAGAAAAACAACAAAAACATGGCCGCCGGCAGATGATGAAATTTTTCTCGCGACTTTTGGCGGTAGACACTGCTGTTTAAACGGTCCACCCGAATTCTAAAAACCAAACGGGTTATTCACGGTAACAATAAATACGAGCCGTTGACGAACGTTGATTTTTAAAGCCTTTTTTTAACAATGTGGCGACGAATTGAAACTTGAGCATACAACATCTATAAAAAAGGTCGTCATTTTCACGTAACTATTAAAAAATGAGGAACGATTTAGAACAAGTGACGTCGGTAACGATCTTTAAATATTTCTCATCATGTCTCCTGTATATTTGGAAATAATACATCAAGTGCTTCTCGAGATATCATGTCTACCTACTTTGAAAACAGTGTTTCGAGAAAAACGCGTTTAGAGTTTGAAGTATGGTGCTGTTACCGCTCGCCCGGTTGACTGCTAGAAGCTGTAGCTCATTCAATTTTAGGAATATTTAAATAACATTTTTAGGGAATATAGCCAAAAGGTGATACTATCAAATAAAAACATTTATGGAAAACACAATTTTTTACCCAGCTAGGTAGATGTAACCTGTTAAAATGTTATGAAAGAATGTTTAAAATGTTATAGAAAACTTACTTCACTTAGTACATTATGACCATTTCATGTTATCATAATGTTAAATTCATAATGTTAAATACCCTATGTTAAAAAGAATTTACTGTACAAATTTAAATGTTTAAAATGTTACGAAACACTGTCAAATCACTCAGTACATTATGACCATTTCGTCATCAGTGTCATAATGGTAAATGCCCTCTGTTAAAAGGTATTTTTGAAAATGTAAATCTTATAGAAACCGTGTAGACGATCGATTTAAAATTCAGAGTGTGCATTCAGTATATGACAAAGAATTGACTGTATCAATTTAAATCAAATGGTAACTATTCGTCAGTTGTCCCGAAACTCCTTAAGGGGTTACGTGGGTTTCGAAGCCAAAAAAGGATATTTTCTCTATTAAAAAAAATATATATAGAAATTATTTTGATGAAAATGTTAATCACATAAAAGAGCAACATTTCAACGATATTTTTAAAAAATTTCATCCAAAAATTTGGGAAATTCAGCCGGTGGCACCTGGTTTCCGGAGACCACTGATAAAAAGTGTCGTCGTGGTGGTCGGGATAACTCATGATAGCTTTATCTGAAATTAGAAAACCATTTTTTTCGGTTTGTAGATAAGTAGAGCTCGTGATTGAACGAAAGATTTTAAAAAAATTAAAATTTCAATTTTTGGCAGAGTTGTTTGCAAAATAGTTCAATTTTTGGTACAATTTACACTACGTAAAGCCTTGTAAAATTAGTTGTAATCGAAAAAAACCTTCGTTGAATCACTAGTCAATGCTATTTTGAAGAAGTGTGCAAAATTTCAATAAGATCGGTGCATTCATTTTTGAGAAATCTTGTCCACCGACTTCAAAAATAGTGTTTTGAGAAAAATGCGATATAACTGCGTCGCTCCCGGCCGGTCTTTTCCAACGGGGAGAATTCCCAAAGGCGCTCTCTCCTAGACTTTTACTCTGGTTGACTTAAAACTTTGGGAGAATATTCTAGACATATTGTACTATTATATAATAAAACAAAAGGTTTTTTGAAATGTTCAAACCCATGTAACCTGTTAAATTATACCTTCAACTTCTAGTTTTGCATGCCTTGTACGGGTCATTGCTTTTTTTTTTTAGTTATTGAGGTAAACCGACCAGTGGACGCAAAACGACATTGTAGGAGTCGGATGGACTGCAAAATGAAAATAATATGAAAATAAATTTCTGAATCGCTATAGCTAAGAAAATACATTATAGTAGAAATAAATATTGTAAGTAATTGCATTACATAATATTGGAGGAATTGGTAAAGTAATAACGAAATGACAAAATTGTCAATGAATGGACAAAATTACCAGCAAATGGTCACTAGACCGTCAGTAAACGGACGTGTAGTGTAGATAAACGCTGTTGAGGATAACGATTTATTATTTATTTTTATGGTATTAAAGTTTGCATCGTCGGGATGCAACGAAAGTATTCGTTTTTTCGTATTTGCCATTTTCGTTTGGCCCATTTAGGCTACAAAAAACATTGGAACATTTTGATGATGTTGAAGTTTGCATCGTTGAACCGCAATGAAAGTTTTTTTTAACTTTTTACTTTCCATATTTGTAGATTGTCCATTGATGTTGTAGATCTTTTTTCAATAGATTTATATTGTAGATCGCTAAATAAATATCTTGAAAAATGGTTGAAGGATTTTTGTAAGCAGAGTTTGCCAAAAGAAATTGCAGGAATTTAGAAATATTTATTCTTAAACTTCAACCTCATCGTTCGAATGCAACGAAAACTCTTTTATTTTTTTTTATTCCCCTTTTTATTATCATCCAGAATCTTTTCTTACATTTTTAGACTGAAGGCCTCTAATAATGGTGCTGAAAAACGTTTGAGTTATTTTGGAGGGCTAAATGCGCCGAAAAAATTGGGCTACGAAACATTCTTTGTGTTCCAATGATGCAAACTTCAATATCATACATTTTTTAATGTCCTTTTTAGGGTCCAATACCCAAACTTTGAAAAAGGGGTTCAGATAGTAACAAAAATTGAAGAAATGAAAATCTAAAGAGGTATTTTCATTGCATTCCAACCATGCAAACTTCAACGCCATTTATTTTGATGAAACTCTAGATTGGAGATCACTGCGTTGCACAACAATTATAATATTCCTATACATATGAGCGGGGTCAGAGTGGGATCAGTGGCTCATTTTTTTCAGAGGTCTCTAGCTGCCTAACAATTCACACAATCTCAATGAAACCTTGACTAAACATGAGGTGTGTTCAATGGCTTCATTTTGTTATAAGACACAGAACGGCTTAACCCAAAAGATATTGAGATAATAACCATTTAAAAAAAATGGGATCTCATCCACTGTGTACTTGGGGGTGTACACAGTGAAACATGCCTAATTTCACAGTCGCACAAATTTTCAAAATCAAGCAAAATTTGAAGAACATGACCCTGATCCACTGTACACTTGTAAGTAATGGAGTGCTTTTCTCTATACAATGGGTAGTATTGTACAGTAAACTATTGAAAAATTCATTAAAAAAAGACAGCATATTATGAGATCAATCGCAATCATTTATTGAACATTAATCAACGATGAGTCCTACCTAATGCGGTAGTACCGGTACCTATCTAAATTACAACGCGAAAATATTCATATTATGACTTACTTCTGTGTACCTCGCAAAATTGAGCCACTGTGTACCGACTCTCTCTTTTTTCCAAAGCGGATACTGACAAGTTTCTATTTTTGTTAGGTTAATAAACGCAATGCTCAAATACCGCAATATAGCTGTATATTGCGGGAGACCAATGCCTTCGAACATGACTGCGATAAGGAAAGAATCAAAAACCATACAAACTCAACTGGTTTTTCAACTTTTTACACCAAAAATAATATAAAATCGCCTCTCACAACCGAATTGCGCGGAAGCGACTCACAGACAGGTTCAAACCTGTTGGCATCCGAGGGCGGTTCTAATGTGAAAAACACGCACATATATACATGTCCACTCCTGAGAAACATAAATAGTTCAGTGTACCCACTGTTGCCACTGTTCCCACTTTGACCCTATTATATTTGTTATTACGATTTCGTAGAAAATACACGGAGCCCTTTTTTGCATCTTAACGCGTAATTGTCTAAAGACTACAAAAAAATTGTTTCGCCAGAGAAATAGAAAATTAAATTGTGTCGAAATCAAATAAAGGAATCAAATAATTTTATGACAACATTCAATAAAATGTACATTGTTATCTCTTAACAGCAATTCATTTTGCAATTTTCGGTGGACGAGCTAAACTTTTTTGCTCTGCTTTGAGAATTATCACAACAGAGCCTATATGTCCATTTACTGCAAAGAGGTTAGACTACAGCACTAGTGAATAAACATGTCTAATTCTCACCAATTATTACGATTTTTTTTAAGTTTTGCAATAAAAGCAAGGATTGAATCTATTTTAAGTAATGAAAAAAATACTTACCCTCAAAAGTCATAAAAACTACTGCTTTCGCCTTTAGAGTGCCTACTGTGCACCGCCGTATCATAACTAAGCTGCACGGTGTGCAAGTTACCCCCAACTAGAAAAATTCCGTGCGGCATCAAAATTTGATACTAAACTGAAAAATCGGTTTTAACGACACCTCTGATTTTCATGGCTAAATTATAGTGATTTGAGTTTTTATCGACAATTCATATTCTTTACTTATTTAAAATATAAATCAGCCTTTGTCCATTAACTGGTCACTGTCCATTCACTGGTCGGTTTACCCCATGAGAAGAGCATAATGAAAAAATGGTACAGAATGTTTCGGATTTTTTGTGTGGGCAATTTGTGTACAAAGGAAACTTTTCCGAAAATGTCACACTAGTTTACTTAATAATTGTAGTGTGATCGATTGTAACATATTGAGGTTCTTATTTTCTCATGCGGCACTCTCGTAAATTGTCACTAAACCATGATGTGAGGCTGTAAACAGTGAAGGGGGAGAGATACCCTTAGGCAAAGAAAAAATGGCTGAATTTCATTATTTTTTTTTCTAAAGGAAAGATTTTTTTCTCCATTTTTGAGACTTAGGATATGTTTTATTAATTGTTTTGGCTGTTACATGGTATTTTTTTTATTTTTATTCATCTTGAAAAGTGGCGAAGGTATGGCACGGTCATCTAAACGGGTTGCGGCGGATGTTGTCAGACAGCGTGACAGGTAGTGTCGGCGGGATTAATCCGAAAAAAAAGTCAACGAAGATTTTTCTTTCATTAACACTTATACGAAGAATGTGAATGAAGAGAAGTTGCGAAATGTTCGAAATCGATGGAATGGTACGTTTTGAAACAAAAATAAATAAATTTTCCGAAAAAATGGCTCCATAGTGAATAAAAAATACTTGATTTTTTTTTCAACATTTGGTTTCATATTTCAGACAATTTCAGAAGATTTATACCAAATTTCATTAGTGTCCAGAATTTACTCCAATACTAATTATTAAATTTAATATAGAGCGCCCGGCCACGTATACTGTGTCAAATTCCTGGAAATATCGTACAAGCGCAGGAGACACTCCCCCCCCCCTCCGTTCCGAAAATCTCCAAAAATCCGCGCAATTGTCGCGCAAGCGGTCAGCCTTCTCTTTAAATAAGTACGAGAAGGAACTCTATTGTAATCGACTAACCGCTCGGTCTTATCGATTATACGCCGCTCGACACTATCATTTTTGTTATTGCGACTCAATTTAGCGCTCCTCTGTGTGATCGACGTACGCGCATTTTTTAATAAAATCAAGAAAAAAAGTAAAAGTCTACAAGAAAATTTGTTGTGAATCCTGTGCTTTCCTCACACCTATTTCGCGCTATTTCACAGAACTGGCGAATTAAAATTTACATGAAATGCCAAAACGCGCTTATCAAAGGGCGCGTATGAAACAATTAGAATCCGTCGATTAGTTTTTTAGCTATACGTCACGCCAGTGTTGAAAATCCAGTTTAAGGGGAGGCACCTGAGCAAACGGCGAGAAAAACAGGTAAACTCCGGGAATTTGAATCTCAAAAAGTAATGTTTCGATTGGAGCCGGGTTTTTCTATTGGAAAATATGTACATTAAGGTATGTTTAGGAATTTTTTTAAATAAATTCGTTGACTGGAAGCGATTCAAACGCAATTATTTCTAAACATAGTTTTCAAAGTCTGTGCCAGATGTATCTCGAAAACGGCTTGTTCGATTATGTCCACATTTGGATACAATATTCTTCGATAGTTTTTCTCGCTCGCTACGTAGGATTTTTTTTGAAATTTTCATTTTTGACGGAATTGCGACCGTTTTAATTTAACATTCGTTTTTTGTTCGCAATTTCCGACGATTTTGGATTGCATACACATTGCATAAAAAATCAATGGTTCAATCAAATAAAAACCCCTACGTGCCGAACGAGAAAAACTATCGAAGAATATTGTATCCAAATTTGAACAAAATCGGACAAGCCGTTTTCGAGATACATCTGGCACCGACTTTGAAAACTATGTTTCGAGATCATCGCGTTCGAATCGCTTCCAGTCAACGAATTTATTTTAAAAAATTCCTAAACATACCTCATCGTACATATTTTCCATTAAAAAAAACAGGATCCAATCGAAACATTAGTTTTTGAGATAAAAATTCACGAAGTTTACCTGTTTTTCTCGCCGTTTACGCAGGTACCTCCCATTAAAGATTAATTTAAAGATTTTTAAAGATTAATCGAAAAATAAAAATACCACGTAACAGCCAAAAGTAGTAACAAAAACATACCCTAAGTCTCAAAAATGGTGAAGAAATCTTTCCTTTAAAAAAAAACTTCATGAAAATCAGCAAATGATTTCCTCGTCTAATGGTATCTCCCCCCTAAGCTATAAAAACCCTGTGAAGATTTTTTCGGATTCTTATTTAGCAGTCTGCAAACTACAATCGCCAAATACGATTTGATAATAATGAAAATGAGAAATTCAAGGGAATTTTTGTTGTTTTCCAATTATGAAAATTTCAACCCCATAGACGCAGCATATATACACTTATGAGTTTTGCCATAGCAATGTTAAATATTGACAAATATAGGCGAAACAATAATTATAATGTTTATTTTGAGCTTGGTCTACGGATCATACCATTTACAATTGATTTTACTTTACACCTGATACATGTAAGAATTTCGAATTTCCGCTCCCGTTGTTTCTGATTGTATCTCCACTACATGCTTAGAACTTCAGAAAGAAATTCACTTTTTCCAAAGTAATGAAAATGAAGTGCGCAATCGCAATTTGTCTATTTGTCGCTGTCATGCTTCGAATAATGGCGTTGTAATATGATGTCGAATAAACGTTTGTAATATGACATTGAAGTTTGCATCGTTGAAACGCAACGATTTTTTCTTATTTCTTCACGTTTACTATTCGAAAACCTTTTTTTTTGTGAATTGGGGTAAAAAATATGAAATAAAAATACATAAAAACGTTCGAATGCTTTTTATAGCCGGCCAATGAGTAATTCTATCGATGAAAAAGAATTAATTTCCGTTGTGTTCCAACGATGCAAAATTCAAGATAATTTTGTAACAATGTAGACCAACAAAATGACATTTCGTGAAATTATACGTTTGTCTGTTCGTATTGCAGAGTACGGATATGGGACGTAGTGATATTGGTGCCCAATCTCCTTTTTCTACTCTTCATCATCGTGCGATTCAATCGAGCCAGGCTCAAGCTCAGAGCTACGAGTAGCCCAATATTTTTAGCATTTTACGGACTTGTAATATGTAATATAGTGATATCGGTGATAAGGTGCATAGTTTCAATGACCGTTAACGCGGCTGCAAGCGTCGGTGGAAAAGCCGACAAGGTGCTTTGGGTAACCGTAAGGTTTTTTCTACTCTCGACGGAGATGAGCGTCGTCATATTCGGTTTAGCCTTCGGTAAGTCGATATTTTATTCCATCCAACGGCGTGGCTTCACCCCTTAAGGTAAAGTCACGCCAGCTCTTTAAAAAGCCTAGTTTTAAGAATATTTTTAACGAGTAGGAGTACAATGAATTGGAAAATTTTATTATACATAGTTTTAAGGTAATAGTCTCGCCACAGTCACGATGAAAAGTTTATTCTCCGCTCAATCGATGAAAGCTTCGAGATATTGCGAAATATCTTTATAATGTAGGTTGTACATCTTATGAGGATGTAAAAACTTATAATGCAATGAAGAAAACACCTAATATAATGTTTAGAGTTCCAAAAATAACAATGTTCCCTCCATCACCTAACCCTTACTTTTGTATCAGACTATCCATTCCGGATACTAATACGTAGACACTCTGCGTATACAGATATGCACACACTACTGTAGTCTAGCGAGCGCGGAGATCGTGGCAACGCCGCAAGCCCAGCGATTTTTTGTCGTGATATTTAGTATAAACGGAAATGCAAAACTTGAGCTGTGGCTGGAATAATGGAACAAGTGCGAAATAAATGCAAATTTGCCAAATGAAAAACGATCGCCAAAAATAGAAAAGCGGTCGAAATTATGACCCGTGCAAAAAGAGAAAACGAAAAGAACCATGTGGAGGTTATGAACAACGAAAATGTGGGGCATCGATGAATTGATAATAAGAGTTTTTTTTATTGTTTCAACGAATTTTTTTTTTTATTAATTTACTAATTTTGACCTAGCAATATATATCTATAGTAATATAAAAAAGTTAATATGAGAAATCGGCCGCGTCACTAGATACATTTTCTTCCGATGAACGCGCCGAACGCTTGCAGCGCTGCCAGATCGCCGGTTCTAGTCTGCTCCAGTTGCGTCGTGGCGCTAGCGTCGCTAGGCATTGCTTAATTTAAATCGCTATATCTCTGAAACTAGACGGTCAAAATTCATGATTTCTTTTACCCGCTTTGTCATATGTTCCTCTGTAATTGAGAATTTTTTGAGAAAAATCTGTAGAAAAGATTCGGCGTTATTGTATGAAATGTGAAATTTTCCACCGTTCCCCACAAGAACACGTGTAAAACTGTGCAATCTTTGATTGCCAATATCTCGAATACAGAATGGTGGATCCTTTTGAAATTTTGTAGGTAATCACTTAATAGTATCTTGAATGTGTCCTCAAAATAAAATAAACTTCTATAGAAAAACGCCTCGGCGAGACTGCTAACTTAAGTGTACAATATTTTTTTTATTGTAATTTTTCAATTGATAATGGCGGCGTCAACGTCCACGACCGCAGAGAAACGCTCGTGCAAAGTGGTCCGCGGGCGGAAAGATTTCTCTTGCACTTTTCAACCTAGAACAAGAAACCAAAAAAATCATAAAAATACATGATAAAGTTTGCATCGTTGAAACGCAACGAAAGTTCGTTTTTACATTTGATTTTCCATATTTTCATAATTGTAGATCTTTGTTTTTATAGGTTTATATCGTAGATCGCTAAAAAATATCTTGAAAAATGGTTGGAGGATTTTTGTAAGGAAAGTTTGCCAAAGAAAATATTGAAAAATATTGAATTCAGAAATATTGTTTTTTCGTTGCGTCCCAACGATGCGAACTTCAACATCATGAAAATATATGCAAAAAGCTATGGAACTGCGTACGGAAATTAGAAAATACCTTTTTTAACACAGGTCGTGCAGATTCGAACGAAAACTTTCATTTTTAAGCAACAAATCACATGAGTAATTGTTTATTAAAAAAGTCTAATAACCAATTGCAAATTCCGTACGTAGTGCCCCGGAAAATGCATCTGACATTTTTTTTCTCATTTCGTTATTTTTATTTTTATTCGAAACCTTTTTTGGCAATTTGAGGTTAACTGGTAATGGCAATACGAAAAAACGTTCGAACGATTTTCATAGCCTAAATTAGCCAAAAATATAATTGATCAATGAAAGAAAAAAAAGTCGTGTTCCAACGATGCAAACTTCAAGACCGTAGAATAAAATACGTTCCCAAATTTCAAGTGAAACGGTGGATATTCGGCTGAGTTACGTTTCCGGTCAGTTGAAAAAACACGGTTTCGAGGAAAAACGCGTTGAAAATTTGAACCAACATTTAGCGAAAGAAATTTTCGATTTACCTCAATCTACAATGCCAGAACCACACATTCGGCGTTCCAAATTAAAATCGACCACTTTCTTTTAATATCTAAAAATTTGAAAACCGTCGAGTGGCTTCACCCCTTGAGGCGGGAGCCTGAATTAGAAGGTCCAAAAAGCCGTTTTTCGGGATTTTTTTTTAGAAGGGGAAAAAAACGAGTGAGCCCAATAAACGTTGAGGTATTTTTTCATGTATATTTGACATGTATAAAAAAAAGTTCAACATGCAACAATAAATGACTGCAGATTTATCAGCCTATTCCATGTGCGCCATGTGCCACTGCAGTCCCCAATCGGCAGGACAAATGCAGCTCGCAATTCTTGACTGAAACAAAAAAAAAACAGATAAAATTTTCATGTGTCATATATTTTTTTTCTGGGTGAATTTAATAAAGCTGAAAAATCGTTAAATTATAATTTTTCTCAGGTTTAAAAAGAAATGTGTTTAAAAAAACGCTTGAACGTCCTTTAAAAATCATTTAAAAATACTTTTTGAACGACTTTTTTTAATTCACTTAGCAGAGATTTTCATACTGAAGAAAATAGACTTTGGTTTGATTCAATAGGTCGTTTAGTTTTTTCGCTATCACGCCCGCCAATTTGGAAAAATCGTGAAAATGAAAACTGGAGAAAATCCACTTCGAAGTTTTCAATAGGAGGAAATATCAATATAAAATATCAATCGCTTCTCTGCTCTTGACCTTGTATCTTCGAAAATATTTACAATTAGCCTCTGTAACTTTATTAGTATATTCTTGGATAGTTTATCTATCGATTTAAGCAATTTGAAAAAGAACCGATTTTTCGGACCTTCTAATTCAGTCTTCCGCCTTAAAGAGGTAGGAACTTTTGCCACAATCCAAGATTGAATTTAAAAAATAAATATCTTATTGTCTAGACTATACTGAGTCGTAATGAATTTTTTTAAAATGTTCACCACAAAACACCAGAGATACGAAATAATTTAATGGATGTAACTTTACGTACGGTTAGATGGGCAAGACGTTCATGCTACGGGTAAAGTATTTTTTGGCTACTTAGCACCAAGATAGACCATTTCTACCAACGGATCAAACGTAAACTAAACCTTTGTGCACATTTAGAAAAAAGACCCCATCTTGCCCATCATAAACCATATATATTCAATATTGAACCAAGAAGGTTTGATGAAAGATTACGAATTTTGGCTGGCGAATGAAGAGCATTGCTGCCAACTTGAATGTCCGCGAAGTTGCTCAATTCCGACAACACTTAATATTAGTTAATGGTAATAATAAATAATCTCGTGACAAATATAAATAGGCATAATTATAAATGACTCAAAATTTCATTCTGGGTTGTATAAAACATTCGGTGATGCAGTTTTCTCATAATAATCATCGATAATGTTATACTTTTTTAAGTTAGTAGTGACTCAAAAGTTTTTCTTATTTACGTAATGGAAATATTAAAAAATGCTTAATTGTGCTTTTTAATTATATATTTTATGGAAAAATCGCATCTACAGAATAAATCGATACCTTGTATGTATTTTCTGAGGTTCATTAAAAAAAAAAATCGTAAACCGTCATTTGACTAAACTGGATTGCTCCAACCTGCTTAAGATATTCGAAAATTATATACTCCCTTCGAGATTGATAAATTTTGCTATAACGAATGCCATTTGAGCAGCAAATGCTAAGTGATAATTAAAAAAAATTCAACACCTCGGACGTCAGGCGGATGAAAGTATTTGGCAAAAATCCTGTCCTCGAGGATTAATCATTCTGTCGATATGTTCAGGACATTTGGACAGCCGGTCAAGCATCAGAAGAGTCCTACTGGCGACTTCTCTCATAGCTCTCGTATTCACCATCACTCAGGGAACACTGGAGTTAATTTTACCGGACGACACATTTCACATTCCTAGCCGGGACTTCTACGTCTTCGGGCATGGGGGTATGATGTTTTGGTTTTGCAGCAGTCTGGTATTCACAGTGGTACGTAACAGGGACGAAAATATTATGTGAAAGTTTGTGTCGTTGGAACTCTATTGAAATGAATCATTCTAATTCCTCAAAAAAGGGCAAGCCTCAGAGATTTGCGACCCAAATGGGTAAAAACGGTTTTTGATAATAAACAAAGTGGCGGAATAAAAAAAAATCGTTGTATTCCAACGATGCAACCGCAAACGCTATAAAAGAATATACGTTAAGAGGTAACGCTACCGAGTTAGGTCGAAAACCTTTATGATCACGTACAAGTCGATTTTTTTTAAAGGGTTACATCCACCTAGGGGCTCTCCATATATTACGTCATCGATTTTTGCTGATTTTTACACGCCCCCCCCCCCCCCCCGAAATTATCCTATCCTTCCTATCGTCATAATCCAATTATCGTTACCGCCATCCAACTAACAGACCCTCCCCTATTTCAAAATGACGTAATTTATGGGCCCTACAGGCCCGAAAAAAATTGGTAAATTCCGATTTTTTTTTGTCTGGGAAACGGTTGGTGAAAAAAGCACATTTTTTTTAACACAATGCTACATATATTGATAGCTTTAGAAAAAATCACCAAAAATACAGAAAAACAACAGAAGGCGGGTTTTTGTAAAAAGCGAAAGCTGTACATATGAAATAAACGATGCTACTACAGAAAAACAACAAAAACATGGCCGCCGGCAGATGATGAAATTTTTTTCGCGACTTTTGACGGTGGACACTCTCCAGCTTAAACGATCCGTATGAAATCTAAAAATCAAACAGATTATTCAAGCTAACAATAAATACGAGTCGTTGACGATTGTTGATTTTTAAAATATTTTTTTTCAACAATGTGGCGCGAAATTGACAGTCGAGCTTACTAAATCTCTGAAAAAAGTCGTCATTTTTACGTAACTATTGAAAAATAAAGATCGATTTTAATAAAGTGAGATGGTCAACGACCTTCAAATGTTTCTCATTGTATAACCTGTGAATTTGGAGAGAATCCATCGAGTGGTTCTCAAGATATCAGGTCCACCGTCTTTGAAAACAGCATCATCGGCCGGCTGCCATGTTTGTGTTGTTTTTCTGTATTTTTTGGTGATTTTTTTTAAGGCTCTAAAAATATGTATCTTTGTGTTAAAACAATACGTTTTTTTTTCACCAACCGTTTCCCAGAAAATAAAATCAGAATTTGGTAATTTTTTCGGGCCTCTAGGTAGATGTAGCCCCATAAGTGAATAAATTTCTTTGCAAATGTACAATCGATTCTTCAAAATGAACATAAAAAAGAATAAAAGACAATTTTTTTCAATTGGAAACGATAACTCAATAGCTGTCTAAAGCAATTTTCTTCTGTGGAGCGTTACACATAATTTTTTCAATTTTTAGCATTGACATTTGAGCAAAATATCAATATCAAAATATCAATATCAAGGGGTATTCTCACGTTAGACGCTAAGAAAAGGCTATTTTCATGAATTTTTTGCATAGCTGTATATTATAGATATTGATATAAAAGTTGTTACACTTAATAAATACACTTTCGAAATACATTTTAAAAAATGTATTTATTTATTCAAGTCACTATTTATAGGCGAAAATGGTAAATTAAAAAATGTCCTAAAATAATTGTAGGCCTGCGCTGTTGATGAAATTTCAGAGATGGATCATCCGAAACAAAAAAATCAAATGGTTTTAGATTCAGTATGTTAATGGCGATAGCGCATATCATACGAATTTTGATATATGCAAAAATAACAAAATGGCGGACATTTTTCGAAAAAAATGTGTTTTTTCCACCGTTTTTGGCAAAAAAATAGTAAATATCACAATTTAGAAAAATCCTTGATATGCGCTATAGATATAGTTGTAAAGAATATGTGTTTAAAAGTTCTTAAGGATCGGTTTAGTAGTTTCGAAGATTTTATCAACAAGCCGTCGAAAAACGTTGTTTCGAGAAAAACGCGTTTAAAGTTTGTTTGAGCGTTTTAAATACATTTAAAAAAAAATTATGTACAGTACCGGACAAAAAAAGTACCCACCTTTCAAAATTCAATATTGGTGCGATTATACGTACGAAAATAGTTAATGGAGTACTTCTACAGCTGTTTCAACGATACTTTATACGTTCACGTGTACATTTTCATTGAAACATCATAAAAAATCTTCGAATGCTGAACGAAAGCAATTTTAACTCGTAGGAAGCCAATTTTAGGCTGGACAAAAAAAACTACGCACTGAAAGAAAAAAAGCAAATATGTTATTACATCGCGCATCTAATATTTTATGTGACCGCCTTTTGCTTCAATAAAAGCCTGCAAACGCCGAGTCATTCTTTCTACAAGACTGTGAATTTTCTGTTCTTCGATGTTGTCTCAATGTTGTCCCGCAAAGCATCAAAAAGCTTTTCTTCGTTTGTTACGTCGCCCTTATTGACATTTTGGTCCAAAATAGACCACAGATTTTCTATAGGATTTAAATCTGGCGATTGTGCTGGCCAATCCAAAAGTTTGACTTGCGAAGAACGGAAAAAGGCCGATGATTTCCGAGCCGTATGTTTAGGATCGTTGTCTTGTTGAAAGATGAATTCAGCCTGCAGACCGATCTTTAGCAGGGATTCCTCCAGATTTTCGTTTATGATATCAATGTTAACATCGGCGGTCATAATACCGTTGACTGGAAACAAACTTCTCACTCCTGACCACGCAAAACCCCCCCACACTAAAACACGTCCCCCTCCGTGTTTGACAGTCTTCTGAATATTTTTTTCAAGAAGCTGTTCTCCCGGCTTAATCCAAACGCGTGATCGTCGTTCATGCCCAAATAAGTCAAACTTGATCTCGTCACTCCAAACAACTTTTTTTCCAAAAGGAAGTCGGCTTATTCACGTATTTTTTTGCAACCTCGAGGCACTTGATTTTATTTGCTTTGCGAATCAGAGAGCGACGTTGGACAAAACTATTTTTTAAGCCTACTCCTCGAAGTCTCCTGCGGACTGTTCGGTCGGAAATGTTCAGGCCTGTATTTTCGAGAATTACACGGCTAGTAATCGTCGGATTTTTCTTTACCTCCCTAATAATTTTGCGATCGTCCAATGCAGTTGTTTTTCTTTTTCTACCTCGTCCATTTTTATCACCGACTATACCTTATTCCTTGAAATTCTCGCATATTTTTCTCACTGCACCTTCACTTATGTCATATTTTCGACCAATTTTTGTTGGTCTTTAATTACCAGTTCTCGCACTTGAATTGTATTTTTCGGCATCGCGGATTTGTTACTACCGTACTCGAACACAGAACATCGATAACTGGCCGAAAAATCGTCAAATCTATATGTTTACAATCCGTTTGTCTTTCTAAGCTTCGGTGGGAGAAAATCGCTTTGTTGTCACTGATTAGAATACCCAGATAGACAGTCGTGATCATCACGCCGTGCATACAATTGATGAAGCAAATTTTACAGCATATTGACTACATGTCATGATACAAAGCCGTGAACTCATTTAGTGTAGTGAATGTACAAAGCATTTTGATCTCAATATGTCGTTTACAAATGCATCGTACGTTTGAAGCACGTTGAACTCATATCGCTGTGCTCAAGTGTCCACAATTAATATCTGCAAATTTTACGTCATATGGAAGTCATCCAATGACTGTGTTGATGAATTCACTGGGTTAGCACTGGTAGTAGACATGCCATGCAAGCAATATGACGGCGATATGCATGTTTGTCAGTGATACATTCGATGGGCGCAACATGACGGCGATATGCATGTTTCTCAGTGATACATCCTATGACGGTGATATGCATGTTTCTAAGTGATACATTCGTTAAGCGCAATATGACGGCGACATGTATATTTTGTCAGTGATACATCCCAGGAGCACAATATGATGGCGATATGCATGTTTCTCAGTATTACATTCCATGACGGCAATATGCATGTTTTCAGTGATACATTCGGTGAGCGCAATATGACGGCGATATGCATATTTCTCAGTGATACATCCCATGAGCGCAATATGACGGCGATATGCGTGTTTCTGTGATACATCCTATGACGGTGATTTGCATATTTCTAACAAGGAGAAGGCAGAGCCTGGATGTCGCAAATCGGGTTCGCCTTTCGCGTGGTGAAAGTTGAAGACCTCCGAATTAACGTCGCTTTTGATTTTTGTTCCAATAAGCCTTAGTTACTGAGATATCGCGATTTGAAAATTTGGGAGTTTCGTCTCGTGCCTAGAGTACGTTGAGCGTTGACACTTGAGACAAGAGCGGCCGTAGCTAATACGGTAAGACGATAGACCGGCAATCTGAAAGTTCATGGTTCGCGTCCCTGTGCTCTTTTTTTTAATTCAATTTTTTTTTTTTTTAATTTTATAATCTCTCATAAGACTTTACATGTGCAGGTAAATAAGAAAATTCGAAAATATGTTTTACTAGTTTTATTTGTCTATTATATTAAAATAATTAATCCAATAATGAAGTCACAATTACAAAGCAAAATAATATGGTATAAAAAATAAATTATTAATCTAATTCACAGGAAAGCATATTTGAAGATCTATATCTTCAAATATGCTTTCCTGATAGAATTTATAAGGTTAAATATGGTTGCGGTGGTATTACGTTCATTTTATGTTCGTGGTGTCGTAAGCCTTTGTGCTACCCTTGCTTTTACGATGGTTTCCACCCTTCAATTTGTCAACATACTGATCTGATAGAAGAAGAATCAGAATAATTACCTGCCGCGAAATTTGCAAGTGTGAATTAGATTAATTATTTATTTTTTATACCACATTATTTTGCTTTCTCATTGTGACGTGATTAATAGATTAATTATTTGTTATACAATATTATTTTGCTTTGTAATTGTGACTTGATTATTAGATTAATTATTTGTTATACAATTTTATTTTGCTATGTAATTGTGACTTCATTATTGGATTAGTTATTTTAATGTAATAGATTAATTAAACTAGTAATACATATTTTCAAATTGACTTCTTTACCTGCACATGCAAAGTCTTATGAGAGATTATAAAAAAAAAAAAAAAAAAAAATTCAAGAAAAAAGCACGGGGACGCGAACCGTGAACTTTCAGAGTACCAGTCCGTCGTCTTACCGTATTAGCTACGGTGGCTGTTGTTTCAAGTATCAACGCTCAACGTACTCTACGCGCGAGCCAAAACTCCCAAATTTTCAAATTGCGATATCTTAGCAACTAAGGCCTATTGGAACAAAAATAAAAAAACGACGTTAATTCAGAGGTCTTCAACTTTCACCAGGCGAAAGGAGAACCCGATTCGCGACATCCAGGCTCTGCCGTCTCCTTGTAAGTAATACATTCGACGAGCGCAATAAGACGGCAATATGTATATTCATCAGTGACACATCCCATAAGCGCAATATGATGGCGATATTCATCCAAATCCAGAATGATACAAATAAGCAGATACAAAGGAAACTTGTACAAGTGTTAGAATGGCTAGGTAGGTAGCGCGCTCGGCTCTCGATTTAGAAGACGTGGTTCAAACCGTAGGTAGGTACAAAATTTAACTAGGCAGAATACGTTTTTAATCCATTTATCATATAGGCAGGAACATCAATAAAGCGTATGGGGATAATAAAAATCCTACCAGATTTTTTTTATCAATATTTTTGGATTTCTTTTATTTTTCACGCTATGACACTCAAATGAGCTCCATATGAGCACAGCATAGTTACGTCACGCCATGCCGCTAATATGACCTCCGTATGAGTACAGCATATTTACGTCACGCCATGCCGCTAATATGAGCTCCGTATGAGTACAGGATATTTACGTCACGCCATGCCGCTAATATGAGCTCCGTATGACCACAGCATAGTTCCGTCACGGCATGCCGTTAATATGAGCTCCATATGAGCACTACAGTTTCTTCACGCCGTGACACCCATATGAGCCCCATATGCACTCACTTATTGTTAGATATTCGTGAGCCAAATTTGCTAGTCTGATGAATTCACTGCATGCATATTCGCGTGAGAACAACTTTGCTTCATTTGGATGTATTATTGTGAATCATCATGTGATGCAAATATGACTTCAACGGGAGCACTCATAAGGGATACACAGCTGTGAGACTTTCTATGCTGCAGTGATGATGTACATATGATGCCAATATGAGGTACATCTGTCTATCTGGGTATATAAACCTTGGGTGCGTACTTTTTTTTGTCCAGCATATAACAGGCACTCATTGCGCTAAAATCGTTCTCTTTCTGGTTTCGAATATTTGTAACATTGTTTCAACGGCAGCGTAAAGGCAAAACAATGAACTTTCGTCATGATTACTCAAGGTCTGGTTTATTGGTGATATTTGGGATGGGAATAGCGCATAAATGGAAATTGAACGGCGCGTACTTTTCTTTGCCCGGTACTGTATTTCGAAAGTGTATTTATTAAGTGTAACAACTTTTATATCAATATCTATAATATAAACCTATCAAAAACATTCATGAAAATAGCCTTTTTTAGCGTCTAAAGTGAGAAGAAGTAGATGAAAAAAAAATATTAGAGGAGTACCAAAGATTAGTGCGAAATATTGAAAGATCGCTGTGTATTAAGAGTTTGGTAATTCTTTAGATAAGTGACTTTTCCGAAAAATGGGTTTGTTTGGGTTCAACCCGAACAAACCTAAACGAACCCACTTTTCGGAAAAGTCACTTATCTAAAGAATTACAAAAAGTTCTTATAAAAAAGAACACTTCGACGATAATTCTGGAGACCATGCTCTATGGACTCCGGAAAAGCAATATTTTTTTTAGAATCCTTGATACTTCTCTAGGCTCGTATACCTCCATTAAAAACCGTTTTGCTATTTTGCTTCAGGTTTAGCCGTAAAAATCATAAAAATTCGAATGTGGAGGACTTTGGCGAGAAAGAGGCCTTTGAACTTGGATTTGAAAAATAACAATAGTTATGTACTCTTTCTCACGTCCATTTTGAACAAACAATTGTAAATTTTCAATACAGTTCGTCAATTTTGCTTTTAAACTAATTCATTGACGAACAACAAGTTTCAATCAATATCAAAACCCCTTAAGTGTCTTACATATCCGAAGTCAATTTCGTATCAACGGAAATTCTAATATTTTGCAGATATACATCTTCATACTAATCCTTCCAAGGACAAGATTGCGAGACAGACTAACCCTCCCGAGTAAGTCTAAAAACAGCTTATAAATAGAGCACCGATGTGAATTTTCACCGAGGTAAAAAATGTTTTCGTGAAAAATGTTGAAACGGAACATTTTGAAATAGAAAATGATTTTTTGATAATTCCATGGAAAGGTGTGCTGCTTCCTGCCGGAAGTTAAAGTTTTTTGGTAAAATCGGTAAAGCACCCGTATTGTAGACGATACATGGGCATCTCTGACATGAAATTCTTGCGTTGTTGCAGCGAAAAAAAGTTTCTACATTTATGCGGGTGCTCTCGCGAGTCTGAATCTCGTACAATCGATTGGAGCTGGCCTTCTCAATTACACGCAGAATCCTGCAGGACTGTGCGTCGTGGATCTCACCGCTGCTGTTTATTTGACATTTTTCACACCTCTGGTATATCATACATTCCTGTCGGAATTTTTCGGGTAAGACAAGTTTGCGATCGATGATCGATGTATTGAAAATTGACTATTAATTGAAATTAATGTGCATTTATTGAACTTTATCAGTAACCCTAGAACTCATGTATCAATTTTTCTACCTTCTCACTCATGACTTAGGCTGATATCGACCCCACGCCTTTCTTGCAGGCACATCGCTCCATTGAGCAGTAAAGAGAAACATCAGTACATGAATGTCTTCGTTTTTCAATTAGGAAGACAATTGTGAAGGCCAAATTCGATTCCATTAGAATTTATTTGGTGAAAAACCCGTTTAAACGCTGATACGAGCCGAAAATTATTGGAAATCGCATTTTTCAATTAGAAAGTTCAATTTTTTTCTTCTCATTAACAGATCCCCAAATATCGTACAGTGTTTTAGAGAAGATACATTGAGCTTACTGAAAAAAATAGTTGAACTATATTCCGTTCGGAAAGTATATTTATCTTGGGATATAAAAATGGGGAAAATACGAAATATGTAAACTCGGAAAAAGTGAATGGAAATGCAACAAAAAAATGTTTGTAGGGGGTTCTCGTATATTTTTCACTTCGTTTATTGAGAAAATAGTATATAATTAATATTTATGACGAAAATGAGAACACGAACAATTAAAGAAATCGTAGATGCAGCTCATTCTACTGTCGCACAGATATATTGGGAGTACATATAAGTCTCCGCCGTTTGACAAAAAATGGCCCCACCAAGAGGTTATGGTTGAAATTGTCAGATGTAAAATGTCATATGGTAAGGTTGGTCATCTGGCAAGACCATAACCTTGAAATATTAACGATTTTGTATCTGCATCACATCACTTTTTTTCGTGTGAAAATGGCGAGTTTTGAGCCGAATAAGCGTCATTTGCGGGAACTTTTGATTTACTTCTTTAATTTGAAGAAATCTGCAGCTGAGGCGCATCGATTGCTTGTAGAAGCATATGGTGAGGCTGCTTCAAGTGAGAGAAATTGTCGTCAGTGGTTTCAAAACTTTAATGCCTTACGCCACAGTAACGGGTATAAAATCATGTGCGAATTTAACAATTCTTTTCGTATGAAAAAATGATTCACTCATTATTAATTACACATAATTAATTACACATCTATTTAGTATGAACATCAAGCTGTTAGAAAATATATATTTTTTCGATGTACAAAATGGACGACTACTAATGTTTTCTTTTGTTATCTTCTTTTGGCGCTCCGCGGCGTGACATTTAGCATCCGCAATTTTTCACCTAGAACAGAAAACAAAAATTCTCGTCAATCTGCATTAGAATACCTAGAGAAGTACATACGGAATTTAAAAAACATTGTTTTATTCAAAAGTTGTAGGTATTTGAACTTAAGAAATGAATTTCAGTGAAAAATTTCACTATAACTGCTTATAAACTGCTTCAAAAATGAAAAGTTTCGATTAATCAGAAATTCCGTGCGTACTTCTCTGTGAAATGCAATTAGGAACATAACTTTTAAATTTGAAGTAAATTGAGTGAAAATTGTTGAAGTTATTTGTCACGCCAATTGGAAAAAGCTGTTTCGAGACGTTTCGAATAGTCTGCCATTTTGTACATCGAAAAAAAAATTTTTTTCTAACAGCTCGATATTCATACTAAATAGATGTGTAATTACTTTTATGAGTGAATCACTTTTACATTCGAAAAAAAATTGTTAAATTCGCACATGATTTTATACCCGCTACTGTGGCCTAAGCAGTGGCGTAGCGTGGATGTATGCCGCCCGGGGCTAACCCCAAATTTGCCGCCCCCCTCCCTATTTTCGCAACTAAGTGCCGCTCGCCGCCGCCGCCCGGGGCCATGGCCCCTCTGCCCCCCCCCCCCCGCCCCAAGCGACACCACTGGGCCTAAGGCCTTAAAAACGACGAGTTTGAGGTCGAAGACAAAGAACGTAGCGGAAGGCCGAAATTGTACAAAGACGCGGAATTGGAAGCATTATTGTAGGGGAATTCGTGCCAAACGCAAGAAGAACTTGCACTTATATTCGGAGTGACTCAACAAGCAATTTCCCATCGTTTAAAATCGTTGGAAATGATTCAAAAGCAAGGAAATTGGGTTCCATATGAACTGAAGCCGAGAAACGCTGAACGCCGATTTTGCACATGTGAAATGTTGCTTGCCAGGCATAGGTCAAAACCTACTTGGAAACACTCAATTGGGAAGTTTTACCCCAACCGCCGTATTCACCAGACATTGCTCCCTCTGACTATCATTTATTTCGATCGATGACGCACGGCTTGTCCGAGCAGCACTTCACATCATATGAAGATACCAAAAATTGGGTCGATTTGTGGATAGCCTCAAAAGATGAAGCGTTCCTCCAACGCGGTATCCATATGTTGCCAAAAAGATGGGTAAAAGTAGTGGTTAGCGATGGACAATACTTCGAATAAAATATAAAGTATCGTTCTTTCACAATAATTGCCCAATTTTTAATAAAAAACGGCGGAGACTTATTTGTACTCCCAATAATATAATATGATAACATAATATAATATAAAATATATGTTCTTAGGTAATATATGCGACCGTTTGCGCTTAAATTACGCAATAGTACGTACAATATATTGATTCTGGTTAAAAAAAAGTTAAATTCACTTACCGCCACGAAACACGGCTGGAAACTTCTGAATCGGGCGGATAACAATCTTAGACGCTCTCGAAAATGGTATTGCTAGACCACCACTAGCAACGGATATCACTGCTGGCATACCGTCACCGCCAGACAGTGAAACTTAATTGTGATCACGGTCCGCAGTCTATAACGTCGATTTATAACTTAGGAGTGTACTTTGAAAGTTGACAAGTGGGTTTCTACCGCGTACATGAGTTTAAGGGTTAATTGCGTATATATGTATGTATATATTAGGTGTAGTAAAAAAAATCTATTATTTTTGCAATAGATGGCTTTAGTAATCTATATCTCGCGTTGTATAAGTGCGACCGGATTACGCTAGATGGCGTTAGAAAGATTTCGTACTAAAATAAACATCTCAGACAGTTTTGTGATTTCTCGACTCAATATTGTTTGAGCGCGCGTCAAAGATGGCCACCAGCAAAGTTAAAATACGCCATATTATACAGTTTTTTTTTCTCGATAAAGGCGAAAATGCAAGCTAGGCGGCTGCGTTTGTTTCGGTGAGTAGTGTTTATGGTCCTAATACTGTAACAGTCAATCACGCGCTATTTTGGTTTCGTTGATTCCGTTCTGGTAATTTTGATGCCAAAGATGCACCACGCTCTGGAAGGCCAATTGTCGAAAATGTCGATAAAATAATGGAAATCGTCGAGTCCGATCGTCATGTAAGCACTGTTTCGACTGCCCAGGAACTAAACATTGCACAAAAAACCGTTTGGAACCACTTGAATAAGGCTGGATACAAAAAGAAGCCGATGTATGCGTGCTACACGAGTTAACGCAAAAAAAAACCTCATGGACCGAATTTCTATCTGCGAATCGCTGCTGGATCGCAACAAAATCGACCCATTTCTGAAGCAGATGGTGACTGTCGATGAAAAGTGGGTCACTTACAACAACGTCAAGCGAAAACGGTTGTGGTCGAATCGTGGCGAGCCGGCGGAAACGGTGCCCAAGCCAAGATTGACGGTCAGGAAGATTTTGCTGTGTGTTCGGTGGGATTGGCAGGGAATCATCTACTATAAGCTTATCCCGTACGGCCAAACTCTTAATACGGATCTGTACTGTCAATAATTGGACCATCTGAAGGAAGCAATCGCCCAAAAGCGACCAGCTTTGGCCAATAGGAGAGGGATTGTGTTCCATCAGGACAACGCTAGGCAACACACATCGATAGTGACTTGCCAGAAGCTCCGGGAGCTTGGTTGAGAGCATCTTATGCATCCACCTTATAGTCCGGATCTGGCACCAAGTGATGACCACCTGTTCCTGTCTATGGCGAATGATTTTGCTGGTGAAACATTCGCCTCAAGAGAAGCTTGTGAAAATCGACTGTCCCAGTTTTTTGCAATAGGGACGAGTGTTTCTATGAGAAAGGCATAATGAAATTACCTTCAAAATGGCAATAAGTTATCGATCAAAACGGCGCATATTTGACCTAAATCGGATCATTCTAACTATGCTAAATAAAGCCTTCAATTTCATGCAAAAATAATGGATTTTTTTACTACAATATATATATATATATATATATATATATATATATATTATGATAACATTTTTTTTAATACAATCGGTGAAAAAATACACGTGATATTTAGTTATTGCTTCCCCTTCGTCGTCATCCATGACTACGAGGTTCATTTCCATCTCTCTTGGACCACCACGACATTAAGGGGTTAGGCTACTGTAACGACGCGAAAATCGGGATTGTTTAAAATAATTTTGAAAGAGCAAGTAGTATGATTGGAGAATCGTAGGGACATTTGTTTGGGACATTAAATTGGTTGACTGGAAGCGATTCAAACGCGATTATCTCGAAACATAGTTTTCAAAGTCTGTGCCAGACGTATCTCGAAAACAGCTTGTCCGATTTTGTCCAAATTTAGATACAATATTCTTCGATAGTTTTTCTCGTTCGCCACGTAGAGGTTTTTCATTTGATTGAACCATTACGTTTTTATGCAATGTGTATGCAATCCAAAATCGTCCGAAATAGCGAACGAAAAACGAATGTCAAATTAAAACGGTCGCAATTCCGTCAGAAATGAAAAATTCAAAAAAATCCTACGTGGCGAACGAGAAAAACTATAGAAGAATATTTAATCCAAATTTTGACAAAATCGAACAAGCCGTTTTCGAGATAATCGCCCTTGGATCGTTTCCAGTCAACGAATCTATTATAAAAAATTCCTAAAAATACCTCAATGTACATATTTTCCAGTAAAAAAAACCCGGATCCAATCAAAACATTAGTTTTTGAGAAAAAATTCCCGAAGTTTACCTGTTTTTCTCGCCGTTTACTCCGGTACCTCCCCTTAAAGAAAAAAAAAGAAATCGATTTATTGATCGTTGTAAATGTATATCCCGCCTTAAGGGGCCAATCCACTTTGGAGCCACGAATAAAAAACTATTTTCGCGATTTTTTTTGAGGATTTTATAAAAGTTGTTGGGCTTGATAAATAAAGTCTTGAAATACATTTAAAAAAAATATTTATTTTAATTTATTTTTAAGTACTAAAACTCTAGTTTAACGTAACGCCTGAAAAATAAGGGGTTAGGTAGCTCTATCACAACTCGGCAACGGCTTGTCTGAAACAAAAAAAAATCAAAGTCCATTAGATTCAGTATGACACCAGCTACAAAATGACCCTCGCATATAAAGTTTTATCAAAAAATAAAAAAAATGGCAGATGAAAAACGAAAAAAGTAAAAAAACGGGTTTTTTGCAGTTTTTCGCAAAAAAAGAGTAAAAATCAAAATGTTAACCATCGAGGGTCAACTTGTTGCGAATCATGTTTACAATATGTGGTTCAAATTTCAAGAGAATCGGTTTATTAGTTTTAGAGTTACGATGAAAGTGAAAACGTTGTTTCGAGAAAAACGCGTTTGAAATTAATACTATGAAAAAATCTTACCTAAACTCAATCGGCAATTCCTGCACCGTACAAAATCCCTTCTGATTGCTCATCATCGTCGATTTCTTCGAGTCTTGCTTGCTTTCGATTTTTTGAAATTGTCAACGTGGACTGGCCCCTTAACGGACCCCTCGAATGCGTTGAATATTCCATAAAATGAGCGAGGAAGTAAAAAAAGCACACACAACAGTGCCATTTTGAAACGACGAATAAAAAAAGAAAAATGTTTCAGAATCTCACAGCCGTCGATACAGTTCTCGTACAAGGCTCAGGTGGACGACGGGATGGACGAAGACACGGTATCGTTGCCCCATCAGCAGAGCTTCTCATCGCTGAGAACGGACAGCGATTACATATATCAGGTCCATACACCGTCTATTCACATGCCCCTTTACGAATCGCTCGCATCAAAACCATCCGCCTCGAAGCAAAAAATGTCCCTCTTCTCCCTAGCGTCCCGAAGAGATCCGAACACGACCACCACCGCGAGTACGAGCCGCTCGAGTTCTCAATTGACGCTTTACGGTACATCACCGGATGCGAGAAACTTGTTGAGCATACGTCGCAAAACGCAAAAGAGCACGCCCGAGCTCGCGAAAAGTTCCATTACCGAGCGTGATAAATTCATCCACGAATCGCAGAAGAGCACGCCCAATTTGAGTTACGAAAGGCCGAGCTGGAATTACGGCCTCTCAAAGTCCGAAAAATATTCCACCGGCGCCTCGGAGAGTATCGCTAATTTGATTGTTTCGCCGAATACGGCGAGTAACTTTATCTACAAACCCAACGAGAACGACAGTAGCGCTAACTTGTTCTCCGATACCGGTAATATCGTCGCGACGAGCACGAACACTTCGTACGTCGCGCGAGACACGTCGCCGAGCGAACAAAATACTTCGCCGCCCCTCGAGAGTAGCTTGGAAAATATACTCAACAATGATACTCGCGATAGCAGCGTCGAGACGCAAAGAGGGCCCCGTACCGAACTCCATTCGAGCGAGGACAATTTTATCGAGTTGTCCTCCGCTCCGCGCCTCGGAACGAATCCCGAAAATCCTCCACCCTCGTGTGCGAATGTCGAAACGAATATCGGCTATTCGAGTCGCGCCACGAGCCCGCGAAAATCTCGCGTTCGGGATCATTTGACGGATAATCGAGCGGAAGAATCGGGCGGCCTCGGTGATTACTTGCAATCCCTCAAATCTCCAAATTGCCAAAGCCCATTGAAGAATGACGCGAGCAGCGACGATCCTCAAAATCCACGCCCCCCGGAGTGATCGACTCCTGTTGTATTCGTTGTAAATACTATTAATTGCACAACGACGAGAAAACGAAACAAAAACAACAGCCCGAGTAATTGGTTAGTTTTTTTTTGTGTAAATATCAGTGGGCCTTTTAATGGAATCAATCTATGGTTCAATTATCTTCGCTCACTTTTGAATTTGTCGGAATTTTTTCGAACTTTCTACACGATTTTTTTTACGCCGTTGATACAATGAGCTGAGACGAATGAAGAAAGAACACATTGGGTGGAAGGAATTGATCGAGGTGTCGTTGGGACGACTCGTAATCATTTAGGAAATGATAACCGGGCGTCATCGCGCACCGAGATCCATTTGCTCGTTGGAACGGGATGAAACGTTTGATAACGCGCACACCCACGCAACACACATAATCGATTGTATATTCGATCTAATCGAAGACAAAAACACGATCGTGAAGTTAATTACTTAAGAGTATACATCGCACGAGCTTTAGTTATTTAATTGTACATAGTAGCATGCCAGTGGCTCTCTTCAATTAAAAACATGTGGTGGTCGAGAAGAGCACTTTGTTTATTTATTCACACACGCTCTCGCACACTGATCTCGCGTATCGCCGATTATTAAGGCGTTAGGCTACTGTGACGAACCAAAAATCAGGGTCACTTTGAAAAATTCATTTTGAAAGAATAAGGACGACGATTGAAAAATCGTTTGGATATTTATTTGTATGTACATCGGCAAAGATGTGTACCAAATTTCATTTAGAAGTGTTAATAACTAAAGGAGTTATAAATAATCTCGTGGAGAAACTCTGAACGTGAGGGGCTGAATGGCGTACTTGAGTTTTTTTTTTTAATATCCTTGACCGAGGTTTTTTCGTTATCCTATTTCAATCTCAAGGCCTTATATACACCTGGCGAAGGGCCGTGATTTTCTTGATTTTTTTCGGCGGGACAATAAATGTTTATTGAAAAACTGCGAACAACATCGATCTGTACATATTTTCAAGTACTTGTACAATTTTTTTTATTCGAAAATATTTCAAAATGACGGAATTCCAGCTGTCATCCAGGAGCGCCTTCTTTTGGGCATCAGTTGCGGTGGACATGATAACTCGAGAACGGTTCATCTGAAATCAGAATTTGAAAAAGATTTCATTAGCATATTGAATTAGCTTGGGCCAGGACGAAGGATTTGCAAAAATTTTGATTTACAAAACAATGGCTATAATTTTATGAAAAAAATGCATTTTTTGAAGTTTTTGAACAAAATTCAAAAGCCTTCGTCCAAGCCCTAGTTATGATCATAAAAAATAAGTGATATAAATTTGGTATCGATCGGACTAATAGTTTTTTAGTAATCGTGTCCACCGCAAAGATGTTTCTCAAAAAAGACGATTCTGAGATAATCGCGTTTAAGATTCAAGTATGTTTTTTTACATTTAAAGTTAATTTATTCATACTAACATGGAGTCGTCGAGTCCAGGGCCATACAGTAATCCTTCTGCATCCTCCGCAGCCTCTAAAACATTGATTTGATACTGCCTACGAGCTATTCTTCCTTCTCTTGTGGCTGCGTGCGCTTGCTGCTCGGCAAGCGTAGCACGGACGTGCGGTTGAAATACCTATAACTGCGAATCTAATGCTCCGATCTTTATGAAATTTGGTGAGAATATTCTTCAGATATTGTACTTAAAGAATATGCAATCAAACATTTTTCCATTTTCCGACCATCACAAGGGTATATAAGGCCTTAAAAGAAAAAGTTTAAAAAAAATGTTTTTGTTTTTTCGAAGAAAAATGACATTATCGTTAATAACTGATAAAAAAAGAATTTTCTAAAGGAAAACATCGGTCAAGCAAATTGTTATAGAAACTAGCTTCGCAGCATTAATTAATTTGTATAAACAACTAAATGCTATTACACTGAATAAGTGTACTAAATTTGAAGTCAATTCGTTCATTAGATATCGAGAAATCGTGTACACGGTTTTGAAAAACAGTTTCGAGAAAAACGGGTTTAAGGGCGGATACGAGGCGAGGAAAAAATGACTGATTTTCATGATTTTTTTTCGAAAAAGTAAGATTACTTCACCATTTGTGAGACTTAGGGTATGTTTTATTACTACTTTTGGCTGTCACATGGTATTTCAAATTTGTTATTAATCTTTAAAAATGGCGGAAGTGTGACACGGTCTTTCAACCCTAGGGCCCTACACTATCTGTACGAAATACATAACCTACACTGGGGTTACGCACACCCCAGCACTTCAAATCAATGCTGCTAACGACCTGTTTGTCATAGAGAAATATTTTTTTTTCGAAATCGAACGCTCGAAAACTGACTAATGGAATAAGCCTTGCAAGAAAAATGTAATATGAATTTTTCATCATGAAAAATGGCATTGAACAAAGCAAGAAAAATATTTTAACATATCTCACTAAAAATAGTTAAAAAAATCATCGAACTTGTACGCGTATTTTGGACAGTTTTTTCGTTGATTCTTAAAAAAGACCGTATGGACCAGGCTTAGAAAAATTATAAACAAAAAAATCGAAGTTGTAGAATTCCACAAGGGGTAAAGATGACACTTTTTTTTTATTTGAATATGTTTCGGCGTGGTTTCTTAAGGGAAAAACTGTAGATAAATGTTTTTAAAAAATGATTTTATGTCAAAAAGTAGTGTTTTCTAGTTCAAAGAAACATATTAAAGGATATTGAATTGATTATACATGAAATTATTTTTAAAATAATAATTTAGCTTAAGGTACAGGATATAGAACTGGGTTTTCATAATAATACTGAAAAAATTGCTACAGCTAGTTTGACATGGGATATTAGAAATGAAAACAAAAGAAACGTATACTGTAGTAATAATGGCAGAAATGAAGATTTGTTCGTTGTAAATTCAGTTCGGTGCGCATCGAGAGCACTGCATCGAGAGATGATCATGGCAACGCGGGAATCGGCATTCAAGGTTTCGTCAAGTGACAAACGCTGGTGACGCCACACGGCCAATTCTTCTTATGAGCAGATGTAATGCGAGAGCGAGGAGCAGGAGGGTCGAGTGACAATTTGTATCGGTTTTTCCCGTAAAGAAATTTACTCCGAGTATCGCCGAGAGCAGATTGGGATGTACGACGCATTTTTATTCTCTCCGCTTCTCGTGCGATCATGTCATCGTCGCTGTCTGCACCGTCACGGGCATAATCCCGTCCTCTTTCTAAAGAATCTTCATCAGAACCCTCCGATTCTTCTTCATGGTCTGATTCACTATCTGTCGAGTCGTTGTCCCGAGGTTCCTCTTCATTATTGTGCACCTGCAGCATCCTCCGGACCTCTTCCGCCTTTCGTACTCGCAACCTCGTCCCCATGGCTTCATTCTAATTTTAAAAAATCAGAATAGTATAAAAACGTTTCGAATGTCATTTCTGTCGATAACACACTGATTTTAAAAAGATAAATAACAAAGAACAATGGAAATAATTATATACTTACACAGAGCAATACATCACAAAAAGTGTGGTGTTGCGCTAACCCCAGGTTCTCAAAGAATATTCACTACGTCACGTCCAAACTATAACTGACGGATATTCCTACACGAACCTGCTATGGACAGTCCCCCCTCCTAATGCGATCGATATTTTCACGTGACTACCCAAACTGCCGGAACGCCAGGGCCCCAAAAATGATGTGGGGTTTCGGGTACCCATGTGTAGGGTCCTAGGGTTAAACGTGTTGAGACGGATGTTGTCAGACGGCGTGACACGTAGCGTGGGCGAGATTAATCTGAAAGAAACCAACGAAGATTTTTCTTAGATTAAGGGGTTATATACAGTCAGGAGGCCCAAAAAGATAGATTTTTCGAGAATTTTTCTTGAGAAGACCTTTAAATCTATTAACGTAAAAATTTGTACACATATTATGGTATTATAAAAATAATTATTTTGAAAGCTGATATAGCTGATCTGCGGCAGCGCCTCTAAAAAAAGGCGTCTTGCAGTGAGCACGATATTTCTGGACTGGATCATCTTAAATTAAAAAACTAAAAATATTTCGTCAATATAATGGATTATCTTGTAACTGATCGAAGGAATAAGCAAAATAATCATTTTTGACAAAATGGCGGCTTCTAAAAAAAGTCGAGTGATGACAAAAATTTAGCCTTTCAATTGTTTATAAAATGGAAAATATTTATCGGTAAGGAAAATCCTTCGATTGATTACTAAAAAATATACTTGAAAAGATTGTGTTAAAAATTGAGACTGATCCGTTCAGCCGTTTCCGAAAAATCTTGCTCACCGACTTTACAAACACAGTTTTGAGATAAACGCGTTTAACGTTTCAAAAGCACTTTCGAACGCACTGACGCGTCATTACAAATGTGCGTGTAACTTCGACAATATTCGCCGGATTAACAAGAAATTTTCTGTGTGTGAAAAAAATGGAAAAAAATCGATTTTTCGAAAATTTCAACTGTATATAACTCCTTAGGGGATCATCACAGTGTAACAGGTCGAAAAAAGCTAATTTTCGCGATTTTTTTCGATGGTTAAAATACGCTAATCAGTCTGATTTTTTTATGTCAAATCAAAGCACCCATGAAGCACAGAAAATACATTTTTTAACTTTTATTTTTATTTATTTTTGTTTTTTCAATGGTTGAAAATGTCTTCGAAAAAAGGAGTCCTCATTACGGCCACGATTGTGGCCGTAAATATTATCTGGAATAAAATTTGTAAGAAGATCAGTAAGATAATCAGTATGAAAGCCGCTATCTTGCTATGTAGGTTTTTAAAAAAAACAAAATTGACAATTCGGCGGTGTTTTGAAAAAAAAATCCTCGAATTTAGCCTATTTCTTCGACAGTTTTTCGTTGAAAGAAATATGAAGATTTCAAGAAGAAAAAAGCTTCCATAGCAACATAAAGAATGGTGTGAAGAATGTTGTGTCAAAATTTGAGACGGATAGCTTGAAAACTTTTCCTTTGGGAGTGTACAGCGTTATAAAAAACGACTTTTCGAGAAAAAAAACGCGTTTAAAAGTTCGAGTGCGGAAATTTCATTTAAATTGTCTACTTACGTTTATTTAACTACATGAACAGCATGTTTATAACCGTCTATACTATCGGACAAGGCAAAAAAAATCGATTCTTGGAAAATTTTACACTGTGATCCCTCAACACTAATACGCAGAATATGAATCAGGGAAAAGTGAGAAATGTTGACAATCGATTAAATGGTACGCTTTGAAACAAAAAGATTGAACTTTCCGAGAAAAAAATGGCTATATTTGGCAATAAAAAATACTTTATTCAAAATGTTCAAAGACGTTTAGGTTTATTTTGTAGACAATGAAGTTAGAAACATTTATACGAAATTTCATCGAAATCGGTCGATCAGTTTTTTAGCCATACGTCACGCCAGTTTTGAAAATGCAGTTTGGAAGATCCCGCATACCTCCGCCATTTCTTAATATTAATAATAAAAAAACCACGTAACAGCTAAAACTAGTAATAAAACATACCTTAAGTGTCTTAAAAATGGTGAAGAAATCTGTCCTAAAAAAAAATCATGAAAATCAGCAAATTCTTTCGCCCCTTAAAGTTTGACTAGCAGTTCTACCGTCGTAATCATAAGTTCACCTTAAATCTGCGATTCCTGCAAATTCCTCTTCAAATTGAGTTGCCTCAAGTGACGAACGAGCGTTCGTCATTTTCACAGTAGCTTAACGCCTTAACATCCTGCTCTCCGTGACTGGGAGTGGGGCCCCGAAAAAATAATCGTTGATCAAACGTTGCAAGTTATACGAACTGAGAACAATCGGTTCACCGCCGCAGATCTATCCCTCGTTATCTCTCTGCTCCTCCAAGATCGATTTAGCTTCGGTCCCGAGTATAAATTTGCATTTTGAAAATCCGCGTTGCTCATTCCCCGACCATTATTATGTGCCGCAAACGTTTTTGCGCAATCATCATCGAAGCCACCTGTCACCTTCCCCTCCTTGAAAACCGCTTTCCACGGTAAGACCCGAGCGATGCTTAGCGGGCTCTCGATGAGCCATGTAGTCGAGCAAAAAAAACAAGTTGTTCGCGAGCCTCGTAAATCTGTACGGCACCGTGTTTTATTTATAAATGTGTATTACGCGTGCGCGCGGTCCAGCTTGGTTGCGTGGTGTAGTGCTTTTGTACAGCGAACAATATTTATGAGTTTTTATCGCTACCGCCCACTTTAGCCGTTCACGGAAGTTACCGGAAATCAAAAGAATATTATTAAAATTTGCTTCAATTTTGACATTTGATTCGCACGTTTTTTTTTCTTTCAAGCTGCAGCAAACATCCAAAAGTTATTTTTCCGTGATAAAATTTGCATCGTTGGAATGCAATAAAAATAATTTGGCAATTCTTTACATAAGTGACTTTTCCGAAAAATGAGCATGAAATTATTTTTTTGCTATTTTCTCATTTATTGGATTATAAATTATGATATTCAGTTGGGGGAAGCTGGATTTCACCCCCCCCCCCCTCACCCCATAAAAAGTTATGGGGTTTTGAAGTTCGCAGAACCAGGTGATAAAATAGGGCATTTGGTGCAATTTTTTCATTTTTTGGTTTATAAATGATGCTATTTACAAAACCAACAAACCCAATATAGGCGCCGAAATGTTTAAAATGCCGTATTTTATCTCGTGTTTCCACGGACTTCAAAACCCTATAACTTTTACCCATACTTTAACCCAAACAAACCCAAACAAACCTAATATAGGCGTCGAAATGTTTCAAAAAGCCCTATTTTATGACGTGTTTCCGCGAACTCCAAAACCCCAAAACTTCTCATGGGCGGGTGAATTTCAGCTTCCCCCGACTGAATGTCATTATTTATAACCCAATAAATGAAAAAATAGCAAAAAAATGTATAGGCTAATTTTTCGGAAAGGTCACTTATCTAAAGATAAGTTTGAGTTACCGAAACCCAAACAACCTCATTTTTCCGCAAAAGCCACTTATCCAAAGAATTGCCAATAATTTTTTTCCCATCGGCCCCAATTTTTTCCGGCCCGTTTGTATTAGAAGTTCACAAGCTAAATTTACCAAAAAAGGGTTTCCAGCGGAAATAAACAAAAAACAAATAAAAATGAATCTTCATTGCTTTCCGATGTTGCAAAGTTCAGCATCATTATTTGACTCTGATCGATCGGAAATTTGGAAATCAGATTTTTCGGCTCAACCCTCATCATTGGAACGGCTAGAGTAACGCGGAGCGTCTTAAGGGATAACACCACTCTAGCGGCCGAAAATAAGACCTAACTTTGACAATTTATTTTGGGAGTATTAAAAAAAATAGGATTTCTTTTGAGAGGGTTCATTTAACACATATTAAAGTACAAAAAAAAATTATTATAATTTTCATACGAAATGGTGGCGAAAGATCCCATCTTGAAAAACGTGTTTTTCTACAAACAGCTTCACGGGAGGACGGTTTTCTCGTAAAGTATAAGACCTGGACCAAAAGCAAAAAAAATATAATCGATACATTATTAGCTATGGGACTACGTAGGGATTTTTTTTATCAAATTTTGAAAAAATGGCGCCCTTTGAAAGAAATAAATCGATTTTATGCCCAAAAAATAAGCAGTAAATGGCTTATAAAAAAAAGTTTACATTTAATCAAAAAACGGCTACGTACTCTCATAAAGTATGTAATTGTGAAGCTACTATCAAAATTTCAAATCGCTCCATGCAAAGATGTTCGAGTAATCCGTCCTCCAGTTAAAAAACAAGTGGTTTCGAGAGAAACACGTTTAAAGTTGTACGAGGCGCCTGAAAGAAGTTTGAGGCGCTGCGGCAAAATCGATAATTGAACCTTTTAAAACATTTTTTTTCGGTACAGGACCAATGGCATATTGTTTTTATGACCCCAAAGTATTTTTTAAGCAAAAAAAAACGATTTTTCCAAAATCCTAAAGTGGTGTTATCCCTTAAGTACATTTAAATATGTGGCAGCCTCGGAAAATTATTTATTCATTATATATGAGATATTCCAAACGAAGGAAAAATGATTTTCACGTAATCTTCAGAAGTGACGTTCCGTTTTACGACGGAATGTCGTCAGGAAAATTTCTTCGTTATTTGTATCGGACAAAAATTAAAAGTGAACAAATACAGAATCGTATGGAACACCTCATATATATTTATAAATACTGTCTATAAAAAGGTTTATGAAAAAAGCACTCTGTTTAGATCTACGTTCGGAAACCGAAAGCGGAATGATGTTTTGTTTTCCAGAATCACAGTGTCTATGACTCAACACAATTCGACACCAATGCGACACCGGTCAACCCGCTTTACGCGGCTTCTCTACAGAGCCCAGATAGCATTACTGGTTACAGTATAGACAGTCAAGATGCACACAACCAGGTCAATGGCTATCAGCAATGAACGATTTCTCGTCTCTATTATTTTTCTTTTTTTTTTAAATCTTTTCTACAAACCTTTAGTTTCGTTTGAACGCGAAGGTTCAAAAGAGGATTTTTTATCCTGAATACAATGAGAGAAACAGAGCTTTACGATACTCGCGAACGGCAGGTTACGAGTACGCGATACACGCGTATTGACATGTACGTATGTATGTGTATGTATATATTTATTCAACTAGCAATTCGAACAAAATTAGCTTCAAAGGACATTTAAACTGAGATAAGAGGGAAGGTACCTCCAGGCCAGGAAAAAATTGCTAATTGTCATGATTTTTCTTTTCAAGGAAAGATTTTTTCACCTTTTTTGAGACTTAGAATCACTTTTATTACTACTTTTGTCTGTTACATGGTATTTTTTTATTAAACTTTAAAAATGTCGGAGGTACGGCACACGATGAACAACGAAGATTTTTCTTTCATTAACACTCATACACAGAATATGAATCGAGGGCAAGTGAGAAATGTTGAAAATCGATTAAATGGTACGCTTTGAAACAAAAAGATTGGATTTTCGGAAAAAAATGGCTACATTCTGGGTAATTCTTTAGATAAGTGACTTTTCCGAAAAATATTATCCGATTTCTCCGATAAAACATCTTTTATTGGGTTATAAGTGATGATATTCAGTCGGGGGAAGCTGACATTTTTCATTAACAAATTTTTTACGAGCGGAAAATCGTTAAAAATAATTTCCAATTTTTCAACCAACCCAAACAAACCCAATATACGCGTCGAAATGTTGAAAAATGCCCTATTTTATTACATGTTTCCGCGAACTTCAAAAACCCATAACTTTTTATGGGTTATAACCCAATAAATGAGAAAATAGCAAAAAATCATTTTGGCTCATTTTTCGGAAAAGTTACTTATCTAAAGAATTACCACATTTTGAAATACAAAAATTTGTTTTTATTTTATTTTCAAAAACATTTACTTTCGTGTTTTAGACAATGTGGCTAGAAAGATTTGTACCAAATTTCATCAGAATCGGTCGATTACTTTTTTAGCTTTGGAAGACGGTGCCATACCTCCGCCATTTTGAAAGGTTAATAATAAAAAACACCATGTAAAGGTAAAAAAATCTTCCCATTAATAAAAATTATGAAAATCGGCAAATTTTTTTCCTCGCCTATCGCCCCCCTTAAGAATACTCACTTTAATCACGTTAATTGATTGAGCCTCCGAAAATTTGTTCCGTTTTACAAATTTTGCGCCAAAGAAACTTCATTGAACTTGAAAAAAAATAACGTGTCGAATTTTTTTTGGAAAAACGACGCATTTCGTGCTAATTATTTACAAGATATTGGTTGCAACACTTTGGAAGGTGAAGAATCGTTGAGCGCTCAAGAAAAGCTTTTCGTCCTACTTCACAATTTTTTTTTCAAGCTCATTCACCCTACTGTGTCGCCTCAAATCCATTATCGTCGAATATTTCATTTGGTGTTAAAAAACGGTCGAACTCACTATATTTTAGGAGCGACCGAGTATCGAAGCCTTGAGCAACTCAGCCGGCGATGATTATCAGAAAGTTGACTCTAACTATGTGAAAAAACAACGATAGGAATTGCTTGTGTGGAAACGCGACTGAATCGTACGAAAAAAAACGTAGGTTCGTGTAATCGAAACGGTCGGATTACAGAGGAATCCTAAACCCGAATTATCCAATGATCGAGTCCCCAAAACTGCCAGTACACCGTAGGACAGGCCTGGACAATGCTTTTTGATGATAAGCATAGTAGATGTATGTATGTACGTACACACAAACACATAAATGTGTAAAATTTGCGATTGAGGCGGAAATAAGTGGGATTTGTTATGATTCCATCGAACAATTTCTAGTCGCTGTTACGTTGGGACTTTAATTCCTCGGAATTGCCACACCGCAGCAGCAGTTAAACAGCGCGACACGCGGTAACTTTTAGTATTTATTATCACAAGAGAGGGCGGAAAAAAGAGATAGAGAGCAAGGAGAAAAAGGTTTCTGTTTTCGAATAAAGGGGTGAAATTCCGAACTTTGAATTCACCTACGGTTTAAAAATTCTAATTTTAAGGGGTCTTCTCACTTTAGACGTTAAAAAAGGCTATTTTCATGAATTTTTTTGATAGGTTTATATTATAGATATTGATATAAAAGTTGTTACACATAATAAATACACTTTCGAAATACATTTTACAAAATTGTATGTATTTATGTAACCCAAACAAACTTTAAACGCGTTTTTTCTCGAACAACGGTTTTCAACGGCTTGTTAATAAAATCTTCGAAACTACTGAACCGATCCTTATGAAATTTTAACCACATATTCTTTACGACTATAGCTATAGTGCTTATGAAGGATTTTTTTAAAGTTTTATATTTACTATTTTTTGCCAAAAACGGTGAAAAAACACGATTTTTTGTTTTTTTCGAAAAATGTCCGCCATTTTGTTATTTTTGCATATATCAAAAATCGTATAATATGCGCTATATCCATTAACATATTGAATCTAAAACCGTTTGATGATCCATCTCCGAGATTTCATCAACAGCGCAGACCTACATTTTTTAGAACATTTTTTTTACTACCATTTTCGTCTACAAATAGTTACTTAAAAAAATAATTAAAAAAAATATATTTCGAAAGTGTATTTATTAAGTGTAACAACTTTTATATAAATATCTATAATAAAACCTATCAAAAACATTCACGAAAATAGCCTTTTTCAGCGTCTAAAGTGAGAAGGCCCCTTCATGTTCCGAAATTACAAGTTTCGTCAAGATCATGCGAGCGAAAGTTTCCACAATTGACCGTAAATGATGTAGAACGTATAACATTGTCTACACAAATTTCAAAATTGACGTAAAATCACTTCTTAAGGCGAAGTAGATGTACCACGTGACATAAGAGTGCAAGAGAGATTGCTGAAATCTTCGAAGAGAGATTTTTCAGAGATGACTAATATGTAGGGCAAAAGAAAATCGTCAAGGTCTGCGACAGAAAATTGACCAGAGCCTAATGCTTTTCCTCTTCCTAAAGAACTTCACCATCCGTAAGAAAACTGGGTTGAAAGATTTGTGAGGTTATGTTAACCTTGTACCTGCCCTTAAAAAATAAAAACATTTGAAATAATTCGTCGATTTATTGAAAATTTGGAAATTTTTAAAATTTCCATAGCCGAATTATTTTGACGCTGTTCAGATTTTCGAAGTTTTGGTCTTTCGGGTAAAATTCTTTCGGAGTTTTGATCTTTCGGGGTAGTATTCTTTCGGAGCTTTGAGCGTTCCGATTATTCAAAGTTCGGAATTTCAACTCGGCCCCAAAAGGGGTAGTGAGGGTGGTGTTTGGTAAAATAATTTTGCTGCATGGAGTCTAACGTTAGTTGGACGTGGCTCAGGTACGTGCGTTTTTACAGAATCGATGTGAAATATTTGACTTTTGCGTTTCTGTATTTTTCTGCGTTACTTTTTTGTTTGTTGTTGCGGTATCGGAGCAAAAAGTAGGAGGAAAAAACCTACGATGTATATGTATAATTTTTCCGTCCTTCGATGAGACTACCACACGTCGATTAGTATTAAGATGTGATGGGGAATAACGCGAAGATTGAAATACTCGTGTTCGAGTCATGCGACGAGACAAAAATCGACACGGTCCATCGTTTCTTGACCCTCGTTATTTTCCTACTTTTGCATTGAGTAAAGAACGGGGGGAAAGGAGAGGGAAGAGAACGCCCGTCGGATATTGCGGGATGGCGGTAGAATTCCAAAGATTTAAAAAAAAAATGAATGAAGTTCTCTGGTAAACGTGATTGGTCTTAGCGAGGTTCATATAAAATACGAGAAAAGGTGAGGGAAGAAAAAAAACGTACTCCATCCACCGTGTATATAAAACAGTAATGTATAATCTACCGTAAAGTCATGTTAATTAATACTTACATATTAATTATGTATCTAGTAGTATGTAAGCGCGTCACACTTTGCAATGGACGAAAACAAAACAAAAAATGTATCGGGCCTGTGTCAACAACGATTGACGTATGGGGAAAAACGAGTAAGTCGACGAGAATAGCAATACACAACGAGAGATAAGAGTCGAAAATGTTTTACTCGATAAAACTCGCGAGTCTAGGTGAACGGTATTGAGAGATTGTTGAAGAAAAAAGTATGATGTTGAAGTTCGCATCGTTGGAACCCAACGAAAATAATTTTTTTTAGATAGCCAAAGCATTTTTTTGGCGGATATGGGCTACGAAAATCACTCGAACGTTTTTCAGGATCCTTATTTAAAATCTACCACATAAGTAGGGAAGAACATATTTTCGATAATAACGAAAATAAAAGAAAAAAAAACGAATTTTCGTTGCATTTCAACGGAGCAAATTTCAACGCGGTGAAAAAAATTGATCATCAAATACACTGCAGTAACTGCAATATTGTGGGTCGTAAGAGAACGATTATCCATTAAGGGGGGGAGATACCTTTAGGCGAGGAAAAAATTAATGTTTTACATTAGTTTTTTTAAAGAAAGGAATCTTCACCATTTTTGAAACTTAGGTTATGTTTTATTACTACTTTTAACAGTTACGTGGTATTTTTTTATTAATCTTTAAAAATGGCGGAGGTATGGCACGGTCTTCTAAACGGTTGCGGCGAATGTTGTTAGACGGCGTGACTCGTAGCCTCGGCGGCAATAATCTGAAAAAAAACCAACGAAGATTTCTCTTTCATTAATACTTATGCGCAGAATATGAACCAAGAAAAAAGTGAGAAATGTTGAAAATCGATGAAATAATTTGCTTTGAAAAAAAAGATTGAGTTTTCCGAACATGATGGCTACATTTTTCAATAAATAATTCCTTTTTTTGTTTTAAAAAACATTTAGGTTCATGTTTTAGACTATAAGGTTGGAAAGATTTATACTAAATTTCATCACAATCGTTCGATTCGTTTTTTAGCTATACGTTACGCCAGTTTTGAAAATGAAATTCAGAAGACCGTGCCATAGCTCCGCCATTTTAAAGATTAATAAAAAAATACGATGTTACATGGTATTTTCACATTTCATTCACATTTCATTTCACTTCATTCACATAAAAAAACACATTTCATTTCACTCACCTAAAAAAAATACCCTGTTGTTACATGATATTTTCATATTTCATTTTATTTACATTTCATTTAATTTCATCCAAAAGTAGTAATAAAACATACCCCAAGTCTCAAAATGGGTGAAGAACTCTTTCCTTTGAAAAAATATGAAAATCAGCGATTTTTTTCCTCGCCTAAAGGTATCTCCCCCTTAAGACCATTCGTTCAAGTCCTACGATGAAATTCATGCCATTCATAGGTCAAATGATTAAAAATGCAATTGCATTTTCGCGAGGAACACGTTACCTCTTTCGTAATATTATTCCGTCAATAAATGGAAGAAAGAGGGGAAAAACACTACATACATATACGAGTATGCATACGTATATCAGGGTATTTGAAGAAAGAGTAGTTCCTTCGGAGATTTTCGGTCCGTGTGCTAAACTTAATTCCAGGGGAGTAACAATTCGGCAACGCAATTTCATGCCCTTCGCTACGACATTACTCGCCGTAGAGATCATGGAGACTAAGTACAGGAGTTCAAACTCAATTGGGGAGGAGATAAAAAATGTGTATGCGAAAACGTGAAAAACAAGGGTTTTTGTAATATCGCCAACGGCGTCGCTTAGATCGAACGAACCCACCGATATCGGTCGGTGAGGTAAAAGTAATCGGACAAGACATCCTACGAATTATTGTATAAAAATAAAGGAAAAAATCACATTTTTTCAAATATCGAATTATTTATAAAATTGTTTTTTTTTTCGGAGATTCAATCGGTTGTCCAGTAGTCTAAAATGTTGTAATGCATACCCCTTTTTCTACTTCAATGTATTACATGCGAAAAAGAAACGCACTTTTTTATTTAGAAAAATAGGAGTCTATTTGCGGTCACTGAAGTTAATTGCTTGATCAACGGCGTACGAATAATCGTGTCACTCGATCTCTCATCTTATCCCAACACTGAGACTTAATGCGGGAGCCTGAATTAAAAGGTCCAAAAAAAAAACGTTTTTTCGGGAATTTTTTTTAGACCGGAAAAAAACAAGTGAGCCCAGTAAACATTGAAGTATCTTTTCATGTATATTTAAATTGTAAAAAAATGCCAACATGAAACAATAAATGACTGCAGATTTATCAGACTATTCCATGTGCGTCTTGCCACTGCAGTCACCAATCGGCGGAAAAAATGCAGCTCGTAATTCCTTACTGAAACAACAAACCAATAAAATTTTCAATTGTCATTTATTTTCTTCTGGGTAAATTAAGAAAAACCTGAAAAGTCGTGAAATTATAACTTTTCTCTGGTTTGAAAAAAAAATGTGTTAATAAACTACTTTAACGTGCTATGAAAATTATTTAAAAAGACTTTTTTAACGACTCGTTTAATTCACTTTGAAGAGAATTTCATACTGAAGAAAATGAACTTTGGTTTGATTCAATAGGTCGTTTGGTTTTTTGCTATGACGCCCGGCAATTTGGAAAAATCGTGAAAATGAAAACTGGAGAAAACCCCCTTCAAAGTTTTCAATAGGAGAAAATATCAATATCAGTTAATCGCTTCTCTATTTTGGCCTTGTATCTTCGAAAATATTTGCAATTGGCCTCTGTAACTTTGTAAATATATTCTTGGATAGTTTATCTATCGATTTAAGCAATAAAAAAAAACCATTTTTTGGACTTTCTAATTCAGGCTTCCGCCTCAAGGTATTCCTACCCCAGAGAGCCCTATTTTTGGGGGGCATAAGCAGGGTCCTTCTGAACCATTGGTAAAATGCAGTGGCGCTTAATAAAAATAAGTCACAATCCATTAATAATAATTTATTATGACTTATGGTATAAACTCAACGATAAACTGGAATAAAAAAAATTCATGCGAATTTGGTAGATTCAGACATTATTACATTTTCTTTGAATAGTCGCGGCTACGAAAATTTCCTGCTAGTCACATATTTCTAAATTTTATCATTAATATTTTTTTTAACATTCGGTGACCCCCTGTTTTTATTATCTTTACGGAATCTATAGAATTTTTATACGCGTTGAGCAGTTTATATAAGTTATTTAGTGTATAAATTATTAGATAGCAAAGTGGTCAGCGTGTAATCTCCATAAAGTGCCGTATAAATGAGATAATTATTAGAGTCGTAATTTTTTGCTAAATTTTCGGTATCTTGGCTTAAAATTTTACCAGTATAGTGGGATGTATTTTTACTTGATTATAGACGAAAATCAGTTAATTGTTGGATATTCGGGTTCGTAAAAGAATCACCTTAAGGGGGGAAATACACGTAGACGACGAAAAAATAGCCAATTTTGATGATTTTTTTTAAAGAAACAATGTTTTATATTCATAAAACTTTAGGTACAATTAATTACATAATTTAACTGTTAAAATAGATGTTTTCATTGAAAAATATTGCAAGATGGCCAACGACTTCAATATTGATCCGAAAACTATGAGCTAAGAATTTTTATACCTTGCCATCCAAATGCTGAACCGACACCTTAAAAATATTTTATGAGTTGAAAATGAAAAAAATTGGACACGTGGAAGAAAATGAAATTTTACATGAAATTTTCGTTCTTTTTTTGCAATAAAAAACCACTTTTTCTTCGAAGGGACGTCTCGATATGTGTACTGCACACGACGAACATCTTTGATAAGATCTTCCAATTTGAACACTGTAAATATACGAGTTTTCGTAAGTTCCAAAAAAAAAAATAAAAGAAAAGAAACTATTAGTATACGATATCAAATATCACTGTTAATGAATCGCAAACTCAAGCGGAAAGCAAAATATTTCATTCGACTCCCGTCACGAGGATTCTGATATTTTACACAAACGCGCGCCTAGGGAATGTCGCGATTGAGCGCGAATTTTGTAACTTACGATTCAGCAGCCGAGAGAGAGAGAGAGAGAGAGAGAGAGAGAGAGAGAGAGAGAGAGAGAGAGAGAGAGAGAGAGAGAGAGAGAGAGAGAGAGAGAGAGAGAGAGAGAGAGAGAGAGAGAGAGAGAGAGAGAGAGAGAGAGAGAGAGAGAGAGAGAGATGCCTCTGTAGCAATAAAACAATGAATAAAGGATACGCATATACTAAAGCGTGTCTCATAATGACGTGACATTTGAAATTGCGCTCCATTTTTTTGGGCGTACATAGAGTACTAATCTTTGACAACTGATATCAGGGAGTATTGAGGTTAAGTCATGGAAAATCACACAATCGAGGAACGCATAGAAATTGTTATTTGCTGCGTTGTTGCTGCATAGTTATTGCAGACAAAGTTTCATGGTCGTGTCATCTCGCGCCTCGGCGATTTTAGTTGGCACCAGCCCCCTAGCACTGGGTACTATTCCTATGGGAATAAATTACTCGCGTGTTGTCCGGGATGTTTGGTTCCGCTACAGACCACTTCGTGACGCTAGTAGTCATCTGCTCGGTTTCTTTAACGCATGCGCGTTCCATGCTCGATATAATAATAACATTTTCGGAGTATTTGGAGTTTTACGCGTTTTACGGTTGTGTTGTGACTTGTGGCTTGTGAGTAAAATTAAATTTTCAGAACATTTTAAATGTTAAAAAATCAATCCGCGATCGGTGAAGTGTATTTTTGTTTACCATGACATACCTTCTGTATTGTATGTAGGTTATAATTATCAAACGACGCTGAGCGGCAATTGATAATTTAAAAATTATTCAAGGGAAGTAAATATATTTTTCCTCATATTTATATGTATCGATTTAATTCTTTAAATTTTCATGCTTGTTAAGAAACGGATACCAACGCATACACTTACTTCCCGGTCTCTAACTGCCAAAAAACAAATACATCGCTAGTTACATAATTTTTAATGATTAAAATAATTATATTATAATAATGATTATAATAAACATTTTCTCCATTGTTTGGTGGGTTCGGCTGGTTCACAGGTTATAGGGCATATATATAGTTATCGAGCAGGTGACTACTAGCGCCACAGGTGGCAGCGATTGAAAATAAAAACGACGGACATTACGCGAGCCATGTATGACTGATGGTGACAGGGGGCTGGTTGGCACCAAGATCACGGAGACTAGATAAAGAAGCCTAAACTCGACATTTTAAGTGATGCTCGAAAATGAAGGCAACTTCGCTACGATCGCGCGAAGGGTTGCGGTGCTACTTCACTTGACAACAGACCGAATGCGAATTTGACGTTACTTTCAATTTTGTTTTCGTAATTTTCACGTGAAAAAAAATCTATTTCTACAGCGAAAAAGGTAAGCCTTTTTGTAATACTTTAATAATAATATAATAATACTTAAGAATGATAATGTTTGTGTGCGTGCGTGCGTGCGTGCGTGCGCGCGCGCGCGCGCGCGCGCGCGCGTGTGTGTGTGTGTGTGTGTGTGTGTGTGTGTGTGTGTGTGTGTGTGTGTGTGTGGTTTTCAAGTAAGTTTCAAATATACAAGTTGTAGATAACAACCCTATGTAATTGTTGAATTCTTGAGCCTTTGAAAGTTGGTGGAAAAACTAGATATGCAAAAATGTTTAAAGACTTAATTTTTTATTTGAAAACGATTCGGCTCTTGTGTGAAAGATGTATTTTAGTGCGTAAAGACCACTATTATACTATTTAACAAAAAAATCACGGAAGTAGAATTAATAGTTTAGTTGTATTTGCGAACCGTCGTCTAAAATTAGTATCTTACAAAAAAAATCACCCAAACCCAAATAACGTTCAAACCACTGAAAATCGCATAACATATATGGGGGTTCAATCGATAGGTATTGAGATATCGTTATGTTTCGTTTACTCCACTCCGCGCATTATACTAATGTATATTGCTGGGCTCCATGCACAGTAACGTCAAACTCGCGTTCGGTCTGTTGTCGAGTGAAGCTAGCACTGCAACCCTTCGCGCCATCGCAGCGCCATCCCTGTTCCCTTCATTTTGGGCACGCTTTTTTTTATCGTTTCCCCGTTGGAGTTTAGGCTCCTGTATCTAGCCTCCATGACCAAGATCGGGCGATTTGACGCCATTAGACTTCTTTGGGGTTTTCCACAGTCTTACATACGGGCAGCCCCCTGACACTGGTAGATAAATGCTGTTCGCAAAATGTCCTTACCGCACTGTGGCGCTAGTAGTCGTGTGACAAGCACGCATATATATGTATGTTGCGTCGGTGTTTCGAATATTCTACATGATAAAAGTCTATATTCAGATTTTTTAAATGATTTTCCGTTCTAATGATTTTCCATTCGAACATAATAAATAACGTCGCCATAACGATAACAGGCGAAAGCCACGAAAATATCGAATCGTTCAGCTGATCGGAGTATTTAGAGCCGAAGGATGTCACACGCTAGGTAGTGGCGATTTCAAGAACTAAAAAGCCGGGACAAAACTCGTTTTCGTTTATTGTATTGGAATAGTAGGCCAGTGTCAGGGGGCTGCATACGAGTATGGAAACTCCTAGGGTGGGGAGTGACTCAGATAATGAGGCAAAAGTGCAGTTCTCGCTTATGCCACCGGAAGCGCTGCTAGGTAGAAGTTAGCCAATCAAACGCAGGCCCGAACAGCTGTGCAAAGGCGCGCATTTTGCGAAATAAACATAAAGTCTGTTTTAGCTACACTTTCTGCACTTTCAATAGATACAGTAATAGAAAATCCTCAGAAGGCGTAAGAAGTGGACAAAAGTGTAGCCAAAAACGAACAGACCCAATATTTAGAAGCGCGATATAAATGGAAAATGATTGAATTTTTTCCACTTCTGATCCCCCGGGCAGAATGGGAATTTTTATTTCAGTATACTGTATTTCTCGTATGCCCGAACTTCTGTAATATTTTGATTTGGTCTTTCGCCATTGGAGTAGATGGGGTATGAACTAATTTGTGCGACCTAAATTTTTCCTTATAATTAATGTTTATTACGCGGAATGCATGTATTTTTTTCTTCAGGTAGTTTAGATTTCTAGAAACGTTGTGAACACATGTACTGGGGCTAACTCTTTTTTCTAGAATATTAGACTTTGTTAGAAATTAACGTTTCGACGATTTTGTACAACTTTTTGGCTTTATATAAAGGGGAAAAATAAAGTCCGTAAGTTATAGATGTAAACAATTTACACTTACATCAATGAGAATTTGTTCATCTGGACCGCGTTTCACAAACTTTCGTACGATACTTTGTGGCTCGAAATGACGTTCACAAACGTGTTGCAACGTCTTTAGCACTTGATTCCCAGGAATTGCGACTTCCCATTATCGATGCAATTCTTCGTCCTGTGGTATTTTGAACACTGGTCGCTTTTCACTATGATTTTGAAAACTTTTCTCACTGTCCGGTACAACGCAAGTATTCTTCAATTTGTGAATTGAGTAGAGGCTGTCAGGAGGTTATTTATCCATTGCTGTAGATCTATACCTACAAAACTACTTCTACTTGACAGCGCTTCCAGTGGATAAATGAAGAACTACGTTTTTGCCTCACTAACGATAATACTTTCCACCACGCGAAAACGCCGGAGTTTCGCGACCTGTATGTAAAACCTCGGGGTTTCCTGAAAGGAAAAGTAGATGCCATAGATCCACGGACCATTCCGGAGTTTCAGGAACCAATTGGACGCACCGTTAATAAAATTAGCCCGCAATTATGCCAAAATGTTATTGAAAATTGCGTCAAAAGAGTGAACGTTGGCAAACAGGGACGAGGCGACCATTTATCGGATATTGTGTTCCAGACACAACCTCCATGTTTGTACCTTGTGTTAAAATAAAAATATTCGTACTTTTCAAACAAATAATACGTTTTATTAATAAATGAAAATGTCAGGTCATTTTGAGACACCCTATAGTATGGACTCGTAATGGTGAAAGTGCAAAATCAAAAAAAAAAAATGAAAAAACTCGTTTCTACTCTAACTGTCGGCAAGAAGAAGCCCCTATATTGCGTGCAAACCTAATCGCGACGCAAACACGCATTCGGGTATGTCGCAATCGTATTGCTGACACACGTAATCATGATTTCGTTCTGTTGTAGCTCAGGAATAACACGAGCGCACGATAAGAATACATTAAGGGGGGAGATACCTTTAAGCGAGGAAAAGATTGCTAATTTTCATTATCTTTTTTTAAAGGAAATATTTCGTTACCATTTTTGAAACTTAGGGTATGTTTGATGACGACTTTGGCAGTTACGTGGTATTTTTTTATTAATCTTTAAAAATGGCGGATGGGCACGAGATTCTAAACGGGTTGCGGCGGATGTTGTCAAACGCCGTTACACGTAGCGTCAGCGGGCTTAAGGGAGGATACCATTGTAAAATTTTCGAAAAATTGTTTTTTTCGCAAATACTTTTCGAAAATCCTTCGAACCTTCAAAAACATGATGCATATTCGTTTATAGCTGAAAAAACAGTTTTAAAGTGGTTGTCGAGCTATTTTTGAGCGGAGTCTCCGAGCGGTGATAAGCGTACCGAAAACTTCAAAGACGTTTTTCTCAAAACCATGTTTTTTAAAATATTTAAATCGACCCGCAGCGCGAACAATTTTTGTCGAATGGACTTGAAATTTTAACTGTAGCTTCTTAGATTACTTTAACAGTCAAGCACGAGCGCTTTTTTCGATGAATTGAAAATTGTCCAAAATATATCATTTTTTATATGAAAATTATTTTTGAAATAACGCACTTCTTTCAAACTCGTCTCTATTTTTCTTTGTTCATTATTTTTAATTTCCACCCGTACTCGACTGCTAAAACAAATATGATTCGTGCGCCGCCATTTTGTATCTATTTGACAAATTTTTTTTCACATACTTCAATATATACCTAATAGAGCCTAAAAGTTCATTTGACAATGTAGTTTATTCCTCTCTTTAAAAAAATTCCAAATTGAATGGTCGAAAATGGGCATTTACAGTGTCCTCCCTTAATCGAAAACAAACCAACGAAGATTTGTCTTTCATTATCACACATGCGCAGAATATGAACCAAGAAAAAGAGAGAAATGTTGATAATCGATGAAATGGTACGCTTTGAAACAAAAAGATTGATTTTTCCTAAAAAAATAGCTATATTTTGCAATGAAAAAATACTTTTTTTATTTTCGAAAATATTTAGGGTTATTTACATTTCGAAAATATTTAGGGTTTAGACGATAAGGTTAGAAAGATTTATACCAAATTTCATCAGCATCGGTCGATTCGTTTTTTTAGCTGTACGTCACACCAGTTTTGAAAATGCAGTTTAGAAGACCGTGCCATACCTCTTCCATTTTTAAGCTGATTTAAAAAAATACCATGTAACAGCTAAAAGTAGTAATAAAACATATTCTAAGTCTCAAAAATGGTGAAGATATTTTTCCTTAAAAAACCATGAAAATCAGCAAACTTATTCCTCGCCTAAAGATACCCCCCCCCAAGTTTGTCGTTGAAAAATAGTGTCGAGACTCGAGAGCGGTCGCGGGACAAATATTTGGACGATAATCTCATCGCTCTTATCACAAGGTAAATAATTCTCGTCCCTCCTAAAGAAAACCATTTGCTTCCTGGTGAATATGTAATTTTATGAACACTTTGCATTGGGTAAAATGCTTATAAACGTATATCGCGATTTTTTTCCGTTGGGTGGCGTTAATTCTGAATGGAATAACTGAATGGAAATATTGACGAAACAGGATCAGGGCTGAATATTAATGAAACATGTGCGGGGCGTTGCAATAATGGTAACGACAAACTGGAGTGGACAATTCAATATCTATTCAGTTGTTCTA